>RJWH01000447.1:0-207193 GCA_004363575.1 Solenodon paradoxus | reverse complement strand
TTGGACTCAGTGAACTCTGAGGTTATTTCCCAAACTCAGTTACAAACTGCGTTTATCAGGGATGATTATACAAATGCAGGTCCCTGGATCTCTACCAACTCAGGTTGTGTATTTCTGAGTAATCAGCAATCTGCATTTTACGTAAATTGTCCTAGATGGCTCTTACGCAGCGTGTCTGGCACTAGCTGAGGAGTTCCACAGCCCTACAGAGGACCTCTAGTGCTCGCCTGCAGCGTGCTGGACGCTGTGCTGTCTCGGTCACTGCTTTTGTTCACATCTTGGTTGTGGACTTAGCAGCCAGGCACAGCATGTCTACCCAGAAGGAAAAATTAGGAAAAGCCAAGGATAATTCAGATAAGAAATCAGGATCCAAAAAGCCCTCAGAAGGAACAAACAGACCAAGCAGAGATTAATGAGATTCAGTTAGCAAATCAGTAACACCCTACCCTGGGGACAATATACCAAATGCACAAACACAGGGAGGAACAGACTCAGATCAACAGGTGAATGAAAGAAAAGAGTGTGAGGTTCTGATAAGTTCTAGCTCACAAGGGCAATGAGGCCAGGTGAGAATGATACCCGGGAAAGTAAAGGAGGAGATAGTCTCACTCTCCACGCAAGTTCAGGAAACCCAGAACCTGGTGCAAAGTTCAAGGGGCTACTCTTATAAAAGAAAATAGGGCATTTGTTGGACATTATTCAACCTAAAAAAAAAAAAAAAGAAGGAAATCTGATCAATGCAGCAACTTGAAGACATTATGCTAAATGAAGAAATCCAGTCACAGGAAGGACACATACCTCCGGATTCCACTACCTGAGGTATGTAAAATAGTCAGACTCATCAGATCAGAGGTGAATTGTGGTTGTCAGAGGCTGGGGGAGGGGGTAATGAGGAGTTGCTAATCAACAGGCATAAAGTCTTAGCTGTGTAAGATGAATCAGTCTCCAGAAATCCGCTATACAACTATGTCTGTAGTTAAGAATACTGTAACGAACACTTCGAAATTTGTTCTTACCACAATGAAACTAAAAATTAAAAAAAAACAGGGAATAATCAGAAAAGAATAGCACGAGGATGAAGAAATGCAAACGTCTAACTTTTGGAAACCTTTGAAGGCCTGGGGGCTATTTACTTGAACAATGAAGAACTGGTGTTTCTTTAAGAGGGATCAATAGAACTGGTTTCAACTCTCCAAAGGGTTGTTTTGAGGAAGAGGGATTAGGCTTGTTTGTGTGACCACAAGGGTGAAAACTCAGCTCAAAAGGCCAGAAGCTACTGGAAGATAGGTTTATGGTACTGAGCGCTTAATGTAGATTATTATGATGGTGACAAGCCAAGGAAAAATGAATGGTTTCATCAGGCCTGGAGGGGACCAAGCTGAGATTGGCCATTTGCCTAGAAGAGGTACAGTATAAGGACTTGAAGAATTAACCACTGTTGTTTTCAGACCTCTTCTTACGCCAAGATTCTGAAACTTGAAGAACACACAAGAAGACTTGAGATGACTTTGAGAAGTACTTCATGCTTTCTTACTGTGTGTCAGGCATCTGAAAAATAAAGAGGACTCAGGAGAGTGTATGCCCTCAGTGAGCTCACAGTCAAGCATGGGAGAAGGGCACCAATCGTTGTGCTGTGTGATGAGGACTTGGCTGGAAGGCAGGTGAGTCAGGGGAAGGCTTCCTGGCAGGGTCGGAAGGATGCCAGAGGCATCTCAGTAAGGATTTGCAGGGATTATCCAGACAAGCAAGGAGAAGGTTGAGAGCAGAGAGAAGCTGCGCATACCCCTTGTGTCCCCAGAAGCAAGATTCTGCTCAGAAAGATGTCAACATAACAAAACTCACGAGTGGAAAAGAGGGAGATGCAAACAGGAAACCTTGGGGCCCCTCTCACCCTAGCCTGATCCCCAAAGGTTACCATCTGGCAGGCTGGGGACCCAGACAACATGTCTCTAGCTACTGTGACGGCTGTGTGGTCCCCACCTGGTCTGGGCTGTGTGCAGGTGTGACAGCTGTCCTCAAACCTCCATGGAGAGGCTGCACCCATGTGGTTCTGAGGCAGAAGCAGCAACGTGACTTCTGAGGTGCCAGAACAATCTCTGTCATTGCTCAGATTAAAGGCATCAGGTGGAAAACAGCAGGTGTAATGCATTATTTATCTCTTTGCAACAAACAAATGCCATTCTGGTTGCTGTGATTTATCTGCTATGTTGCTTTGCTATGTTGGTTGCCCTCAAAAGCAACCTCAGAAGGGAACTTGAGAATCATATAGTCTATTCCCTGCCTTACAGTGGAAAAACAGATTGTTTAAGTCTGTGGCTGGGTTAGCTGGGAAGTACTGGCTAACTTACCTGCCCCTGCTTTTCCTGTTTGTCTATTAAAACTCATGCTTCTTCCAAACTGGAGAAAGCACAAGTACCTTTGCATATGCTGGTCCCTCTGATCAGACAGAAGTCCCCTTACCTCTTTCATTTTTCCTACTCAGTTCTAGAAAGTCTTCCCTCACTCCCAAGGGCCCTCTCTGTGTGTCCCCACGGTATCCCTCTGCTTCCCTCCAGCATAGCATGTAGCATGCCCTAGTAATTGTCAATTTCTCGGTCTGTTCTTCCAATTATACCACAAACTTATGAAGTCATCTCTTGGGTTTACCAGGCTTGATACAGAGCCTGGCATGTAGCAACTTCCAAGAGTGCCTGGGATGGGCTGCCTTTCACCTATCTAGCAAATACCACTAAAATGTTTTAGGAATCATAAGTCTTCTTTTGGTAGACAATACAAATGCCATCTTTGTAATGTCACACTTGATTAAGAGTTGATGTTTTGTAAAATGCTTTCATCTGCATGATCTCATTGGAGGCTCGCAACACTCTTATGGGGCAGAAGGATGTACAGACTCCCTGGGATTGGGAAATAAAGGACCAACTGTGGTAGTGGAGAGTGTGAACTCTGGAGTCAGTTATATCATTCACAATAGTGTAGTTTGGTTACGTTGCTTAATATTTGTGTTTCATTTTTCCCGTTTGTAAAATGGTGATGATAATAGTTTCTAAATGAGTACCAAAAAACAACGTCTGACTCAACTGACTGTTTAACAAATCTTAGCTACTGTTATTAGATAACTTACCCAGAGATGCATGACAAACAAGCCAAGAATCTGGATTTGGTGTAAGATGTGTGGCCCGTTAACTCAATGCATACTCCATTTCATCACACTAGTTTTACTCTGCAAGAAGCATTCATCACATGGCATGAGTAGCAGAGAACTTACCAAGCCCCTCATGTCATGACCGCTTCATTCTAAAAAACAGGAAATTTGGAAATGCAATCTCAGGTCCCCCTGCTGACTGAGAAGGGGCTATCTTCAGGGACTTTGGCATTCTAGATGATTTGGGGCATGCCAAGAGGCAGTAAACTTAGGCCAGGCTCTGAATGGAGTTTTCCTGAGCTGGAATTAACCCCTGCTCCTTACTATTTGGGAAAGTTATTTAACTTCTTTGTAGTACAACTTTTCTTATCTGTGAGATGGGGATTTTAATCTACCACATAGGGTTGTTGTGAAGTTTATGAGAATTAATCCACAGCATGTAAAGGGCTTGGGACAGTGTCTGGGTCACAGTTGACAATAATGGTCATTATTGGAATTGCTATTCCAGATATAGACTAAGCTCTTGGTTCCTAATTCTGAATCTGGAAAATCAGAGGATGAAGGAGGTTGATGAGTTTGTGAAAACAAAGTTTCTTGATGTCTCTGCATTATAATCTATTAAGCCATGAGCACGTGAAGATGATAAAAGGAACACCCACATTTGATAATTGTGTGCAAGTTAAATATTTTCCATCTGTCATATCATATAATATTCTTATATGATCACACAGTAGGTATTATTGTTCCCATTTTAGAGATTAATCAGTTGAGTCTCAAATAGCTTAAGTCACTGGCTCAAAATTATACCATAATAGTAGACCTGGGGTTGAACCAAGAGTGTATCCGAAGCCCATTTTCTCATGTCATATTGCTCACCCATGAGAGAGCAAGCCAAGGATGGCATTAGGAGTAATTTTAACATAATCACAACTTTTTCTCCTTTAAGGCTGAGACTATTTTCAATGGCAGAAAAGAAAATTCAAAATCAGAAGGATGGTGCTGAGTCTTTTCATTTCCATGTGTATGCAAAAAACTTAAGGGGGGTGGGGACAGAGCCAAGACACCAGGAGTCTGTCAGTCATTCAACACCATCCATCACCGTGAAGCCTGGTTGTCATGGCAACAAGGAAGCACGCCTGGAGCTTGTTAGACTCTAGCTCTTCTCTGTTCAGGGTGACTGACTGGCTAGCAGGCACTACAAAGGACCTCCTGCACTTTTCAGCCCAGACTGCCTAGCTGTGACTATAAGGACCTTTTACAATTAGGTTCTTGCTCCCCTCACTGTCCCAATGTCCGATTCAGCTCAGACCCTTTAGGGATTCTGCAGAGCAGAAGGGATGCTCCAGAGGATGTCCTGTATATGTGACTCGGATTCAGAACCACCTCCACTAGAAAGACACTGAGCCTCTATCAGAGGGTAGGCTCAGCCTAAGGGCAACACTCCGGAGACACACCATTGACGAGATGCGCCCTGGAAACAAGCCACTGCCATAGTGTGACACACGGAGCTGAATCCCGGTGCACGGAGCACCTCAGACAGGCTCCCTGTCTGGACAGGAAAACAGAAGGCCTGTCTGGAGAGTGCTAAGTGGAGACCCAGAAGGAGTACCCACGAGCCAGGTGAAGAAGAAAGGGTAAGGGTAGCAGAACTGAATTCTAGGTAGGAGTGCCAGCACGGTCTTTCCTGTAGAGTCCCATGGAGAAAGTGAGTATGACTAAGACGGGGGGCCAGCAAGCAGCTAGTCCAGCACAGACCAGGAATGAGCAATGGGGCTGGAGGGCTGAGCAGGGCTGGAGCATGTTTACTGGGATGGGCCATCTTGTCCAGGGGCAGGGACCCTCCTGTCCTTAATGCTCGCCCTTACATGGCTCCAGCAGCTTGCCAGTCTGCAGCTTGTCATTGCCTCTGTGGCTCCTTGGGGTCAATGCTGGCTCCATTTCCAGGTTACTGATATCATCCTGCTTCCCTTCATGACCCAGCCACAAAATGGCTTTCATTTATGCACTGACCTTGGGAGCAGGACGTCCACAGCAGTCAGGCCTTTGGTGAGCCTGGACACTTATCTCCTCCACTCACCCTCACCCACTTGCTACTTCTGTCTCCCCCATGCAACTCCCTCTTCTTAAAAAGACCCAGCCCTCTTTACCAGCCAAGCTCCTACCCCTACTAATTATGGAAGGCCAGTTTAAAGGTCCTGGCATCTAGAAAATGGGAGGGGGAGAAAATGTGGAATGTGGGTTCCTCCTTCCATTTGTTTCTACTGCATTTATTATATTCAAGCATTTATCACGTCTATTCTTCTTAGCCCCCAAATGACTACATGTTTCTCCAGTTAGGGGTTTGAATTTCCTCCTTTTATCCCCAGAAATGATAGGTTCCCATCATAGATGGATGGAAATTATATTTTGAGTAGAATATACCTCAGATATTGAATGTTTCCAGACTCCTCTGTTGGATAACAAGAGAAAATGATCTACTCAAATGCTTCCTGAAAGGGAATTTTAGGCAAAGAACAGCAATGACATATAAATGCGATGGAAAGTGCAAGAAGCTTGAGGAATTGAGATTATACATCCATCCCATCCCAATTACTCTCCATGCACAACTTAATCATCTGAGCTGCCTTTGTCTCGTTCTAATAACAGAAAAGGAAACACACCGCCCAGGGGCCCTCATTTCTCTCCATCCCCTTCCTGTGACAGACATCACTAATTGATTATAGCACTTTCTGACTGAGCCTGCATCTGGTGTCACATCCTCACCTCAGCAGCAGTCTCAGTAGCATTTACTGTTGCAGCCACTCACTGGCCCTCGCTGACAGACAAGTCCCCGAGGTCCTGACCTTTGAGTGTCAAAGATGCCAACACCCCATGCTTATTCCTGGCTTCTTACTGTACCCGAGCTTCAGAAGAGACCATCACCATCGGGTCAGATTAACCTTTAACAATTCTCCAATTACAGTTCCCAATCAATGGGTCAAGCTGACCCAGTAATGCCTTTAGGAATGAATATTGAGTATGATGTTCCCTTAATTATCTTTGAAACCCCACTTACGCACTTTTAAAGCTATCACAAGCTGTTCAATGCTTGTTTTAAAAAGATAAGTGAAATGAGGTATCCAGATAAATGGAAAGAAGCACTACACTGGGAATCAGTGATCCTCGCTTCAAACTTTGTTCTGCTTCTCACCAGCAGTGTCACCTTGGACATGTCCTTTTACTTTGCCTTGCCTGCTTTTCCTTATTTGTAATGTGAAACCAGCCGTCAAACAGCTCAAAGCATTGCCGAGAGGCTTACATGAGATGCATGTGTGTGTGCGAGGACTCAGAACACTGCCTACCAGCATTTGAGCTCAGGGAAGTTGTGCTTTCATTGCCATTTGAATAGTCCCATGATATGACACTTTCCACACCTGTAACTGCAGCTATTGATCACATCTGCCTTCTCTTTCGCACTTAACTACCTTTCCGTGATGATTGATTTTATGTGTCAGTTCAAGAGGGCCATGAGGTGTCCAGCTGTTTGGGCAAACATGAGTCTGGTGGATTGTGTGAGGATGGTTTTGGATCAGGAGGGTGTTTGGGATGAGAGCAACATATAGATTGGTAGACTGAGTAAGGCAGATTGCCCTTTCTAATATGAGTGGGCCTCATCTAATCAGGAAAAGTGCTAGACAAAAATGCTGATCACCCCCACAATAAAACAATCCTCCTGCTTGACTGCTTGCCTTCAAACTGGAACATCAGCTTCTTTCCTGCAATATCAGCTCTTCCTGCTCAAGTCTGAAACCCCTCAGACTAGTATTTATACTTTGGTTCTTCTCAATCTCAGGCCTTTGGACTCAGACTGGAACTAATTAACCATCAGCTTCCTTTGGTCTCCAACTCGTCTACTGTACATCTTGGGAGTTTCCAGCCTCTATAATGTGAGTCAATTATTTAAAGGAAATACCTCTCTCTCTCTCTCTCTCTCTCTCTCTCTCTCTCTCTCTCTCTCTCTCTCGCTCTCTGTATATATATTTATGTATATATGTAAATGAATAAACTTTCTAATGCCATCCTTAAGGATATTGTTAATTTTTCCTTTATTTAAAGTAATTAAATAGGTATCTATAGTTACTGGAGCACACTGGACTAAGAGTGTTTTTTCTGATTACCTTCAAAAGTAAGGGCTATACTTTGCATCATGATCCAGCCCATGCACAACCAGCTTAAATGTTTCAATATTTAACCATATTTTGCGCAATATACTCTGATATTTCACATCCTATTTGATTATGTTAAATTCTGGCCATGGTCTACTAAACTTCTTTTACAGTCTATTAAGGGACTGGGGCCTGCACTCTGAAAATTCTGGGTGAAACATCTCAGAGACATTATTGTAACACGTTTGTGGGTTAAGAGCCCAGATTTCCAGTGGCCCCATGAATTAATAGCAATGTGACCTTGGAAAAGTTGTTTCACATTGCTGAGTCTCTGTTCTTGTAAATTAGGGAGTATAGTATCCACCTCACAGGTCTTCCCTGGGGGTTAAATGAGATAGCTCTTAACATTTAAAGTTCTTGACCCAGTATCTGCTATGTAGTAAAATGCTCAGCAAATGTTGTCTATCTTACTAGTGCTGCTAAAATCCCTAAGCCTCTGGTACATCACAGTGAGTGGTGAATATACAGAGAACAAATAGTCACTTGGACCACACACACTCTAAATCAGAAGACCCTGATTCAATATTAATTGAATCACGTTGAGCTATTTACTTAGACTCTTTGGATCTCAGCTTTTGCTCTATAAAACTAGGGGAAATAATAATACAACTTCTCATAAAGTTCTTCTGATGATTATCTTGAATGCTAGGTGTGGATTTGTTATACTTTACCAACATAAGGAATTATTACATGTAAATATATTTTGTTAAAACTAAATACTTCATCTGACTCTAAGTACAGTTAATTAAAAAAACAAATAGCTAATTCACTTCGGGTGGTAACCAATTTGGCTGTCCACAGAAAAAAATCATCCATAGCCATAATAAGATGATTCTGATAAAGAGAAACCCAATTACTTTCTATGAACTCTCAATGAGAGAAATCATGTTGGTTTCTAGATAATGTTTATCATGTTATGGGTGCTTAATCAATGTTGAATGAAAAGCTAGAGGAACAAATGAATAACAGAAGGGAAGGAGGAGGAAGGAGGAGGACATACAAATATATTGACGTCAACTTTAGTGAAGATTTGTGTCCCTGTGGCTTTTTTTCCCTAATGTGTTAGGGATTAGACCAGCTGTTCCAAGGACTAGCTGGAAGGTAATGATCAATGATGAGCTGAATGTACTGTGTTCTTGCTGGAAGGGTCTTTCCCAGGGTCACTGTTATCTAGCATCTATCAAGGGGATGGAATGATAGAACACAAGCACTGATTTGGGCATAGTTGTTAACACTTTGAAAGATAGTGAAGAGAATTCAACGTGATCTTGATAAATGGGAGGAGTAATCCCTCCAAGACTAGATGAAGCTCTGAAGACAGAAATTAATGAACTTGATCAAAAAAATGGTCAAGTGGGGGAAGAAGCATGATTGCCAAGGCTCAAGTCCACAGCAAAAGCATCAGCCACAGTAGACTGGACATAATGATTATGATTTCCCTTTCATTGGAACAATGCTTCAGAGTGACCAATTGTAGATCCCTATGAGACAGGGCATCTTTTATTCCCACTTTACAGATGAGAGAACAGTTAACCTTACAGAGTTAATAGGAAAAGCTGGAAATAATAAATATGTGGGTAATAATAGCATCAACAAGGCACAATAGTAGGTAACTTATTTTAACTATTCCTACATGCTAGGCACTGGGCCAGTGCTCACATAGATTGTCTCATTGCACACTCACTAGAGTCCTCTGAAGTATGAGCTGTCGTCATCTCATTTAGAAGAAGGAAACTGAGTCATGGAAAGGTTAAATATTTTGCTTGAGGGTTACAGAGCTGATTAATGGTAGCTATGAGACTTGAATTCAAGCAATCTGATTCAGCATCCTTTTCAGTAATTGATATTTATCGAGTGCTTATTAGTGTCTGAACACTGCACTAAATATTTTCTGTGATATATTCACTTATTCCTCACACCACTCTATGAGGTCAATGCTATTAATACCCCCAGCTTAACAAATGAGGAAATTAAGACTTAAAATGATTAAATAAACTACCCTTAATCAAGCAGCTAGTAATTGGTAGTTGTTATATTTTCAACTACTGTGATGTAGTAATATCCTATATTACAGTAGGAAATATATTAATTTAAACACTTATCACATAACATGTACTTGCAACTATTCTCAAAACAACATGTATACCTATGTTCATAGCAGCACTACTCACAACAGCCAACAATGGAAATAACGTAATTGTCCATCAATGAATGAATGAAGAGAGAAAAAAAAAAAAAAAAATATATATATATATATATATATATATATATATAATGGAATATTCTTCGGTCTTTAAAGTGAAGGAAATACTGTCATTTACAGCAACTTGCATGAGCCCAGAGTGAAATAAGTCTGAAATAGACAAGCACTGTGTGGTATCACTTACATGTGGGATTTAAAAAACAGACACTAAATCATAGAAACTGAGTAGAAAAGTGGCTGCCAGGGGCTAAGGGGTGGGAAAAATAGTTAAAGGTTGGTAAAAGGTACAAGCTTTCAGTTATAAGATAAAGTCTGAAAATCTAACAAACTGACTATAGTTGATCACCCTGTATTACATAATTGAAATTTGCTGAGAGAATAGAACTTGAGTGTATTCACCAAAAACAATTTGAAGTTAAATATGTATATGTAAAGTGATGGATATGTGTTAATTACTCATGAGGAATCCATGAATTTAATGAACATATATATTCATGTTGTGCTCATTAAATATCTTATCATTCTATTTGTCTATTATACATCAATCTAGAAAAAAAGATTGAAAAAGACTGAGAAGACTAATATGAGGGCACTTAGTATAAAGCTTGGCACATAAGATGGTTAATTCTTCCTCTGCATCTCTACTGGGTAAACTGGCAGTTTGGTGGTCTCTCTGACAGAGAGAGAATTCACAAAAGGGAAATGGGTGAGAAGAAAATGCTATGGCCGGATGTGTCAATTTCCTGGTGCTGCCCTCCAACAAATGCAAACTTCAAGTAGAAATGTGGAAGTCGTTCTGTAAAAAGGGAGAGTTGGGGCAGTGGAAGAAGAAAGGATGATGACATAGCCAGGAATGAGTGCTGAAAACACCTGGGGCCATATCCATAGTTAAAGGCAGATAGAGGAGAGAACAGTAGAGCATGGTGGCGAATTAGTCTAAGAAGTAGGACAAGTTCAGTTCATCTCAACAAGTACTCATGATGCACTCAAATAAGCCCAGAGATATAAAAAATACCTCAGGGAAGCTAGGTATAGAACTTGTACATAAAAGTTCATTGTCTAGTAGAAGAGACTATTATAATTAGCATAATGTATGCATTTAAAAATATTTATTCTGAAATCTTTTCTTGACTCCAGAATTGCTGCCATATTTCTAATTATTTTGTAGGGTATCTCTACTAGGAACTGGCAAACTCATATCCTTCTAGCCTCTGTGTGTGTGTGTGTGTGTGTATGTGTGTGTGTGTGTGTATGTGTGTGTGTGTAACAGAATTATAACACAGAGGAAGTAGAAACTTAATCTCACCATGTACACCTAGACCATCTTCAAATAATCTAAATTGTACTTGTAAATTACATCCCAAATCTATGGTGTTTTTTCATCTCCATCTTTATTCCTTACCCGAACATCAGCAAGAACCTTCTATTTTCTCCACTCTTTTCCCCTCTGATCTGTTTTGTGAAACACCAGAATGATCTGCTGACAAAGATTACACCAATCACTTCCCTGCTGATAACCCTGCAGGGCTTCCCATGTCTCTCTAGACATGGTCCTTACTTCTTCCATAACCTTGGCAAGATCCTCTGCGGTCTCTTGAGACTTCTTCCAAGTACAGCCCTTGCCTTTCTGTTCTTATCCTTCACTTTAGCCACACATGCCTTCTTTCAGCGCTCAGACATGCCAATATAGCTGCCTAAAGTATGCTTCCCCTTGTCTTTGGCGTCTCCTTCTTATCCTATTATCTCATCTCAGTCTTGATTTTACCTCCTCAAGGAGACTTTCCTAGATCATCCTAAATTAGATGAGTGTTTCTCCTCCACTACAGTTATTCTCCATTTCTATAACCTGCTCATTTCTACATGACTCTTATTATAGTTTGCAAGGAAATATCAATCTATTCATTCACTTACCCAGCATAAGCTCAGGCCCTACGATGTGTCAGGCACAGGTTCTTTGAATATACAATGAACAAGACAGATGAGGTCCTGCTCTTACAGAACATGAGTTTGAAAAAGAGGAGACTGACAAAAAACAAATAAGAACATGAACATGGTAACTAGTGAATAAATAGTAACTTTCTGATCATTAAGACAGGGAGCTCTAACAAAGAGGGATTTGACTATGTGAACAGGAAAATGTGAATGCAGCTATGTAATCATCAGAGGAAAGGAGAACCTAGACCGAACAGCTAATATCAAGACTATAGGCTAAATTAATCACATGGCATATTAAAGTGTAGTATGGCAGCAACAACCCTCCCAAAAAAGTCAGCAAGAAAATAAGAAGAAAGAGAAAGGAAGATAGAAAAACAGAAAGAGATAGAAACAGGGATGGGGTAAAAGAAAAGTCATTCTCTAGCAGTGCCCTAGACGAGAGAGAGATAATGGTGGTTTGGACTAGTAGAATGGTGGTCGAGATGAGGAGGACAGACAGACTTCAGAAGTAAAGTAGTCATATCTTGCTGAAGAGGAGTGGAAAGTCAAGGAGGAACCAAAGAGGACAAAGGATGCCGTTTGGACTTTAGGCTATTTTTCTTACTTCCTTCACTAGATCATGAGCTTCACAAGAACAGGGGCCATATTGATTTTGTTCAACTGCCACATGATACAAACTCATCCAACATGGTTGAATAATGTATGCATGAAAAACAAATCTATGAGGGACAAGGCAGAGGGATGTCAGGGCAGGTCTCGCAAAGGTTCAGAGGCTGTTTTGAAGTTGATCAGGTTGGCACTAGAGGGGAGAGCACTGGAGGTTGACAGCACAGTGTGTGCCAAAGGAGGCTGGAAACACAGATGACAGAACAGTGTCACTGAAGTGCTTGACCTGCCCTAGAGAAATGATCAGCTCTCTAATGAGGCCAGACCCCAGAGAAGCCAGACGGTGAATACACTATTCTTTTTTGTCATACATGATACAAAGACAAATAGTAAGAACTCCAAAAGAGGAATACAGGAGAAAAAAAAAAAATCTAAATCCAGAAATTCAAGCCCAAAGCCATCCTGATTCCCGCAGAAGATAGAAAGCTGTCAGCACACCCTTGAGGAAAGTCTGAGCTCCTATTGAAGTCTATTGTCACCTCCCCTACATCCAAGACTTCCCTTGATTTTTGATGCATGGTTTCATGCTGTCTTTGGGAGAGAAGCATTTTATCTAAAGGACACATTAGAAGAAAACAGCCTTGTGCATCCTCTGGGACAGACGCAGAGAGGATCTGAGGCAAACCCAAGGACAAAAGATTTTCCCAGAGCAAACCAGCCACTGTGTTCACTTAAATCATTCCTTACCAAGCACTGTTCTTTGACGATGTGAATGTGTACCGCATGGGGTGTTTCTTAGAAACAAGCACTTAATAGAATATAAACATTATTAAAGTCATATAAATCAAAGATACACAGAGAGAAAGGGATAGTGACAAAGAAGGAGAAATGAGAGAGCGATAGAGAGAATGAGAATGAATCAGAAAGAGACAAAGAAAAAATTAGGCAAACATCAAACATGGAGAAAGGGTGCGTATGATTCTATTTGTCAAAGGGAAAGAAGGTAGATGTTTTTGTTCTTTGTAGGTTAATATGTAAATGACATTCTGATTTATTAGCGGTCTCCAGCAGATGAGGTGATGATTAGCACATTTCCATATTTATAGAAAAGCAACACTAACTTTCTAGATTTATAGAAAATCAGCTCTTCGCAAATAGCAAATTGTGCTATTATCGACATATGGTTTTCTATAAACAGAGCTGAGGTAATTATCCCTGGGACAATTTGTTGGTGGGCTCCTTTTGAATATTAACCACATTGGAAGCCAATTTCTGCCTCACAGATTTTAAAGAGGAGGGGCCACGAGACACCCCCAGGCAATTAATTAGTAATCCAACACTGAAGACAGGGGAGCCCAAAGGAAGGGCTCCACCATGACCACATGGTGGCAAGACCATAGGTTGGGGCTCTGAAGTCAGCTTCCTAAAGCCCTGAGCAAAGTAATTAACCACCCTGAGGAGCCTCAGCATTCTGGGGCTAAATCTGGGTAACATTAGCCTCCAAATATTGTCAAGAAAATTAAATAAATGAGGATCAAGCAATAGCACCTAGGTCCTAGTAAGTACTCAACAAAGGTCAGATTCTTTTCCTTCCTCGTATATTTAAATCATTTTTAAATGACCCATTAGAATAAAGTTTTCAAATTCTGTTTTAATCAGAATCCATACTAAACTATTTTTCATTATGATTCCATATAAATATAACTAACTGGAAAATGTTTCTTGAAGTGGTAACTTATCTTCACTGCTTACAGTGCTTTCATAGCCTACAACCCATCATATTTTCTGTTCTATCCTTTATTGTTGATCGAAATTTTGTTTTGAGATCCATACATTGATTTCGAGACCTACTACTGTTAGTTGCAACCTGCAGTTGAAAAGTATTGTGCGGCTAGAGGGTAGGAACCATATTTAGATTTGCTGACCATTCTATTCCTTGCACAGATCCATACAGACACTTAATAGATACCTGAATTATGAAAGAATGACTACATAGAGAGATGGATGGATTAATGAATGACCCTTGCCAGGAATTCAAATGCCCCCTTCGAAACTCCATGTCTTCTTTTGCACACTCACAGCCTATGAAGCCCTGTGCAGAGTCCTAAAGAGACAGAAAAGTATCAAACTTTTCTTCATATATGGAAAATCATTTCCAAAGATGAAGCTATGTGGTATTTATATGAATGTGTTGAAGTGAGGTAGTGGATAGCCTGGTCTAGTGCCATCAGGAAACTTCTTAAAACTGAGAATTTGAACTTGGCTTTGAAATATGGTAAAACCATTCACCTTCTACTCACTCATTGATGAGGTTATGACTGTAAGAACATCAGAGTCAACTGAAGGGCCTGTCAAAACAGTCTGGGTTCACCCCCCAGAGTTTCTGATTTAATATGCTTGTGATAGAAGTCTGGGAGTTTGATTTTCAAAGAGGTTCTCAGGTGATACTGATGTGGTCAACTGGAGGTCACACTTAGTAGTTTACAGTGAGACTATGGAGGCTGTTGATGTCAGGCCAAGGATTTTGGACTTCGTTCTTATTCAGAATATTAGACAAGGAAGTGATATCATCAGATCTATGAGTCGAACAATCCTTCTGGTGACAAATGTCAGGAACAGGTTGGAAGGGATGGCCTTCCCTTAGAGATCATTTTGGAGCTGAAACAGTATTAAATGAAAGACAAGATCCCAGCCTACCACTGTAGGGGTGGAGGTACAGACAAAAGGGTGGGTATCTGAGCTGTTCCAGAGAGAGAATGGAAGTATCTTAGATATCTACAGAGGTGAAAGAGACATAAGAATCTGAATGACTCCAGGTTGTAACTGACTGAATCTCATTTCCATTCATCAGGAATCTGCATTTAAAATAAGTTTTAATGTTTTAAATAGCAAAATCCCAAACATTCTTTATTATTAAAAAGGTAACCGTGGTCTAACAGAAAACACATAGTTTTGGGGACACCAGGCAAGTCTAAGTTGAAATCCTATTTGTAGTGCTTATTAGCAAGTCATTTCACCTTCTGGGACCCCAATTCCCTGAAAATCATGATATGAATACTACCTTATAGGATTGTCATGAAGACAAAATGAGATCATGCATGGCTCATAGTCAGTGCTTAGAAAATCAAACCAAATGCTAAACCTGTCAGTTACATTGACCTCTGTGTGCATACAGCTTCTGTTCTACTTACCCAAAGTTTCCATGTTTTCTTTGTCAAGCACCAGGATATATTCATAAATGCCTCCCATTGATCCAGATGTTATATAATGGGTACCATAGTCATTGATGAACTTGGCATACATGCCGTAATTATACTGGTCTGGAAGTTCCATTAATGACTCTAGCATTCCTTCATCCAGCATAATGTTGTCCCTTCTCATCTTAAAACTAGCAGTGTGCACCTTTGTGTAAATTCTCATGAATTCATATCTCTGTCAATGACAACAACCACTATTGAATGAGGTAAAAGACCAGAAAGCACACATTTGACCATATGAGATCATGCAAAAAATCAGAATTCTGTACCTATGAGGAATATATATTGACATATAAATATATAGGAATAAATACATACAATGGAGAATTATTACATTTATAAGCATATTCAGACACCAGTATGCACCTTACTTCCTCTCCATTCCTTCATTTATATTTCCACTGCCCCTGTCCAGGTCTAGTGCTCATCAGCTCTCACCTGGGTTCACGTGTATGATGAATTCCTAACTTCATTCTGTTTCTAATCCAGTCTCACCTCCATGTTTTCCCCCTACTCTAAGTAAAGCACTATATTATGCAATCTCCTACACCATTATTAGGCATCCATTAAAATTATGCTTAGGAATATTTTCAATGACAAAGTGAAATGCCTGTATTATTCATTTATTTAAGTTATTAAACACATATCTGTAAGTGTTCACTTATAGATGTATCATATCATATGCACTGTGCTGGGTGCAGAGGCCATAATCTTAAATGAGCTAGATCACTGCCCTTGTGGAACTTACATTCTAGTGGTAATCTTGTAAGAGAGAGAGGAGAGAGGAGAGAGGTGAGAGAGGGGAGAGGGGAATGGGGAGAGAGGGGAGAGGGGGGAGAAAGGAGAGGGGAGAGAGGGTAGAAGGGAGAGGGGAGAGAGAGAGAGGGAGAGAGAGAGAGAGAGAAAGAGAGAGAGAATGAGTATCAGGGTGACGTTGGCTTAGTTTAGAAGGAAGAGTTATGTGTGAGCATTACTTCCAGGTAATATAAATCCTGATTCAAACAAGGTGTTAAGGAGTATTAGTGGAAATTTAGAGAAGTCACCTGCTTTTAGAAAAGTCCACAATAATGTGATAGCCCAAACTCAGAACAATAGTTACCCTTCAGATCAACAGCTAATTTACAGCAAAGCTCCAGAATATAATTTATTTTTGTGGACTAAGTTAATTTTTGTAACTATGTTTCCAACAAATAAGTGTTTAAGCCTCAACTAAGTCCACAGTTCTGGTATCAATATTATTGAGGTTTGGGGTACATTTCTAATCAATTCCATAAATATTTCTTGGACTCCTGATCACCTCTCCACCCTCAACACTGCCAACTTTTTCTTCCCACCCTGTCAGCTAATGTTCTTCCAGTTCTAAATTGATGTGAGTCATTCTCTCATCTCAGGCCTTTGCAAAGCTGTTTCCCTGCCCAGAATAGCCTTCTGTTAGTTAACTTCCACCTCCTTCATCAGGACAATTTGTCTAGTCTTTAGATCTCAGCTGAGGGAGATGTGCTTTCCTCCAAGAAGTATTGCCTGACTCCCTCAGGATAACAGATAGTTTGTGGTGAATGTTTGATCAATAAATGAAAAACTGACTGGGCATACCAGTCCTCTGATCTATTTGGAAAAGCAAGATTTACTTTAGACATCTTCCAATCTAGTTTAGAAAGCATGGCTCTTTCTCTTTAAGACATTATCATTCTAAGTATTTCCCGATATGCTCCAGGTAACCAGGAAAAGGGATGGGGTGAAGTGATAAGTGCTCTCGTCTTATCATTGAAATTTATTCCCTTTGTGATGATTCTGTGTGCAAAAGTGTAATAAGAAAAACAAACATGATTACCACTGATCAGACATTTCCAATTACACAAGAAAATTAAGGTTCAATTACTACTGTACTTTTTAATGCAATTAAGGTAATACGTGTTTAGTATAGATTATGGACTACTGTGACACAGGCATTAAACTTTAATACCTTATTATTGTACTTGCTTAACTTATTCAAGAATGAAGTGTCTCGTGATCCGGATAGGCCCACATCTACTGTTACAGGGCTACCTGTGAGTCCTATGCCAACAGTCACTCCAGCCGACACAGACTTGTCATTTTTTACTTTAGAAAGAAGGTCATTTGTATCATCATACAACTCTGAGGAGACTGTAGTATCTGCCAAAGCCTGAAAAGAAATAAAGAAATGTCAGCTTGGTGCATGTAGGACTATTTTTCAATTTATATTTACTATCTAAATCTTGGGTTTATAAAATATCTAATATTTCAGATTATTATAAATAGATCTTTTAAAAGTAATCTAGGTATCATATTTGATACTAAAATGCAGAAAATTCAGCACTAGTTTGTGCTTAGTGTTATGCAACAATAATTACTTCCATATACACATGTATATACACGCATACAGATGATGCCAATAAAATGCTATACTGGGATGAGCCTAGATGTCTTTCCAGCTGGTTTATCCTTCCTGTAGAAGGCCTCTTGGCTTTGCAATGGAAAGATACAGAAAGTCATATGCAGATGTGGACCTGGGAGGAAAGGGACAAAAGAAGCTGTGCATAAGACGATAGTTCTAGGCTGTGCAACACATTAGTGCTACCCACCAGTGTTTGATTATTTCTTTCTAGGCCCACAGTAGGGTTGCATTTCTCTGCCACCTTGAACTGATGCATAGTCTTGTGTCTCACTTGAGCCAAGGAAGGAAGAGTTAAGAGCCTGTGAGTGTTTTGTTCTGCAATCAAGACGGTATGTGTTGAAATGGAGTCACCAACCATTCGATCCCTGAGTATCTGTGCTGAGCAGAGTTTCCTTTCTACTTTAGGATGAACAAGTAGTGCAAGTAGGAAGTTGTTACTTTAAGGCACTGAAATTTTCAGACTTCTTTATTGTCACAGTACAGCCTAGTCTCTCTTACCACATACATGGGCCTTCCTCAAAGTTAAGAAAATGGTGCCGTCTGTGTCCTCCAGCTTGGCTTGCCACGGGTCATATGGAAGCATGATAAGGGAGCCAACTTCTAAACAATGACTCCATAAGCCTGGCCTTATCCTCTCTCAGTACTTTTCTCTTGAGAAACTTGGAGGAGGAGAGAAGTGACCAGATAATTGTGCAGAGTCCTTGGATCCTACCATCTGTCTCTGTAGATAGAATGTCTATAGGTATAACATATATAGATATAATGTGCATGAATACACACATACACACACATATAAATATAAAATGTGTATGATCTACTCCCCTTCTTCATAACATAAAACATGGTTCAGTTTGGATAGATCTGAGTTTGGATCTTTCCTTTGCCTCTTATTGCAATACAGCTTCGAGTCTGACACTCTAGCCTCTAAGTCTTTAAGGGGTTTTTATATCTAAAATAGGATAATGATAATATCCAACCCACTGTGTTGTTATGAGGATTAGATGGGAGGATTTGTGTGGAAGTAGATCTCACACATGGTGTCATCCAGTGATGTTTTCAGGACGGACTTCTCAGCCAGAGAGTGAGGGGTAAATAATGGCTCTGAAGCTGATCTTGAGCTGTGCAGTCCTTGGAGTGACCGGAAGACTGATAATTTAAGAGATGGCAAGAAATTCTTGGGAGCATTTACAATTCACAAGCACTTTTAAACAGCAGAACCCTTTCTTCAAAGTCATCTGTGAAAAATGAAGCTCAGTAGGGAGCAGCTCTTGGCCAAGCAAGGGTGTAGGTATCAGAAGCCTGCCCACCCCGTCATGTTCTTCCTCCCTCTTTCCATATGAAAAAGGGGGGCCCTCAAAGTTGAACAGTGAGCTGCTCAAGATCCTGTATTTTTATATCCTAACAGAAGCCAATATGGAAATCAGTCTTCAGACTCACAGCACAGGGACTGATTGATTTGGGGATGGAGCCAGGTCTTAGAGGGTGGGCGCGGCCATATTTACATTCAGCACCGTGCGCATGCTGGGGAGCAGGCGGAAAAGGGCGTTCCAGCACCAGCCACTTCCACCGGAAATAACACCTTCCTAAGCAGGACATCTCTAACACACCTCTCCCTCCCCGCTACCGGGCCGCGGTGGCTTGTGAGCACGCCCAGTTCAGATTTACTTCAAAGTGGTACTTGAGGAAGTTGTAGGGTTTCCGGAAATACTTCTCGTCATCTCCATAGTAGAGGCGCTCACAGGCCGAGTCATAGCGAAGCTCCCTCCATTCCCCGTTGTATACAGTCTCACACTGGCCTCCGTAGTACCTGGCGTCATACACGCTCTGAACCTCTTTCTGAGTTAGGATATTATACCTAAAAGGAAAAGGCAAGCAGCTTCAGAGAAAGGGAACTGGAATGACAAGGAAGTCGTAAAATATCCTCTGGGATATGCTGTAGCTGGTGGTTTGAACAGTTGTTCCTCAAACTATATGCAGTGGAGCCCTAGGGTTCCTTGATGTTGCTTAAAGGTCACTGTGGGTGACAATGGGAAACCCCAGTGGGACCCCAAAGTTTCCTGTAACTAGAGAGTCCAGACAATTCCATTCGGCAGCTACCGCAATGCTCCCACAGAGAAAGTGTCCCTAAATACTTCTTGTGTTAGAGAAGAATGCACACAAACTAGATGTTGGGCGTCTGCTTCCCAACTCTTCCTTTTCCAGTGGTGTACACTTAGTCAAAACATTGACCCTCCCTGTGCCTCCGTTAAGTCATTTGTAAAAAGCCATTAATACCTGAAAGAATTAAATATGAGTTGTAACATGTAAAGGAATCATAACAGTACTCAGCATATAATAAATGCTGGATAAAGGTTGCTGTTGTCTTTCTTTCTATTCTTTGAGAAAAGGTCTCTGCTGCTAAAAATAGGTTGGATATAGTAGGTAACTAGGGCCAAGATAAGAATCTAATCTTCAGGAAGGTTTTTGTGTACATGGTATCATGGAATATTTAGGATGTATAGTTTAAATGTCAGGGAGATTCCTGTTTAATTTCCAGTACTATCATTTATTTGCTGCGTGACTTTCCATACATTCTGGAAGTTTCCTGAAGTTTGTTTTCATCATTTGAAGAACAAATATAATGAAAATGATCTCTCAGGGTTTCTGTGAAGTTTTACAAAAATGGAATTAAAGCAAAGCAGAAGTGAAGTTGCTAGTACATATTAGACATCCAGCAAATACTTCCTTTTCCTTTTCCTTTTCCCAGAATCCTTCTAGAAACATTTTCTCATACTTTCCTTTCTTTGTAATTTCACATCTTTCTGTCTGGCTTCTTTCTATGTTTTGGGCCATGGTATTTTTTTCCATATACAGGTTAAAAAACTTAAATGAGGAAAAAGCAGATTTCATTTTCTCTTAGGAGAAAATCGACCACAGCATTTAGGATTGGCTATCAATCCTCTCCTGTATAGATAATAACATGATTGCTTGTCTCTGCCCCAAACTCCTATTCAGCCTTTAAGATCTAAGTTAAACTTTGTATCTTCAGCATGGTTTTTGATAATCCTGGACAGAGAACTGTTCCTTCCTCTGTGTTCCATGGTATTTGGTGATTGCTTCTAATGTAGCATTTGCCATGTTTGTTTATGCCCTCTGTGAAAGGCACAAAGGCAGAAGATGAGCAGGAGAAAAACCTGAATAAAGCCTACCTCAAAGAAAGAAAGAAATAATTATAGAGAGCACCTGGTG
Source organism: Solenodon paradoxus (assembly GCA_004363575.1). NCBI lineage: Eukaryota > Metazoa > Chordata > Mammalia > Eulipotyphla > Solenodontidae > Solenodon > Solenodon paradoxus. The sequence continues at coordinate 186,201 of RJWH01000447.1, read as the reverse complement.
TATAGAAGAAATTCTCTGTAAATTAACTTCTCTTCCTTTTGCCATCTCCTTCTTCATATTAGTGGAAGTGATGTAATAATAGCTTTGATGAATTGAATACATCCTCTACCAGACATTTAGCATACATTAGCTTTCAACCTCATGGCAATTTTGCAAATGCAGAAATTGAAGCTCGGAAAAATTAAGTAACTTGCCTATAGTCACAGCTGGATTTTCTCCTAAATTTTTCTGGCTCTAAATTTTGGATTCTTTCCCTTTACTCTGTCTTGCAACTTCTATCCCCACCTATTAAATATGCTTCTGCCTCTAGTTTTTTCAATATAGTCTCTATGATGGTCAAAAAAAAACCCCAAAACTATAAAGAATAATAGCTCTAAGACTGAACTATAACTTCTAAGCAGAAGAGGTTATTAAGCTTATACATAGTTACTATATGTGTGTGTGTGTGTGTGTGTGTGTGTGTGTGTGTGTGTGTGTGGAGCAATAGTTGCTGAACCCTGTTAAAGAGTACTATGTGCTTAGAAAAAGGAAATAGAAAATATTAGGATAAAATTTCAACATACGTTATTATGTAAAAACAGCAAGTTATAGGCAATATGTATACCGTGATCACATTTATATAAAATCTATGTAATGTATAGACATATAAGCCTGTTTTGGATACATATGTTGTCATTCCATTTGTCCATGACCTGGAAGCACCTACATGGTTGACAGGGGTCAGCTCAAGGGAGGAAAGTGGGAGGGGTGCTTTGATGAGGTGTTGGTCAGGAGGGTGAAGGAAAACTTCCAGTTTTCACCTCAAACAAGTATTACTTCTATAATCGTAATAAAATCTTAAATTGAGAAATAATTAAATTATTTAAAAAATAAGATAATTAGAAAAGACCCCAAAGATGTAGAGATGAATGAAAATATCAGATATTAGGAGTGGATGTGTGTCTATTCTATTGGCTTCTGGGTCCAGTGTGGGCAAAGCACATGATTCAGAAAGTGTATTTGAACTGTTCCTAGTTGAATCATATGAGAGCAGAGTTATGGTTTGTGATCTTTTTAACCAGTAAGTAGGGAATTCTTTTTCAAGTCAACACCTCAACATATCATGCTTCTACTCTGTTCTGTCCAGTCATTTTCAAGAACAAGAATCCTCTTCCACTGGTCTTAAGTGCTGAATTGTGTCCCCTCAACATTCCTATGTTGATATTGAAGTCCTGACCTCTGAAACCTCAAAATTAGACTCATTATGGTGAGAGGGTCTTTACAGAAGTAATTACATGAAAATTAAAGCATTAGGGAGAGGCCAGATCCAATATAAGTGGAGTCCTTATAAAAGAGGAAATTTGGACACAGACACATACAAAGTGAAGGCCCTGCAAAGACACAGCAAGATGGTCACTTACACGTCAAGAAGAGACATCTCTAAAGACACAGCCCTACTATCACCTTGACCTTTCCAGTCTCCAGAACTGTGAGAAAATACATTTCAGTTCTTAAGTCGTCTAGTTTATGGGAGTTTGTTTTGTCCAAAACACTAATGCAGTTATTCTGAAAGAACATAGATTTTGTTCATCTTTTCATGTGTGTTTACATGCAATGTAGGAGCAATGGGAGGGACTAAGCCAGGCTGGACAGTGTCGAGAGGACAGGAGAAGGGGTGCACAGAGACTACCTAGAAGAGGGGATGCCTAGCTATCTTAGTCAACTTGGTCTGTCATAGTAAAATACCGCAGACTGGGTGATTCAGGGAATAGACATTTATTTTCCTACAGTTCTGCAGGTTGAATGTTCAAGATCAAGGTACCATCAGGGTGGATTTCTGGTGAGACCTCCCTTCTGGGTTGCAGATGGCTGCTTTTTTTCTGTGTCTTCATATGGCCTCTTCTCAGAGAAAGCTCTGGTGTCTCTACCTCTCCCTGTAAGGACACCAGTCCTATCAGATCAGGGCCCTATAACACTATGACCACATTAGCTTTAATTGTTTCCTGCAAAGTTCTGTCTCCAAAACAGAGCCACATGGTGGGTTAGGGTTCAACATATGAATTTCAGGGGCAGGCACAATTTAGCCCATAACACTTGGTAAAGAGTTAACCAGGTTAGTAATATGAGGAAGGCCCTTCCAGAAAGAAGGAACTGAATCAATTAAAGCTTAAAAGACAGTGATGCATTCAAGGAACTCAAGTTGAACACACATGCATGATGAAGAGGAGTTAGAAGCAAAGCTGACTGAATACCAACACAGAGAGAAACTGAACTGGGAGGCGTGAGAAACAGCAAAGTAGAGAGTCAAGCCCCTCTCCATCTTGCCTCAAGGCCCATTTTCTTTGCTACTGTCTCACAGTGTTCCCCCTGGCCATCACAGTAACTGCAGTGTAAGAAGATTGTGAACAGGACCACAGGACAGTGGGCTTGGGTCAGAGAAAAGCGATCACTCTGGGAAATCATGAGAGGCTTCATGGAAGAGGTGACTTCTTAAATGGCCTTGGAAATGGACTTGGGCTGAGAGGGATGAGCCTGGGAGAGGGAAGGGGTGAATGGAGAAGAGGACACTTGGGCAGAGACAAAGAGGGGAAGGCAGGAGCAGCATGAGCTATATCATGTAGGCATAACGGGGATAAGAGGTACTTAAACTCTGCAGGAAGAGATTACAACTTATGATCAGTTTGATACCAAGAGAATATTTTCATATTCTACCCACATCTTGTCCCACAATGCATCCAATTCTTTGAAAACATCACCATCTTTTAAGGCCTGGGCACATAGCCTGCTATGGGTGGAATATTTGTGCCACAGCCCCCATGCCCCACATTCACACCTTGAATTCTGACCCTGGTGGTGGTATTAGGAGGTGGGGCCTTTGCACAGATCATCAGGAATGGGATTAGCACCATATAAAAGCTCTCTAGCCCCTTCCGTCATGTGAGGACACAGAAGTCTGCAGCCTGTCACCATGCCAGCGCCCCAGAACTGTGACAAACAAAATTCTGTTGTCTGGAAGCTGCTCAGTATTGCTGTTTTATTATCGCAGTCAGAATGGACAGAGACACCCACCTTAGCGGGGCATCCTCACAGGCTGGCTTTAGAGGGATCCCCAAAACGGCTCCCTCTACCCGCCAAACTGATATTCCTGATCCAAGAGGAATCATTTGCCACCTCTGAGCAGCTGGAAGCCAGTGACTCACCCCAAGGCTGCCATCTCTGATCCCGGAATCGGGTCGTACTGGCTGCAGTCTTCTTCAGTGACACTGACGTCATCACAGGCGTCCTCGTCAGAGCCGTCAAAGCAGTCGCTGTCTCCATTACACACCAGGTGGCGTTTCAGGCAGCGCCCTGAGAGAGGACAGGTGAACGTGCTTCCAGAGCCTCCTGGACTTTTTCCTGATCCTCGGGACCCTCATCCCCCGTCGCCAAGTCCATTCCACCCCAGAAATGGACCTTCCAGCCCCTCCACCCTGTTCCGTCCCCTCTGTGTCCTCACTGCCTCTGCCCTCCTTCCAGCCCTGCTGTCGCTCACCTGCACTCAGTCCCCGGCTCAGGCCCTGTCCCGGAAACCCTCTCTCGAATCCTGTCTCCTTGCCGTAACCGCAGCAGGCCATGCCATCCTTCTGCCCCGTCTCCTCCGTGACTCCCCGTTCCTCTTCTTCCAAGTGCCACAGTCTGACCCCTGTTACCTACCCGGCCCATCCCCAGCCTCTCTTCCCGAAGCCCTGACCTGCAATAATCCCACACTAGGATGAGTCCCTAAATCCCCATGCTGCTGCTCATTCTTTCTCCAATCAAAATCATTTTTGGTCTTCTAAGTCTCTGTGACCGGAGCAGCATGAAGAATGCAAGAAGCCTGCTGACTTCCCAGCACAGATTTGCGCACCCTCTGCTGGAGAGTCCATTGCACCCTGTACATATGTCCATTCCACAGGCTGCACAAGACATTGTCATCAACTCCTTGCAGGTCTCTCTCTCTCAGAATCTAGGACGGCCTTGAGCCATGCACATTCATTTTCTCCATCACCAGCAGGCAGTATACTGACTAGTACACATATGTATTCCATCAAAATGAAATGAAGACTTGAATGTTGAATTGTATCTCTTCACAAGCAATCAACAGATGTTCCTACAAACTTACAGTAAATTTGCTTGACTGCTGCCTTGACTTACAATGCAGATTCCTGGGCCACATCCCAAACCTGTAAATGACAACTTCCAGGGGTTGGTCTCAAGACTCTGTATTTTAACAAGCTCTTTGGATAAGTGTTTTGCATGTTAAGTTTGACAGGCACAGCTGTTATTTCCCGGGACGCTACTCACCTGTCTCCTTGCACTGGAAATCCTGTCCACACCGTGCTTGCCTCAGACAAGCTGTGGAACTGTGGCAGCTGGCTTGATCCCAGATATCACCGCTGCAGATGGTTCCCCCAAACTTGTCTGGCTGCAGGATGCTCCGGTATCGGTGCTAAATCAGATTTTGAATCAGACACATTCATTGTCTATCAATCAACCAAGATTTGTGCAGGCAGGTCTCAGCTCAACATAAGGAATAAACTGTCTAATGATTGAGAACTGCCTAAAAAGCTGTCTTTTGAGAGGATGTGTGTTCACAAACCATGGTGTTCAGCCAGAGGTGGCACAGTCACCAGCTGGAATATTGAATAGGACCGCCAAGCATTGAAGGAAAGTCTTGGATAAGTTATTTAGAGTCTTCCTACTGCTAGGAAGGACCTCTGTTGCTCCTCTTTCAAACAGTTTCTACTTATTCATCTTTCAAAATCCATGTCTTATTTGACTTCATACACTTGTCATTAACCTAGGGTCAGGTACATAGGAGGTGTTTTTGGAAGACGTGTTGCTTTTCTCTGGTCACGGCATCCTCTCTTTCCTTCCTCGTATGGTCCAGGTGGGGATGACCTCACCTGCTCAGTCACAGGGATGTGTGGGTATGAAACAGGCCTGGCTAACCAGAGCCCCAGATGTGCCAAGTGGCAATTCAGGGATCGGTTCACGACTTAACCCAGGTCTATCATAGTCCTCACAGAGGATTTCCTTTCAGAATATTGGAAAAGACAGTTATTGGGCTATTTTAAGTTATTAAGAATTGTGGGAATGCATCTAAGAGGTGGACAAAGAGAACTTTGGAGATGTTATCTGAGTCCCTGGGTCTGGCTTTGACTGCAGACAGATACTTGTGGAAGAAGGACAAAAAGAATGAAAAATGCTTACCAATCTTGGCATTCTATGATTCCATAATATCACTTTCTATATGGTGGACAGTATCAGGCACCAATGTGGAAGGAGGAAGCAGAACACAAGGATATTCAGAGAAATATGAAGTCCCACCCTCACTTCAAGAAAATTTGTCTAGCAGAGGAGATTAAGTGGATAACAACACAAAACATGCTATTTGGAGAGCTCCCTACGGACTGTGTGGTCATATTTTCTACTGCCTCTTATCTTGGCTCTGCCTTTAGGTTCCTGTTTCAAGAATGTTAGTAAGTAAGCAGGCAATGCTTTGAGCAGCAAGAGTTGTTCCTGACCTGAATCAATTTCTTACTTGCTGTATCAGTGCTTGGTGCTTTTGTGACTCAGTTTCTAAATTTGTAAAGTGAGGTCATTGACCTGGAAGACCTCATGAATTACAGTTGCTAATGATTCTCTCACTTGATCCTACAGTTGAAGGAGCATGAATGTGAGAATAAGGTCAACCTGGATTTAGGTCCCAGACTCACTTACCAAGTGATCTTGAGTGTCACTTACCTTTTCCAAGCTTTTGTTTTCTACTGTGTACAGTAGGTATAATAACAACTTACCCTGAAAGGGTTTTATGAGAATTGAGAGACTGCATGAGGAAACCCTTTGTCCTATACCTGACATATCTCTGGTGCTCAATAAACAGGGAGATTCCTCATCATTATCATTATCAATGCAGTCTTTTTCCAGATGATTCCAGAGGACGGGGTAAGGAACACAGCAGCTTCCCCGCTTTTCTCCTCTCATCCACTTCTGCCTACTTGACTGCTCATGAGCATAAAGGCAGAGGCATCAGCAAGCCATGAAGATGAAGCCTATGCATTTGTCTTCCCTGCCTTTCGTTAATAACTGGGATAAGAGGTGTGTAAACTCTGCGGGAAGAGATGACAACTAATGATCAATCTGAGACCACGAGAATGTTTTCATATTCTACTCACATCTTGTCCCGCAAAGCAATAAATAAGGAGTGCTTGCATATTAAGTTATCACTTTCTCACTCTTTAAAAAGTTCATCAGTTTTAAAATCTACAGTTTCCAACATGAAAATAGTGATGGTAGCTACCACTTACTGAATGATTATTATTGGCCAAGCACCTTGTATTCTTTCTCTTATATAAGCCTCACGAGTTTAGAAGGTTAAGTAGTATTATGAATCTCCTTTCAAGCTGCCTTGGAATTCCAGGTCTTCCCTTCTTATGTGTCACTAGGTAACTTACTTAATGTCTCTGACCCTCAGTTTTCTCACCTGTAAAAGGAGAGATATCTGAGAGCACGGTGAGGATTGGTGACAACACGTGTAAGGAGATGAGCATTTTACCGGGTAGGCACTAAATAATGATAGGTATCAACACCATCATCATTCTTGTAGCCAGCGGTTAGACTATTCCAGAAGGACTTATGATGGAGTGGGAGTGGGTTGAGGTGACTTCTAACATCACTTACTGCTTTCTATAGTGTTCAGAGGGAGACAAGAGAGGGAAAAGGTCAGGATATAGCATTTTGGGATCAGACTGACCAAGTTTTAAATCTTAGTCCTGCTACTGTCCTCATGGGCGACCTAAGCAAAGAGGATGGGAAGTCTGTCACTTACAGCTGGTTGTGAAAATCAGAGGGGACATTTATGTAAAGCATTAATTAGCACAGTGCCCGGCATATAGAAATTAATTAACAAATAGTAACTCCTAATGCCATTATCACCCTCCCGGTAGTTCCTTTACTTGGAATGATAGTGCAAGATGAGGCTCTTTCCCACTAGCTCCTTCTTTTCTAGGTTGTTATCAAATAATGAAGACATTGTGTTGCAGAAAGGTTGGTACAGACACTCCCTCGGGGACTTCTCCATGCTGTTGCCTGTGGTTGGTATCATTAAGACACAATTTTCTTTTCTAGTAAGGAGACAATGTTTCTTTCTAGAAATGCACATCTTTGTGGGGGTGATTTTGAGAGGAAAAACCATATTAATAAAAAGAAACAAAAGTAGTCTTTCACTTTCACTTAAATAATTAAAAGAATTTAATGGTTGTAAGGATCACATTAAAGACACATATGTCTTTTCGAGTCCCCAGGAAGCATTCAATACTGATTTAAACTGTAAGCCTTTCACTTAGGCTGTCTGCTATCTAAACTGTAACACTGAAGAAAATGTAGTTTAGGGTGGATAGTAGGTTGAATAAAAGCCATGCAAAGATACAAGTCCTAATGTGAAAGTGAACGTCGTAAATGTTTCCTTATTTGGAAAAAAAAAAAAGCATTGCAGGTATTAATAAGATTTTTGAGATTAGAAAATTTCTCTGGACTTTCAGGTAGGTCCTACGTGCCACCACTGTGTCCTTGTAAGAGGAGAGCCAGGGAGCATTCACACAGACACACAAAGGAGACACAGAGAAGAGGAGGAGACAGTGTCACCACAAAGGTGGAGAATGGAGCCATGTGGTCACAAGTCCAGGAGTATCGACAGCCACCAGAGGCAAAGAACATGCTCTCCCTTTGAGCCCTCAGAGGAGAGTAACCTTCTCAAGCCCTCGATTTCAGACTTCTGGTCTTTTACGTTGTTTCAAGCCACACAGGATATGGCGATTTGTCACAGCAGACTTGGAAAACTAATACAGGATGTCAAAGCATAATGAGAATCCAGGAGCCAGATATTACAAAACTGGGACAGTCTAGGATTCTTTGGCATTCTCAGAGATGGGAGAGGCAGAATAACACATTTCAGGATTTAAAATGGAATAAAGTCGGCCTAACTTGTGTTTCCACCATTCTGTGGTTTTGAACAACTCATCAACATTCACAGGACAGCTTCCTATCTAACCGAGGCATGGATCAGGAGAATCACCTGCAAGAATTCAGGTGAGAAAAGAGCAGGGTTGGATTCAAGGTGATGGGAGTGAGTTTAGAGAGGAGGGCACAGATTCTAATCCTAAAAACAGCTATCATTTATTGAACACCAACTCTGTGCCCGATGACATGAAAAGTGCTTTGCATGGTTTACGCAAATAATGCTACTATACACTAAGTACTCTCACTACTCCCCTTCATAGATAAGGAATAGGAGGCACAGAAAAGATTTTTTTAAATATGTTCAAAGTAATGGCACAAATAAGAAATAATGGCACACCCTGGTGGCCTAGCAGATAAGGTCACCAGACATAGTCCACATACATCCCAGGTTCAGGACCCAGGTTCAGGACTCGGGTTCTGGAGGGAACAACCAAGATGAACAACTAAAATAAAATAAATACTTAAAAAATAAGATACAATGCCAATTTATCTAAATTGCAGAATCAGAGTTTAAACACTTAAGACTCAAGAATAATGTGTCAAAAGACCCAAATGGGGGAGAAGTGGGGGCCTGAAGGCATCCCAGCCTGCATCCAATAAATGCATATATTGTCCGTAGAGAATTTTTAAATACCAAAATGGGAATAGAAGTTAGTTTGCTTTTTATTATCACTATAAGTCTTTGATTCCAAACAAAATTAGAGCATTCCTCTCAGCCAGATGGGACTGAGGAAAACTCCCAACATCCCCCTTCTCTTAGCATGTCACTGAGCTTATGAGCATTTTGGACCATTCAAAGCCACTTGGATGAGCAAGACAGACAAGTTTCTGTTCATTGAGTGGGTTATCCTTTTCAGCCCACGAAAGTGGTATCTTCAGGAACAACCTCTGTGGCATGCTTCGACTTATGTCAGTTCCCAAAGGTCACAGACGTTAGGCTTTCAGTCCCTTCAGATGATCCTCATAAGAGGGCAACAGATTGGCCATAGTACCCAGAGAGACCAGCCGGGACCAGGGTGTCCTTATCCAGACAGTCATTTCTCTGCATATGAACCACACCATACACATCTCCACAGCCTCTCTCAACAATGCCTTATAAACAAAATCAGTAGAGGCAGGTAAAGACCCACCAATCATATGCTTATGGCTTTCAAATACTTGTTTCTTGACCCAGTCTATCCGCAAACCTCCATGTCTGCAGACCTTACTACTTATTCCTTACTAGTTATTACTGCTTATGCCTACTACACAGGTCAAACATGCAACGCCCCACAACTGATCGTAAATGTCTCACCTTTTTGTCCTGACATGGGAAGCATTCTGTCCACTCAGACCAGGTGCTCAGCTGGCAGGCAGCTGCTCTGGGGGTGGGATTCTGAGCAGCCCGACGCACCCTCCTAAATAGAGGGAAGACCCCTGCTTCAGTTGTTTTTGAATTTTGATTATGATCATTTCTATTTTTGCTATAAGAAATTCCAAAAGGTCTTTTAACATGAAGTTCTCTTAATAATATGAAAACAGATGCTGACTTTTCCCCAGTTTTATCAAGGTATTTATTAATGACAAATAAAAATCTTATAAATTGAAGATATGTATCATGAGGGTTTGATATATATACACATTATGAAATGAGCACCAAAATCTAACTAATCATTCATCACCTGGCATAATTAACTTTCTTTTTGGTGTGGATAAAATACTTACTATCCACTCTCAGCAAATTTTTAGTATATAATACAGCATTATTAACTATAGTCATCATACTATGCATTCGCACACCAAACTTACACATCTTATAACAAGGTCATACTGTTTGACTAGCCTCTCCCTGTGTTGCCTAATCTCTCAGCCCCTGGTAACCTTCATTCTTCTCTCTGGTTCTATGAGTTTCACTTTTTTAGAGTCTACCTATAAGTGAGATCATGCAGTATTGTCTTCCTCTGACTCATTTCACTTAGCACAATGCCTTCCAGGTCCATCCCACATTGTTGCAATGGTAAGATTTCCTTCTTCTCTTTTATGGCTAAACAGAGGCTGAAGTTTTGTAATTTGTAAACTTTGCCAATTGATTTGGGAATTTGGGGACTTATGCCAGCAGAACACGGGGCAATATCGAGATATTTCCTTAGCCTTTAAGTTATCTGGAGGTAAGAGTGGGGATGGTGCAGGGGTGGGGGTCAATGTCAAATAAACAGTTTTTCTGAGTGGGAAAGCTGGACTGTAAGAGTACTTCCAACATTGGACAACTTTATATTCCTTCTTAAAAACTGCTTGTGTTGTTTTTAAAACATAAGCTATATGGCCTGTTGCCCTTTAGCTTTTTTTATCCAATTTTTTATTATGGCAAAAATACACATGACATAACATCTATTATCTTAACTATTTTTAAGTGTACAGTTCAGTGGCATTAAGAACAATTTTACCATTTTGTGAAAATCTCTACCATTCATCTCCAGAACTCTTTGCACCTCCTTGGCATCAATTTTGAGATACAAAATTTAAGCAAAGGGAAAATCTGTGCACATTTTTCTCCTGGTGAATCACAGTTTTAAGAAATGAAGAATGTACATTTACAGTATTCCTATTGAATATAGGTATGATGCATATAAATTATAATTATATAGATTCTCTTTTAATCCTATACCAATCCTATATAGATCAAATGATTCTAATTTTAGAGAGACAAGTACTGAGGAGGGCTAACATAACATTTTTCTAAGAGTCAGAATAGCAGAAGTCTCAGTGGTTAAGAACATAGGTGTTTGACAACAAATGCTGGCCAGGATGTGGAGAATAGGCAACACTTTTACACCACTGGTGGGCGTGCAAATTGGTGTACCCCCTATCAAAAGCAATATGGAAGTTTCTCAAAATACTGAAAATGGAAATACCATATGATCCCATCATCCCACTTGGGGGTATTTACCCAAAAGACACAAAAACACTAATTTGCTGAGATATATGAGCCCCATGTTTATTGCAGCATTATTTACAATAGCCAAGAATTGGAAATTACCTAAGTGCTCATCATCAGAGGAATGGACAAAGAATATGTGGTCTATATATACAATGAAATACTACATAGCCCTTAGAAGAGATGAAATCCTTTCAGACAAAATCATTTGAGACAACATGTATGGAACTAAAGGGGATTATGCTAAGTGAAGTCAGAAGAAGAGGGATAAATATTGGATGATCTCACACACATGTGGAATGTAAAGAAACAAGGCAAAGGAACAGACTAAGTAAGAACCAACCCTTGGAAATTAGCAATAGAACTGAGGTTTCCATAGGGGATGGGGCTGGGGGTCAGGGCAAGGAGTAGTGAAAAATAATTGCCAACGGTGAAGGACTTTTAGTGATTTGGTGGTGGGAAGGGTGTGTTCCCGTATATCTGAAGAATGGGGAACTTGCACAATGGGTTTATATTATTTTGTAAATCAAAGTTACTCAATAAATATTAAATTTTGAAAAAAGAACATAGGTGCTTGGGTTGAGAGGACTGAGTCCGAATCTTAGCTACTTTCTGTCTGAAAACTTGAGCAAGTAACTTAACATCTCTGAACTACAGCTTTTCTGTCTGTAAAACTACATTAAAAATAACATTACCTTACAGGGTCTTTGAAAGTATGTTCAAATGTTTATTAAGTATTCATTAAAGGTTGACTTTTGTGATTATATATTGGAACATTGCATGGATTATCTCATTTAATCTCTATAATGACCCTAAGAGGTAACTATTAGTAGCCCTAATATATATATACATATATATATATATATTTTTTTTTTTCCCTAAGAGTGAAGTAATCCCTGTTCAGTGATGACAGGTAGAATTTGAACCTCTGATGAGCTGTCAGAGCTCATTTCCCATTTCTCCTCATCTTGCCCCCTCCTTCTATGAATCAGCCAACAGAAATGAGAGGGTCAGAACCTCTCCTGGGTAGCACAGGTAGAAGGCAGAAACTTGTCTGTCACCAGGCTGCTTCCTCAGAGGTTAAACAGCTTTCCCAGGTCACCTAGGGTGAGGTAGATAAGTCTCAAGCTTGCCTGGCCCCAAGCCTTAGCCTCTTCCCACAGTCCCAATGTCAGCCTACTGGGCAGAGTAGAAAGGACGTCTGTTCCCACCAGAACTAACACAACCCGGAGAGTCAGCCAGCCTCCGCTGGGATGAACGGTGCAATTATCTCTCTAAAAATGGGCTCCAAAAAAGAGCTTCAAATCTCATGCTAATTATGCAATGAGCTGCTACTCATGATAAATGGTCGTACCAGGGCTGAAACCCAGGACAAGCCACAGAGCAGTTAGGAAAGTGATGTTCATCTTTAACACTGGTTCTCAGACTTGGGGTCTTAAGACCCTTTTGCACATGAACATATGATTCGAGACTCCACTATGTTACCGAAGACTGTTTAAATGGGCCAGATTGACTGATAGTCAGAACTCAATAGTCAAAACTGAGGAAATGTTAAAAATAGGTATTTATTTTAAATTATAATAATACACCTATTATGTCACCATAAATAGCCTAATCTTATTAGTAATATACTTCTAAGAAAAATAGCGAAAAGGGTGTCATTGTTTTACATTTCTACAAAACTCTTTAAAATGTCTGCTTTAATAGAAAGTAGCTAGGTTCTCAATTTATTTCTTCATTCCATCTATTGCTTTATGTTGTTTTGGTTGGAATCTATGAAGAAAATCCATCCTTATACAGTAGCCTAGCTCAGAAAGTTGCATACTTAGAAAGAGTTTCAACAGTACTTTTCAGATAACTGAGTGGGCTTTGATACAATAACACAAATGACAAGTGGCAATTTCTTAAATGGTAGTTATGGTGTAGAGTCTGCAAGCAAATCAGTGAATTTTTTATATTTATAATGTTACATTAAAATCTAGTGGTCTATGTCCACTTTGAATGGATCTGGTACCACACCTGACTTTGTTCCATCAAGGTCTAGAAATTTGAAAAAGACCTGTGCACTGGGTATGCATATCTTAAAAATATTAACACATTTACTAGATAATATAAAAATTATTAATATTATCAGTGAATTCATCAAACTCATCATAGTGGATTTTTTTTTTCAAATTTGTTCTGTATATTTTCTTTTCTTTTTTTTCCATCTTCAGGTGTCAAACCCGGGTCCATGACCATTATAGCCTATACCTTAGCTACCTGAGCTACGAGGAAGTGCCATGCTTTTCACATTTTTTTCATTTTCACTTGGAAGTTCAAATGTTTTCATTAGGAACAAATAATACTGCTTGTTTTCCTTAAGTAATAGGCTCTCTGTTTACTTTTGAGACAATGTATGCAAAATGTCTGAACCTGAATCATAGTTATTTCTCTGGCAGTTTTCTGTTGCATAAAAATAATCTTCCTAGAAAAAGTGACTACTTGGAATTACAACTCAAATGATTGCTTTTTCTTTAAGATAACATCAGACTTCCATGCAGTAGTTCTTTATGCTTTCTTCCCATCTTGTCAGATAGAATATTTAGACCACACGTATTCTGAGATTGAAATTTAAAATAATTAACATTTTTTACTGTTTCAAGCAGGACTTTTTAAATTATAACTTAATTCCTTTCATGTGACTCTAATGCCACTGCCTTGATTTGTACCAAGGTTACAGTAGTTTAATCCACCATTACTTTTGCACCATTAGTGCAAATATAAACAAAATGGAAAGGCAAATGAGGTTTGGTATTACTGTGAAATTGTTTTAAACTCCCAGATTTCCCTGAAAAGATCTTGGAGTCTTCCTAGGATCTGCAGACCAAATTTTGAAAAATTCTGAGTTGATAAAATGATTCCAGTCTAGAACACCAGCCCTGCTATCCCTTCAAAAAAAAATCAGTGCTCACTCACCGTCTTCCTCTCTGCTCAACTCCTTTTACCAATCCAGGAAAACTCATCATCCCCACAGGCAAGCTACCCAGCATTCTGTCCCTCCATTCTGTCCAGGGTTCAATCCTGATAAGCCCTTTCTCTCAACTTCAACAACCTTTTTCTTCACTCCATTATTTTTGATGGGCACGTCCTGGACTTCTCACTCTATGAAACAGATCCTCCTCCTAGTCATTAATTCATGAGCCCCCTGTGAATAGTCATTTGGGATTCCATGGGCTCTTCTTCCATCTTTATGGGATCAAGGATTCCCACTGCATTTTTGTTTGACCTCACCGGGGCCCACACTGACACCTAAGCTTTCTCTCTAGCAATAAGATCCTCTCCTCTCTTCATTTTCCTTTATAATCAATTTTAGTTTCATAATTCATCATTTTAAAATCTTAACTCTATCCTGAATTTCTGGCCCCCACTGTTCCCTTGGTCACACCTAACTGTGAAACCCAATTCTAAATGAATCCACTTATCTACCTCTCCACCTGGCTAACCTCTTCATATACGTCAATCTCATCATAAATATCAGCTCCAAATGAAACAGTTCTCAATATCAGATTGATTAGGTATCTTCTTACATGTGATTTAATAAATTTCCACACATCTTTTCCTCAAAACTTAATTATCACACTTTCAATATTAGTATTATTTCTGTCTTCTCCACCAGATTGCAAGCTCTATGAAGACAGATTCTTTGCTATCTGTGTGTTTGCTACTGAAGCCCCAGCACTATTATGGTCCAGACCCAAGGAAGGAATTTTTTTAGGAAAAGAGACAAAGAAGGAAGGGAGGCAATGATGGAGGAAGAAAGGGCAAAGCAAGGGAAGAGAAAGAATAAAATCAATTGATGGGAAATAGAGTGACATTGTTTAAAGATGTATTTCAACCTAATTCTCAGTTAGGTCTAATTTAATAATCTTGGTATCTAGACATACAAATGACTCAAGGTTTGGCCCATTTGTCATTTTCTGATAGATTGTTCTAATAATAAAAATTTGAGGTTTAGGAACATAGAGAATGACAAGGGTCCTAATCAAAAGGTGAGAAAGAAGGTATAAGGAGAAGTTTGGGAGCAGAAAATGACTCCAGCAATATTCTACATCTCACTATAGAATTGTCAAGATAATGTCATTGTAAGTCCCCAGAGACTGCAATATGATGTCAAAATGGAAGGAAACAGTATTAATGGATGGAAGTAAAAGCTTAGACAGAGCAGTGCTGTGTTGCTGTAGTCTTAAAGAGCTTTGTGACATGATGTCTAGACAGAGGCACACACAGTAATTCTATCACTGAAGCAAGAGTACAGAAGGCATACCACAACCATTCATTAAGATACTGCAGGCCTCCAACCTTTTAACCAATATCAATATGACCAGTATTTTCTCTTATCATTTCAATTGAATTTTTAATGACGTTTATTTTTCTGATATATAATATATTCTCATAGAAAACACAGAAAAGATTACAATAGAAAAAATTGCCCCAAATGCTGCCATTATTAATATTTTGCTTTATTTCCATTTACTCTTTATTTTTATAATATAGTTAAAGTTGAGTGAGAGACACATGACTAGAGTGAGGGAAGAGGCAAGGAAAAAAAAATGTATGTAGTTGTAATCATACTGAATATTACAACCTTTATCCTGATTTTTCTACTTAATATTATAGCAGAAATGTGAACTATTTGTGATGGCTGCAAATTTTTCCACTGCCAAACATCAAATAGATATTGAGCATCCATTTTGTTGTAGTCCAAGTTATTTACTGAACATGCGTCCCATAGAATGAGATGACTCTGCTAAAGGATACATAGGGTCAGATGACTTTCCAAAAATAAGTATCATTTTTAAAAATTATTTAAAGAGCCATTAATATATCTGGGGCCTTGTAAATCTTGGAAAATAATTTTAAAACATCTCCCAAGTACTAAAAACCTACTCAAGCAATAAGACATTTACTAAAGAGCTCTAGGATTCAAGGTATTTGATTCTAGTCTTTAAGTTTCATCTAACTGGCTCTACTTACTATGGGCTAGTTTCTTTAGCTATCTGGCTTTTAATTTTTTCATCTGAAGAATCACCACAAGTCAATGTAGTGTTTTTGCAGAATTTCTCAAAGTGTGCTCTGTGGAGTGCTAGTTCCTGAGATACACACCTGGGATAAAACAGGAAGAGAAGTTCAGTTCCATGGTCAAATACAGTTAAATTGCATACAGCATACCCCTCTTGGATATTTAAAATGCCCAGTAACATAGTAAAGGCTCTCAGAAGTTCTGCACTGCAATTTACTTAACCCAGTATTTCCAAATTTTTTGAACACAGGTCATTTCTATGTCTATACAGCCTTTCTAAGATTAGGCAACACAGTTGAATAAACACTGAAGTAATAGAGTTTAGAGTCCACCAAACAGGCATTTGAATTCAGTTTCAGCTACTTATTCAAGTTCTAGATTCCTATAACTAAAAAACAGTGTAGTCATAATGTGTCAGACAGTTTGAAATATGAAATGATATCATGTATGTAAAGCCCTTAGTATAAGCCGGACATACATGTTAGTTTCTTCTCGCTAACCTTTTTAACCCCGAACACGCTCATCAAACCTCTCCATCTTTATAAAAAGTGTACTTAATGTTCCGTATAGAGCTGTGGTTTAGTGAGATGTTTCCCATTTGCCTTTTTAAACAGGGTAGCATATTGGGCAAAGGGCCTAAACCCTGGAGTTGAACACACAACCTGCAAGTTAAATGCTGACCCCAAAATATAGCCACCTCAGCAATTTAGATCACAAATTAATTAGCTTCCAATCCTAGGTTAGAAAGACAGAAGACCTAACCCTGATTATTAACAGTTGGTTCAGCTTATATTCAAGGCTGATTGACACTAATTATATCATCCTGAGCCAGTCCCATTCGGTTCCTGGAAATTACATCAGGAAACTAAAGTTTCTAAATTTTAAATTTTACTCTGAGGACTTCCAGTCAAGATGGCAACCTGGTAGGAACAAGACTCACATCTTTCCCACAGAGCAACTAGGAATTCATTTATTTTCCAGAAGCAAACACTGAGGAAAAGCAGGCCCAGAGGCTGTAGAGACACAGCAGCTACTGTGACAAAAAAGGTAGGTGAAAACATCTGAGTTCAGTGCTATATGGCAGATTTGGGATTCCAGCCACAGTGGAGAGGTTGGAACTGCCAGAAGAACCAGTCCTCCCAGGAATCACGAAAGTAGCAGAGAGCCAACCAGCAGGACCAGGACATGGAGGCAGGGAAGAGGGTCTAGCTGCAGGGCAGAAGAGGGGTCAGTGGCCTGGTGGTTTGAATGGGAGGGCTGGTGAGAAAATTATACTGGGCACTGCCACAACTGGAAGGTAACTAGGGGAATTGCCCACCCCCACCCCTCCCACCATATAGCCCTGGAGCCAAAGGAACCACCCACTGGAAATCCCACCCTCAGGCTTAAAAGAAGAGAGGTCTTCCAGAAAAAGTCAGTGCTACCCACTATTGCTACCTTGTGGTTGGAGGTAAAACTGTAGCCAGATTGCTGATTGTGGGCCAACAGCACGGTGGTCGTTGTGGTTGGGAGCTGGGACGCTAAGGGAAGGCTCTGAACCCCACATACAAACTCCAGCCCAATAGAATGAGCTTTCAGTCAGCAACAGAGGGTGCACATAAGAAATTCAACAAATCCAACCAGGGGTGATACTGCAAAACTCAAGAAACCCCAGTATCCAAACCAAGACCCAGGCTTACTCAACGCAAGCCAATACCCTACAAAAAGCCATCACTGAAGGAAAACCTAACCCACAGAAACATGAAAGGAATACCAAAAAGAGCAAAGACACAGAGAAATATACATGAAATGATGGATCCAATCAAAAACCCAGGGGGAAATCTGAACCCAACAAACATCTACAAACTACCTGAGGATGAATTTAGGGCAACGGTGATAAGTATACTCATAGAAATCAAGAAAACAATATAAAACAACAAAAAAGAGAAGAAATGAAGCAGCTCAAAACAGATTTCAAAGAAATAAAGAACACAATAGCTGGCCTAAAGGATTCAATAGAGGTACTCAAGAATAGGAGATAGCCAGTGAGCTAGAAGATAGGGCAGAGGAATGCACTCAAGCAAACCAGAAAAGGCATAAAAGAATGCAAAGAAATGAATACAGCATCAAAGATGTATGAGATAACATCAAAATAAACAACATTTGCATTATAGGGGTCCCAGAAGGAGAAGAGAGTGAAAAGGGGGCAAAAACTGTATTTGAAGAAATAATAGCTGAAAATTTCCCCAACCTGAGGAATGAAACAAGCCTTCAAAACTAGGCAGATCAGAGTCCCTAAAAAAAGAAACCCAAGCAGACTTATACCTAGATATATTGTCATCAAAATGTCAAAAATACAAGATAAAGAATCTTAAAAGCATACAGAGAAAAACAAGTCATGTACAAAGAAATCCCCGTAAGATTATCAGCAGATTTCTCAGCTGAAACTCTACAGGCAAGGAGGGAGTGGTATGATATATTCAAAAGGCTGAAAGAAAATTATTTTCAACCTAGGATACTGTTCCCTGTGAGATCATCATTCAGAACTGAAGGAATTATGAAAAGCTTTTCCAATAAGCAAAAGTTAAATTAATTTATCACCACATAAACAGTTCTACAAATAATACTAAAAGATGCTTTATAAAGTGTAAAGAACCCCCTCTTAAAAACAGGTATATTAGACCTATTCTTCAACGTTCATTAGAAATATTGATCTGTAATTTTCCTTCCTTTTTCTCACTTCTATATCCAGTTCTTTGGAATTTCTGTCAATTTTACCTTCCAAGTATACACAAAATGTTCTCCCTTCTGCATATGTCTACTGCAACTTTTCTAATCTAAGGCACATTATTTCTCATCCAGACATTGTTATGACCTCATATGAACTAACCTTCCACTTCACATTCCAACAATCCCATCTCTGCAGAGCTACCAGAATGGTTTTTTTTTTTTAAATTTTAAAATCAAATAATGCCCCCCCCCCGCCGAAAGGACTCCCCCATGATGATTTGTTCATTTATGTGTGTTAACTACCCATAGATGAAAGTCCAAATTCTTCACATGGTGCCGAAGGTCCTCTATGATGTGGCCTCTGCCACCCTATGTGAAATCCTCTCATGGCACAATCCACTGTTCTCATGTCACTCCCACTCTTCAGTTTCTCGAACATGATGAGCCATTTCCTAAGGGAGAATCTTAGCTCTGGCTGATCTCTCCACTCCCCCTGCTCTTTGTCATCTACCTCCTTCCATCCTTCACCTCTCAGTTTAAATGTCACCCAGAAGAAATAACTAGGATCCTTCAGTAGAGGCTATCAGAGCAAGCTAAAGATAATTGTTTCTTTTCTCATATTCATCACAATTTTTACTGAAATGTCTTGTTTACATGCTTATTCATATACGTGATTCCATCACCTCACTGTAGATTCCATGAGGATAAGGCATTATGTTTCATTCACCACCTAGCACCCAGCATACCAGGAGAATTGACAAAATGAGTGAACAAATGCAATTCTGTGTGTATCAGGAATATGTAGAATTCCACAGAGTTTGTCGTTCTGAACATGTTCCAGGCTCTCCTACGTATTTGCATAATGCTGTTTCCTCCATACAGAATAATCATACATCATTCATCTGGCGGAAACTTCCCAGTTCATTTAAGTCTCATTTTCTCAAGATAACTTTCCTTGACTTGCTAACCTATGCTTACACAATACCATGTATGTAGAGCTCCTCCCACTTTATTTCCACCTCTAGACTGCAAGCTCTCCAAGGCAGGGATCATGGATCATGACTATATTGCTTACCAGTGTTCCTGAGTGCTGAGCACAGTCTCTGGCATATACTGGGAACTCAATGGCAGATATTTGTATGGATATATTATTTCATTTAATCTTCATTATCTTATTTTAATTCCTTAAGAACCCTTCTAGAAAAGTAGAAAAAGATAAAGAGGGAGATGAAATAACTTGCTTAAGGTTATATAGAGAATAGGTAATAGAGTAGGAATTCAAACCAAGGCTACTTGACTCTAAAATCTATATGACTTTATAGCATTCCAAAAAATATGATGACAGATTTCTGACAAAACAGAAACAGAGCGATAAACATAATTTCCTAAAAATGTACCATGTGCCAAAGTTCTGTGTGAATTCCTTTTTTAGAAACTTGTTTATTTTGGTTTTTTACCTGGATCCCAGGTCGTGAACCCAGGTCCGTGGGCTTTACATGGTACTCATACCAGGATCTCAGCCACCTCAGCCACAAGGGCACAATGTCCCCATTGCACTAAGTACTTTATATGACCTCTCCTAACTCCCGACAAGCACTCTAGGAAATAAGTATTATCTCTGTTTTACAGATGAGGAGGTTGAAGCTTAGAGAATTTAAGTGACTTATCCAAGTTGTATAGCCACTAAGAGGGAAGCCAGGACTTGACCCCAGGTTGATCTCACCCCCAAGCCCATACCCAATGCCACTTGAGCTATAGCTAAAGATTAGTTACCCTGAACAAAAGTCTCCATATTCACAAGGCTCACTTTTGAGTCACATTCACTACTTCAGTCGTTTATACACACACAGACACACACATAAATGTATTAGTCAAAGTCCACATAGCCTGAATACAAACTGATTTCCAGTCATTTGTACAAATATTAAAAATATTCACGGAGTCCTGGCCCAGGAGACTTTGGTAAACACACTCTGATGCCCATGAAAGCAATAAAATAAAAAAGAGAACCATGATTTAAATTTCTTTAGGGTCCATTGCCCATTTGACACAAATCCTGTGATTATCTTCTGTTTGATGCCCTCTTTCATGTTTCTTCAACTGCACTAAGGAATTTTGTTCATTCTTTATAAGTGGAAATGTTGAGTTATGAAAATCTTTGGGTATCTTAACTCCAAATTAAATATTTATCTTTCTTATGAAAATGGGAACCTATTTTAGAAGATCTTTTTCCCCGAAGGATAAAGGTAGCAGTAATGAAAGTTAATAACTCTGATCTTGGAATTGGGAGGCCTGACTATGCCACCAGGTAATGAGGTGACTTAGAACATGGTCCTCATGACGGGTCTCAGCCACCTCAGCCACAAGAGCACAATGTCCCCATTGCACTAAGTACTTTATGTGACCTCTCCTAACTCCCAACAAGCACTCTAGGAAATAAGTATTATCTCTGTTTTACAGATGAGGAGGTTGAAGCTTAGAGAATTTAAGTGACTTATCCGAGTTGTATAGCCACTAAGAGGGAGGTCAGGACTTGATCCCAGGTTGATCGCACCCCGAAGCCCATACCCCATGGCATGCTTTGCTACCTCTCTGGCCCTCTCTTGGGGGAGATAACATCAACGGTAATCTCAAAGGGGTGTAATAAAGTTTAAATTGGCCAACATTCATAAATTGTTGAGCAGAGTAGTCTGGTTATTATTTAATAAGCCACCCCCCCGCCACATTGGAGCTAAGTGTCTTTATCTGTAACATGAATGAATTAAAGAAGATGTTGCCTAAATCTTTCCTAATTCTAAATACCAGTGAAATAAAAGAGTATGGAAATGACAATCAAGGATTTTAAAAGAATTATTCTAAGGATGGTCAAGTATTTAAGGAGAATCATGAATATGATGGGGAATGGAAGATATAAAATATTACAAAATGAAACTTTATAAAGTTGAAAATTACAGTAATCAAAATTTAAAATTTCATTGCATGGGATTAAAACAGATTAAACACTGCAGAGTAAAAGATTAGTGAATTTAAAGATAGAGTGATAGAAACTATCAAAATGAAACAAAGAGAAGATAGATAGCCAAGAGCAATTTTTTAAAAAAATGCAGACTCTCAGTGGCCTGTAAGATAATATTAAGCAGTCTAACCTGGCTGAAACTGACCTAGCAGAAGGAGAGAAGAGAGAATATGGGGCAGAAAACCTATTGGAATTCATAGTGACAACACTTTTTTCCATATTTGATGAAAACTCACAGGACTATGGCAGTTACATTATAATCAAACTGCTGAAAATAAATGGTAAAGAGAAAATCTTAAAAGTCATCATTTTTTTAAATGACACATTACGCAAGGAGGAATAAAGTGTATTTCTCCTCAGAGATTATGTAAGCCAAAGCTAATGGAATGGCATCTTTAAGTGCTGTAGGAGGAGGAGGAGAAAGAAAATACTCACTTAGAATTTTATACTCAGCAAAGATGTCCTTCAAAATAAAGGCACGATAAATACTTTTTCAGACCAATAAAAATAGAGGGTTAATTGTTAAAGTTCATTCTGTACTATAGGAAATGTCGGAGCAAGCTTTTCAGGCAGGATAAAAATGATATCAGAAGTGGTAGGATATTATTTGAAGATAGACTGTGATAAGCTGATGAACAATGCTGTAAATCCTAGAATAACAACCAAAAACCAAAAATAAACAAAGAGTAGCTAATAAAGCTATTTGAAATTAGAAAAACAATGTTTAATCTAAAAGATGACTAAAATAAAAATCTTAGAAACAAAAAAAGAGATGGGATAAGTAGAAAACAAAGAACGAAATGGTAGTCAATCCAAAGCTTATCAATAATTACATGTTATATAAATGGATATTATGATTAAAATGCAGAGATTATTTCACTAGATAAGAAAGCAAAACTTCTCTATGTACTATTAATATGAAACATAACTTTAAAATATACAGGTAAATTAAAATATTGGGAAAAACTTTCATCATGTCATTTGTAAGCAAGTTGACATTAACAACAGACTGCAGAACAAGTGTGATTGCCAGGGACAATGAAAGGCTTTCATAATGATAAAGGGGCAAAGCACCAATAAGACATAACAATCCTAAATGTTGATAGATGATTGATAGATAGCTTTAATAATGGAGCTTCAAAACACATGAAGCAAAAACTGATAGAACTTAAAAGAGAAATAGACAAATCCACAAAAACAATTGGCGATTATAATATCCCTCCCTCAGTAATTGATTGAATAAGGAGATGAAAATTTGAGCAATATTAACAACTAACTTGACTAAATGATATCGTACCACACCCAACAACAGAGGAATGCACAATTTTTGTACACATGCATTTAATATTCATTAAGATGAATTATATTCTTTATCATAAAGCAAACCTCAATAAATCAAGACATTGATTTTTTTAATTTTTTAAAGCAACAAACATGCTAAATGTATTATTTGTATTAAATATATAGTACAGATACGTTGCTTTTTGAGACTGAAGATTATAACTTTCATTATCATTGATTAAACATTTTTCTCAAGATAATTTTCCATGAAAAATTCATAATCAGCAAATGCTAAATATAAGCTTATAAAAATAAATGCGTACCATTAAAATGTAAATATATGTGGTAAAAGATAGGACTGTGGACTCCAGGTAGTAAATTTAATTCATTATATACCATTGGTTTACGATGATGCACACATTAAACCTATGTGTTTGATGTACTGTTCTTACAACAAAAATATTTAAGGAGCTCCTTGGTGGCTCAGGGGTTAAACTCATGCCTGGAGAGCAGACCACATACAACCCAAGGACCTGGGTTGTTAGACCCGGGACTGAGAGGAACAACTAAAATGAGCAACTAAATAAATAAAATTCTTCTTCCTCCTCTCTTCCCTTTCTGCCTGCGGTCTGCCTGCCCTCTTTTCTCTTAAAACATTAAAAAATATACATCATATTTTCAATGCTGTAATTCATATAGGATTTTTGGGAAAGAGTGCTATTGTTAAATTTTTTTTAAAGTATGAAATCACTGATCTAGGGAGCCATACCAATTGGATACTATAGTGTTATTTAATTTTTCAGAGAAAGTAGATACATTGAAAAATGACAATAGCGATCACATGGCACCATTTGCAACAGCTTTCATTGTATGCTTACTAAGCACCAGGCATTGTTCTAAGTACTTTTCATGTAGTTAATTCTTCCTCTAACTTTCCTCCCATTTTACAGCTCAGAAAATTGAAATAGCTCGCCTGAGTTCACACACGTAGTAAATGCCAGTGCCAGAATTTGAACCCACTAAAGTTATTTCACCATGTAGTCTTCCATTTTCAAAGGCAGGGTCAGACACACTGGCATTAAACACAAAGACCTCGTGATTTCCTACTTCAGCACTTTGTAAAATATTTAATTGGTTCTCTTTTGTCTTGACTTCAAATTTGCCTCTTCACTGGTCTGTCTTATTTGATAAGTTCATCAAACATCAAGACTTTTTGTTCACTTTCAAAAAGGATTACAATGATAAGCTTTTATAATTAAGAGTATCTCAGTAGAGATTTCCTTTAGCACAGTTCTCTTGCCTTTATCTTCTAATTATTAGAGATGAATTTTATGATTTTTAAAAACTGTATTTGCTTTAAATACAAGTTGCAAATTAATTGCGTATAAAAATGCTTTCCCCCTTCTGAACTGTTACTTAAAGAAAATCTCTTTTGCTCTGGCATTTAAAAGCAATAATGAATCAAAATTGAATCATCCAACAAGAATTTGAATTAAATAACTCTACTTAAAATCTTCAATGCTTGGTAGACAGGGACTGATTTAAAACTATCCCAAAGGCAAAATAAGGAGCTGTCTAAGCACCACAAAAACTGGATGTTAATATATGAAAGAAATAAAACCAGGTTGGAGGATTCAACAAAATAGAACAGGCAACATTGCAATGTATATACAGAAATATCACAGCCATTCATTAACCCATAGCAAAAGGTAAACTCATTTCTAGACTGAAATGACTCAGCATCTCTAAAGTCTCTTGATTTTCCAAGACGATGTTGTATAATTTTATCTAACTTTATCCTCCCCACACCAAACATTATGAGATAAGTAGATATTTTCATGATTCACAAACAGATAAGTAGAGGTGAATTGTCCAATATTACTCAATAGAATTATCATTTATTAAGCTGGGTATATTTTATATCCAGGATCTAATTTCATATTTATTAACTCTTATAAAAAAAGGAATTTTATTCTCATTTTTATATAGGGAAATGGAAGCTCAAAGAGCTTAGGTGATTTACTCCAGACTACCCATTCCTAAATACTATGCTCTGGTTTACACACAGGCCTGTCTGATTCCAAGTGTGTGCATGCTCTTTTCACTGTCATGGTCACTGTATTAACAATATATGAAAAGAGGGCCCAATCCATCCTAAAATAGACTGCTGTAAACATGAAAAGTGTCTCCATTCCCCACCAGCTGACCTTTATGTACAAATTCTACAGAGACTTGTAACAGACTCACCAGTGCCCCTTTTCCTGCACAGTTACCCCAGGCTGACAAGTCATCAAAGACAAGACGAAGACAGCAGCAGCAAACATCTCATCCAGAAACCACCACCCTGTATTACCTGGAAGGAATAAAGCTATTCAGGGAGTGGGAATAAAAGATGTCTCCCAACCAGGACTTGGAAAATCAATGTTTGAAGCTAGCAGAACTTACTGGATTCGCAGTCAGATGTAGCTAATCAGTTACCAGGGTATTGATTAAACAAATACCCTAAAATTCCAGACACCAAAAGTCACTGTCCTTCAGATGTTTTGAAAAATTATATCCACATATTCAAGAAAAGAAGGCGATTTAACCAATACTTGTTTAACAAAGAGATCTTATTTTCAGATGAAGGCAAAAGCCACACCAAGATGCTGCTCTAGAATTCATGATCTCCTTGAATAAATCTTGGAACTTCTGAAGTCAGATCACTCTGTTTTGCAAGACTAAACCAAGGCTAATGGTTTATCAGCTCAACCATAAACAAAGAAAAATGTAGTAAATACTAGCAGTTACTTGGAGGGTCTTCAATATATTGCCAAATATCTTGATCCTGATAAATGTAGATAATTGAATAAACTTTCCTCTATTCATCCAGACACTGGATATCATTAAGGGTCAGAATACTGTGTCTTGGGGTACCAGTTGTTTTAAATAGACATCTCCAAAGGAAATATCTAGAATAATACAACCACCACACATCTGGACTGATGATGCCATACTAAATATAATCCTCTGCTCTTCCAGACACATTCATAAGTTAATGAATAGAGATGGATGGTGGGGGGTTGGGGAGGGGGGAGAGAGAGAGAACATTGAACACCTGCTGTGTGGCGGGCATTTCATAGGTCTCATTTTACTTGAGTGTCACAATAAGTCTATAAGATGGAAATGATTGATTTCATTTTGCTGTTGAATAAGTAGAGGTCCAGAGAAGTTAACTGACTTGCCTTCAAGATGTAGAGCTGTCTTGTTATCTTTGGGAATATTTAAGTTCTCTCATCATCAGAGTTGGCCAGTAGTATCATTATTAATCTCAAATAAAACTGTGACAAAAGTTAATGGATGACTTGTCAGCATAAGATTTTTCACCTGATTTCAACGTGACTATTTTAGTAAGGCACACAGTTGTTACTGCCTCCAATTTCTCAGAGATTTATGTAAGATTTGACAGAAGCAAACACCAGTTCTCTATCGTGGAAAACCTCCAACCCCCTGATTTCTTTGCCTCTTTTCCTCCTACCTCTCTTTGTTCTGACCCCTGAGTCCACTTGACCTTAATTCTGTCCCACTTCTGACCCATTGGTAGAACTGCTCTTTCTCCTTTACCACAAGTAACCCATCCATGACTTATTTGATAATGTTTTTACCAAATATGTGTCATGTATTATTTTCTGGACACACTTAGGGCAACTTAAGGTGGTGTATCTGGAATTTTTTTTTTGTCTCTTTTCTCATCCTGGGTCTTGATCCTGGGTCTTTGGGCCTTGTGTGGTCTGTACTCCACCCATCCCAGCCATCTCAGCCACCTGACCCCTAAGGGTGCAGCTGGAACTCACTTTTTTCCACCATCTCTCTAGCCACCTGGCTCCCTGTCCCAGCCACAGTCCAAGTTCACAGAGATTCACAGAGTCCCCTGGAAAATGAAGCTCAGATTTCCCTCACCATCTCCACAGCCTTTCTCATAGCGAGTATATCTCTTTCTATGACAGTGGTTCTCAGCCAGGGTAATCTTGCCCCTCAGGGGACATTTGGCAATGTAGAGGCGTGTATGTTGTCACATCTTTGGACTATGTACTATTAGCATCTGGGGGCCATGAAATATCCTATGGTCCCAGGACAGCCCCATAAGAAAGATGTCACTGGTACTGAGGCCGGGAAATGCTACCCCACAGATGGACCTGCCTTCCTCTGACCCCTGGGTACTGGTGAAATAACTTTTTCTTTCTTTTCTTGTTAAAGGAAAGGTGCAGGCAGGAATGAAGTTGAGCAGAGTCAGGCAGGAAAAAAGAGGAGGAAGAAGAATTTTTAAATTTATTTTCATTGTTCTTGGCTGTTCTCCCCAACCCTGGGACAAAAACCTCAGACCCTGGGCTGTGTGTGGAATGCACCCCTCTTCTACTCTACCAGGGTGAACCTAACTTTTTCTTTTCACACAGAGGCAATATTGTTTCCCTTCCTAGACCAGTTCCTTGTTGAGATTTCCTGGTCCCTTCTCTCCTCACCCAGGACCTCTGAGGCATTCAGGACTTCTTACCCCCACTTGCTACTTGCTAACACGACTGCCATAGTCCTACTGTAATAATTTCCTTCTGAGATTTTCTCCCTCATTGTCATTGCCTTTGTCCCATTTCAGGGTGCGCTCTCTCTCTCTCTCTCTCTCTCTCTCTCTCTCTCTCTCTTTCTCTCCTTCTGAAACTATAACAGAATCCTAATGGGCCTCAGTTTTTATGCATACAAACTTCCCTGTCATCTTCAAAAAATTCCCTCTGACATCACTCTACTGCTCAGAAACCTTCAGTGGTTCCCTCCCTGCCTATAAAATTATTCGTCCAAATTTCTTCATAAATGGGCCTCATCTTAGCACCAGTATCGGACACATCCCTCTAATGACCACACATTATAGTCAGGCTCCCTTTCCTTCCTCCCGCTCTCACTTATGTGCTCATGTTAACCCTTCCACGTGAGCTGCCTCCATCCACTGTCTCCCACCTGCAGCCAAGTGTCTTCTCAAATACCTGGTCCCTCAGGGGTGCTTGGCTGATGGCCTATCTCAGGGTGTCTCCTTGTTATCTGAGCCTCGTAAGCACTTTCTCAGCACTTTCCATTTTCCTCACATTGTTTTTCTAGGGACGTGGGGTAGATATCGAGAAGGAAACACTTCTTTAGGATAAGTTAGGTGTCTAGATCTTCCCCAAATCACTTAACCTGAATCTTTAATAAGAAATACTTGTTGAGGGAAATAGCAAATAAATGTATTTTAAAAATAGTTTACTATTTCGTAATATTTCAGGCGTCACTTCTCACTTAATCCTCAGAATAATCAAGAAATAAAAATCATTATCCAGAGGAGACTTCTGAGTCAGGGATAGGATTGAGGTGGAAAGTGCAGGGCACCAGTCCCTGTGCGGTCACTTCACATGCCACTGCATTTAACTTCGTAGCCACTGTGCATGCTGGTGACACTAGCAGAATCTTGAAGATGAAGACACTGAGTGTCAGGGTTCTGTACTTTGCCTATAATTGCACAGCTTGCAAGTCTCAGAGTCATGGATTTACACACCCCAGCTTCAAAATCTGGGACCTGTTTTTGTTTGGTTGCACCATTACTAGAAGTGGTATATCAGGGCTTCTATTTCTTCTATTTCCATATCCAATTCTCTGTCCATTATACCTTAACTACAAGAATCGATACCATTTTCAAGGGACAATGAAAGCAAAATACAGCAAAGTGAATGGAGAGAGCACAGAGGAAGTCTAAAGCGAAGCTGGGTCAAACAGCATCAGCCCACGCCTCTGTGACTGTGTGTGTGTGTGTGTGTGTGTGTGTGGTGGGCATAGGGACGCTCATCAGCTAAAATGTTTTAGGATGAATGAGAAATGTCAAAAAATGGTTGGGTTTGCATATGTGCATTTCACTTTAATTGTAGCATTCTGTTATCAAAGATAGATAGTTACACAATGCCATGCAGAACAGACAGCAAGATGGCAATTCATTTTGAAAATGCCTCGCTTGTCTTGGGAAACACTTTCCACTATCTCAATTGGCCAGTGAGTGACAGCCTCGGAGTGGAACACGGCTGAGACGGCTCCCACAAGGCAGCACCCAGCTCCGTGCGCTCTTTGGAGCTCTGGAAGCTGTGCGCCGCCTTCCTGAGTGCAGGGCCGCCCCTTGTGCAACAGAGGAAGCTGGTCCAAGTCTGACAATCCAGTGCAGATGGAAGCAATTTGTTTGAGTGAATAGAGCACCGCTGCAGGTCAGGAAGCGCCACTAACTAGTGTGCATTCGCCAGTCTCCTACCCTCAGTTTCTTCATCTGCAAAGCGGATACAACAATAACTCTCAGAATAGGATTGAAGAACTGAAGACCAAATGAGGAATTTGAACAGCCGGATATGCTGGTTTATTTAAAGAATGTTTCCCTCCATTCTGTTCCTCCTTCCAAGTGCCTGTCTGCTTCCATCAGCACAGGAATGTTTGTGCAAGTACCACGGAAAGAGAAAGAAGAAATGAGACGCCTGGCAAGGAGAATAGAGGAGATGGATGGTGGGCCGCACCCTGGTGCTTTGGCTGATTGTGAGACCCTCAGAAGGAGGATGCGACCAACAGTTGCAGAATCCAGGTGACAAAGTGGTAGAAGGACTCCATCCCCACCTCTGCACAGGTTCCAGAACCTGAAGGGTTGAAAACTTTGGGAGCAAATCAATTTCAGCTTGGCCATGGCCAATCTGGCGCTGGCCAGAGGCAAACAGGAAGCTTCTGCAGTGGCCTGCTGGTTGGCAGTCCATATGCATGTCACAGCAGATGGATCTGCGTTGTTTGAGGTATCTCACCAGGTTCTAGGGGTGGGTGTGTGTGTGTGTGTGTGTGTGTGTGTGTGTGTGTGTGTGTGTGTGTGTATGTCTTAAAGATACTGTAGTCTGTAAGCCTCAAACCAACAGTGATCCAATGTATTCCCCAGATGGAACAGGAGCTCTGGGAGGAAGGGCCAAGCCCCTTTCAGTCACTATTATATTACAAAGTCACACATATCATAACCAACCTGTTATTATATTCAGTCCATCGGGGGTGATGGACACTAAACACTCAGAGGTGAAGACATCACTGCCTCTGGCAGCACAGGACTGTCCCCTGGCTGAGTGGGCCAAGGAGAACTGCAGGGGCTGGGCTCAGAACATCCAGGAATGGTTGTGTGTATGGGATTTGGACTTTGAAGAGGGCAGGTGGAGTTGGGGTGGGTAAAATTTCTTTAGACAGAGAGAGGAAGAAAGGACATTTCAGACAGAGGAAACAACATGAGCAAAACCATAAAGATGCAAAGGGACACAGCCATTTTGGGAATCAACTAGTTACCAAGTGGGATGAGCGAGAGGACAGTCAAAAGCCACATTTAAGCACTTTTCATTTTTGTCCCAGAAAAAAATGTAGATTCCGTCCCTAATAAGTGATGGGGCTATTGAGCAATCAGAGGCAGCAGAGTCTATGATCGGACTTGCAGTTTGCATACTGGGGGCACATGGAGGATGGGCTGGAGACGGCTGGGACTAGAGGCAGAGAAACCAGCTTCAAGCGTGACTCCCAGGGACTGTACTCCATGCACCTGATATACAATGGGAAACACGTAGGGACAGGAGGGAGTGGTAGAAACATTGCCAACCCCTACCAGAGTCGCCTTCTATCATCTTGGTACAGTCACCAGACGTCTCGAGACCTGTGTCCACCTGTGAGGCTGGCTCATCTCCACTGTCTCCTCCAGCCTGAAATCTAACGTTTCTATAATCCTGAAGGAAGATGGCCTCTCTGAACTACAGGAATAGGAAACAAATACATATATATACACACACAACACACACGCAAACACACACTTTTATTCAGGACTTGTCTTCCCATGAGACACTCAGAGCTGTCTGTAATTAGACTTTCCCTGCTCAGAAAGCCAGGCTGTGTGGAGTGAGAGACGAGCGGATTAGCCCATAGTAAACAAATTTGGTCAGTCCTCTTCTCGCCAATCTCCGTTCCAGTTGAGTGGATTTCAGCAGCTCCTGGGTGAATGTTAATGCCTCCTACGTACGCTGTGCAAGAAAATAATCGTGTGTGCCTCCCTTTCTTGAGCATGCTGTGGGTTTCACTTCTTAAGCTCTCTGTGATGTAGCATAGAAGGGGTGGAGGGCAGCAGGAAGGCGGTGCAAAGAAATGAGAAAGAGCCTAAGGCAGGACATGGGGCTGCTGGGTTTCAAGGCAAGCTCAGCCACTAATTTTCTTTGTAACCTTGCAAAATTCACTTCCACTCTCTGAGCTTCCAGTAACCCGGTATCTCAACTGGAAAATGAGACTGAGGACACCTGCTTGGAAGGCCTGCAGGAAAGCGTAACTGAGATAATGTACCTGAGAGCCCTTGGTAAAGCTCCGTGGGCCAGGGACCAGCATCAAGGGTCACAGGCTCAGCTCTTCTGCGTGAAGGGTCACGGGTTCTGCAGGTAGAGAGCATGCCGGGGAGCTGGGTTCAAAGTTCTCATCAACATCAGAGTCCTGGAAGACAGGAGGAGGCAGATGTGGTGTCCCATGAACTAACTGCCCCCACGCTGTAATTGACTTGAAATTGGATGTAGACTTTCAATCTGTGGGGGTAGAAGGAATATTAGGAACATTCCCAAGACGTGTGCAATTCTTGTAATCTTTGTGGTCATTTTAGATGAGTATTCTTATTCCCAGTCCAGAGAGGAAGGGACTGCCCAGAGGAGGTGGGAAGAAAGGATTTGAAGCCTGGCTTGTCTGATATTAAAGTCTGTCTATGCTCCCTGTCTTCTATACACAGATTAAAGTCAGGTTTAGATGGGGAACAGCTATGTAGGCATGAAGAAAACAAATAATATATTTAGGGTAGTACTGCCAATCCTTTCATGGAGCATCAGATGGATGAATCCAGGACTGAACTGTAAGCCTCATGCAGGCAGGAACCGCACTCGCTGCAGTATCCCCTCACTGAGAACACTGCCTGGGACACAGCAGGCGCTCATTACATGCTTGCTGATTGAATGAATGAAACCTATGAGGCTCATCGTTATAACCTTAGCTGCTCTGGTTGATCACAAGCAATAAGAAAGGAAAATCGAGCCCTTCATATAAATTGTCCAAGTTGATTACACATATGTACCCATTGTTTCTCTTTCTATTGTTGTATAACAAACCATCCCCAAACTCAGTGGCTAGAAACTATACTGGTTTGTATTTCTCAGAACTATGGAAGGTCACTCATGGGCTGCATTCAGCGAAGAATTCACCTGGGGCAAGAAGATGCGTGATGGCCTCTCATCCTTGAGGGTCTTTTTTTCACATAACCTCTCATCCTGAAGTTATCTGTCCTCAATTGATGCCAGCACAGCAGCTGGCTTCTGCTTGTACCATGGTCGCTAATGTCTTAATTGTAAAGCTAGACACATGGCCAATTCCAATGTCAATGTGGGAGGGGACAACACAAGGGTGTGGCTACCAGGACATATGGTTCATTGAGTCCACTTGGTCACATCAGTTCCCCTAAGTAGCACGTGATAATGAATGTATCTATGTACAAGTTAGAAATGTGTCTGGTACATATTTGTGCTACTTAAGTATTAGTAGTAAATTATTATTAATGCCAATTATAGTCATGAATTGCTTATGATGGAGACACATTCAGAGAAATGCATCATTAGGCAATTTTTGTTATTGTGTGACTCTAGAGTGCACACGAACTCGATGGGCTAGCCTGCTACAACCTAGGCTGTGTATAGGGACCACCATTACATATGTTTGTTGACTGAAACATCACCCTGCATGACTATATAGATTTCATTATCATTATTATTAGGTTCCTCACTACAACAGGTATTGTTAAATATGGCATTAGAGCTCTCATACTCGAGAGCATCTCTCAGACTCCGAGGCTGTTAACTCTTTGCATGACCAAAGCTGTATACTTGTGTTTGAATAGCTGAACTAACAACAAAATGTGGAAGTTGAATCCTTCTTTCTTCTTTTTACCTATTCATTTTTTTATTGGTTACCCTAAACCTGAAGATCCTTTTTGATTAAAGTGATGTTGGAACCTAAAGGAGAACTACTCATTTCTAGAAGAATCCATTTACTCCGTAACCTTTTTTTTTAAGCCCATCAGAGTAATCTCTTATCCTTTCCAGGGATTCATTTGGAGATGAACATGGGACCCAGTCCTAGGGGATAAGATACAGAGGGAATTCTGTCAGTTCACTTCTGATGAAGACTCTCTACCCTGAAGAAAAAGGTATTCAAGGAGAATCCATGTTTCCTGTCCTGCTTTTGGCCATAGTTGTATGAGATCATGATGCTTGGAGGTGCCTTTTATGTCTCTGTTATCACGAAGAGTTACAGGTTTGAGGTAGCCCTCTAGTCCTAGAGGAAAAGAGAAGATGAAACAGAAAAACTCACACACCTGCAGAACTTCGGCTTGATCTGGAGCTGCTCAGTCAAATGCAGACTCAATCTAATGTCACAGTCTGCAGCAGAACAGCTTAACTGACCACAGATAGATGAGAAAAATACAATTTGAGCCACTGAGTTTGGGTATCATTGTTACACAGCACTGTGCGAGAATAGCTAACTACTACAATATCTTATTCTCCAGTCTACTGTCAACGGGACTGTAGACTCTTGAGTTTTCAGCCCCCACAGGCCTAACAGGCCTCGTGTGGAGGGAACATAGTAAAGAAGTTCTTGAGAAAGGGACCCTGGTGTTTCAGAACTTATGAATGCATCGAGGCTGCTGCTAGCTTCTCTCTCCAGGTGTTTGAGGGCAGGAGACTTGATGAAGTCCACCCAAGCAAGGTCAAGTAGGGATCAAGGAGGAATATGGTTGGGACGAAGACTTCAAATATTGAACTGAGTCTACCCTAATTGCTGACAGTCACTAGAGAGCTATGGATTTGCCAATAAGATATGAGGAAGTGGATTGAAACAGTTTAGCTGAAGGCAGTGACTGGAATATATGTGGAACCTATCTGGTTGACACCCCCAGTTCCAATTGCTAAATAAATCTGTACCACTGGGTATTTCTCTCTGCCTGAAAAACTCAGTGTCATCTTCAAAGTGGACATCTCCTTGTGCATTCTTGTCCTGGAACCACTGATACAGTTGTAGGCACTGGTCTCAATATGGTTCTTTTCCTGTTCATCATTGTATATTATTTTCTTGCAATTATATTACCTTTTGTGCCCATATATTGTCTCTATGCCTGGATTTTGCAGGAGAAATCTTTTGACTAGTATTTGAATACATACATAACTTAAATCTTGTCTCCAAGCTTGGAGAAATTTTCAAGGAATATTATTAACAGCAACAGCAGCTTCCTGAGCACCACCTACAGGCTTAGTTCTGTGGAGGTGTCCTGCATACAATAGAGTCAATCCTCGCACCAGTCATTATGTGGATAGTATGGCTTCTTAGTCTTCCAATAGTAATAAAATAACATCTGCTTGGCATCGCTTCTGCATCACAATGGCAGCGAGAGCTCCTTACATGAAGTACTTTGCTGGCTTCTCACAACCACCCTGTAAGCTAGAATGATTATTTCCCTATTTGTCAGACTGGAAAACTGAGGATCCAGGGAGAGAAGGGCATTTCTCACATCACAGTCAAGAAGTCAGAAACAGAAGGCATGTTGCCACAGTGTCACTGCCACTCTGCCTTTTGGCCCCACCTAGATGGAGCTGTTCCTCTGCTCCAGAAATCTTCCTAGCCATAAGAAGTGGGATTAACAGATTTCAGTGTAATCCCAGGTGGATGAAATCTGGGGCTAAGGCAAGCACAAAAGGAAAGGAAGAGTCTAGTGATTTTTAGCTCATGTCCCACTTCGCCGCTCCTTTTCCTAGCTCCTGCCTCAGAGACCAAACTGTCACCAGCCCCAGACTAGGACCCCAACCTGCTGATGGTGGGGCCTGGTCTGGGGAGCAACCACAAGGCATGAACAAAAGAAACAAATGCAAACAGTATTCTTTAATGAAATGTGCAGTTTCAAATCACTTTCATATATTTTTGAGTCTTGCATTCACTCTGTGAAATAAGTATCATTACACCCAATAGTTGCACATCTCAGATTTCAAACTCAACTCTCCCTTATCAAAGACCTAGTATATGCCAGGAACTTTGCTAGGCAGTTTCAAGTACCTCATCTAAATGTCACAAAGCCCCTGTGAAGTAGAGATTTCCATTCCCATTTTGAAGAAAGGAGAATTGAGCTTCTGAGCAATGGAGTCCCCCGTTTACCACTGTCTGTGAAATCACTGCTGGAGTCTTGCTCATCTGTCAGCAGCCCATGGCACTAGTTACTGTCAGAAAGCTCCCCCAAAACTTGACACAGTGGCCTGGCCTCCACTGAACCCTGCAGCCCTAGTGGTCTGATGGTTGTCTCACTCCAGTGTGTGGCCACAGATGACTTGTCTCTTTAGTTGACAAGACTTGTGAGCAAGAAGGAGCTGCATCCAAGGAGCCTCCTTGTCACCTTCACCTCATTAGAGGACAAGATACTTAACCTCAAGCCTGAAGCTAACTTCAAAATGGGATGAGTCTTGTGCATGAGGGAGGTGGTAAGTAGAGCCAGCAAGAGGAATAATTGTAAATAATTTGTGATCCGGAGACAGACTCTGGTGCGCCATTTAAAAACATGATCCCCAATCTTGTTGATAGTCTTCCTACCTCAAGGTAGGTATCTATGACCCTACCCTGGAAACTGGGGTCAGACACGTGGCCGACAGAATATGGCAACGGTGGCTCTGCGTGTGACCCAGGTCTCAGTGAACTGACAGCTGTCACTTCCCGTCTCTTGAGACACTTGTTTCCAAACAGTCTCCATCCTGTGAGGAAGCCCAAGCCACACCAAGAAGAGACCTGCGTGTGGAGGAACCGACAGACAGCTTAGTTAGCCATGGGAGTGAACCATCTTGGAAGAGGGTCGTCAGATACCCTCTCCCCACCACCCCCAGGCATGAGAGGACCCCTGCCGAGCTCGGACCAAAACACAGACCAGTGAACAGAGTTAAGTGAGAGGTGTGGCTTTACCCCACAGTGTTTGGGCTTGGTTAGTTCCACAATAAGATAACTGGGATGGGTGCCCTGACACCCTGGGGCCTCCACTCTCTGACAAGGCCATTACATTGACAACCATTTTGA
This sequence comes from Solenodon paradoxus, assembly GCA_004363575.1. Taxonomy (NCBI): domain Eukaryota; kingdom Metazoa; phylum Chordata; class Mammalia; order Eulipotyphla; family Solenodontidae; genus Solenodon; species Solenodon paradoxus. Next base: position 150,027 of record RJWH01000447.1, on the reverse strand, counting down.
AGTCATGTGTCAATTCACTTCACAGATGAAGAAACTGAGGCTCAGATGGGATTAATGACTTGTTTGAGATCCCAACCTAGTCTGTGGATCAGCATGAATATGGATTCAATCTAGGTGAGTCCTCTCCAACTCACCAACCTACAGGACAGTGAAATAGAGACAACTGTTCTCTTCCCCATCACCCCAGCTCCCCGACTACCTGTTAACCTTTTTCTCGTGAGATCCCGCATAGACTGTGAGTACAAAATCAGTGTATCTGTGACTGTTCTTCGGCTGTGTGATGATGCATGTTTGGAAATAATAAATACATGCAAGTTTGATTTCAGGCAACTCCAGGGTGTCCCCCTGGGGTGAGGGGTCAGCCGAGCAACTTCTGGCTATATAACCTCAGACTCATGACTTAACTTCCCTGAGTCTCATCAGTAACAGGACGACAAAAGCATCGACCTCATAGAGTGATTAAATGGATCCAATGTAAATGATAATGCAGTACCTGAGCCAAATTTAAGTGTTTTCATTGGAGGTTTAAAGCCAGAAAGAGTTTCTTGCTCCTCTCTCTTGACCCCAAAGGGAGAGCCTTGCAGAGCCACAGTGAAGCAGATGCATCCCCTCCCACCCCCAGCATCATCTATTTTACCCTCCCCAAAGATGTAACCCTTTTGTCTCCATCCCACAGTCCTGGACAAGAAAGACGCTCAAGCCACAGCCAGTAAGCTTTGCTCACAAATTCCTCCTTCACGACTGACTGAGCCCCGATACCAGAAAAAAACATTCCGTTGGATCATGTAAATCCCCACTCATCTCCAAATTGGGTGCTGGAGTGCCTAGGGGAAGTGATTTTACAACCTCACGGACTGCAGCCAAGGTGGACACCAATTGCTCTTGCAGATAATTCTGTCTGTGCTGACAGAACAGCGGGAGCAGGGGCTCCCTGCCCCTGGGCTGACAGGGTGCGGTGTCTTCCCCAGGGAAGCAGGAGGAGCCAGGGCTTCTCCGCCTGCCTCCCGCAGCCCTCCCACCAGCACAGTCGCTCATGGGACCACTTGAACAAAGGATCTCACATACTGGCAGGGAGGGCTGTCTTGAGAGACGGTGTCTGGAATATACGGTCCTCACAAACCCTGGGTTTCAGAGGCTGGATAACACCATGATGGACCAAGCCAGCCTTGCGTCCCCTGCTGGGCCTCTGGGGAGGACTGTTATCTTTTCTTGCACTGCTGCCTTTCTGAAAAAATTCTTTTCCAATCTGGGCCTCGCAATAAATTATCCACCCATGGCCATCTGAGCTGCTTGAAGTGCTGGCGGCCCTTTCTACCCCAAGATGCCAGGGCTACCCTGTCCTCATTGGCACAATTCCTCGTATTGGTTTGAAAGATGACTTCCCTCCCCAGTCACTGGGAAACCAAGGCCCTTTGCAAATATTAGAAACCAGGCCAGGAGTTCTATCTATAATCATAATCATAAAAATTACGATCCGTTTTTGAGGGCATTCGTCTCCACAGGTTTAACCACCATACATATCATGTGTTTCTTGCTTCAGCTCTCAAAGGTGGACCTTATTGTCTGCATTTCATACATGCAGAAACAGGTTCGATAATCAAGTTATTTGTCCCAGATCGCACAGCTGATGTGTGGCGGAGCAATTCAGACCTACCGTCACAGACCATGGCTAACCTCTTGGGAGGAAATTCTCCTCTGATGGCCGTCCACACCAAAGGGGCGCATGTTGTCCCGTCTGTCACAGTACTCGCCTTCCAGGCCGGGCTCAGCAGGAGTTCTGTGGGGTCTCCATGCAGAGCTCACCTTCTCCATGGCCTGAGTCAGTTCGGAGCAGGCCCGCGTTCTGCTCTGTCCTCAGCAGCAAATGGTGATTAACATTTGTCTCGTGACATTCAGCTCACTCTTGGGGACCAGTGACCTCATCAAACTCATATGTCTTCTGTGTGGCCCAGGTCACATTCCCTCTGTCTTCTGGGTCCTGCTCCCAGACCTTAAGTTAATCATCAGAAGAACACCTCACAGAGGACTAAGTCATGAGAGAGACACCTACGGGCTTTGCTCCCAGGAGTGAGAGTCAACAGACTTTCACAAATCAGCCACAATCTCTTTATGAAGAGCATAAACAATATTCAGTGTTTTCCATTCAGTGTTTTCCTTGTCCGAGGTCTTCTTCCAGAAGAAGCTGCCCTCCCCACCCACAGCCCCTGAGCCGTCATACCACACTTGTGACCCTACAGCCCCAAACCGAGATGACCCAAAGACATGAGAGGAAGACAGCTGTCGGCATGCCCCGCTTTTTGAAAATTCGAGTTAGGCTCCTTCGCTTTTATGAAAGACTGACATCCGGACCTGCTAACTGAAGAAAATGCAAAGAGGAGAGAGGAGTTTTGCTTTTAAGACCCAGGAAGAGTGAGCGCATTGCTATGTTTCCAGTAGCTTCCGGGAGCAGAGAGAGTGGCCCCATGGAGTTCCTTCTCCCAGAGCCACTTTCTCCTGAGGCACAGGCATCATGTCTTTCCCACCTTCGCTCTCTGTTACTGTCATTTTAGGGTTGATGTGTTACCTGGCATGATGTCAGTTATGAGGTGAATCTGGGGATGCTCAAAACTCTTTTTCATGTAAATTGTTGACCACTGCTTCTTTGCTTTATGCCACTGGGGCTTAGAAAAGGTTCTACCTTTGGAGACACGGAAACAGGTCTCCAAAGCTGTCTTTGGGAACAGCTCAGCTGCACTAAGAACAGAGCAGGGGATGACTCTCCAGTAAGCCCTTCCACTGAGGTTTCTAAGGTGCCCTGAATCCAGTTGCCTTGACCTGGGAGACCTGGCCACACCATGGTGCCTGCTCTTAGAGTCCTGGGACACCGCCCCACCATTGCCAAGGCCTCCTTATGGTGACACCCCTCTCCTTCCCTTTCTGGTGTTCCCTGCTAAGTCTCTTTCCACTGCAACTCGGCCAAGGCTGCTGCAACTTCACACACTTGTGTTTGTGTGAGACACAGACATATTTTACAGACTGAACTTCATAGAAGCAGCTTTATCTCTGATTGTCCAAAAAACAAAGGGGCTACCCAGGTGGTGTGCCAGTCATCAAGCGGAGAGGGTATGACACTATGCAGTTTCCTCTGGTTCCACATTATGCCTTTGTTCCTGTGTTGTTTAATCCCACTTAGAACTTTGATGACTTCATAGGGCATGCATCCTTGCAGACACCTTTCTAGAACAAGTTAGGACATAAATAAATGCTTGCAAAGGGCTGATCTGTAAGTCAGGACTGTGGGGGGAAACAGGAGAGACTGTGGTGAGGGGACCTCTCACAGGGGTGTGGACATGGGACAAGGTTGGGGGTGAGGGCCCAGAGTAGAACATGGACAGGAAGCCATGATCAGATGTTGGATAAACAAGCAGAGGAGAGGCGATACTAGAGACCCGTGAGGACAGGGCTGGACAGGGTGGTTCCCCTCGCCTTGTCATCTCTTCTGGGGACTTTCTGCTGGGTTCTGCAACCTGAACCAGACACAGCAAAGTCCAGCCAGTGCTGTCTATGTGTGTCAACCTCTCTGGCCACAAAGAAAGACCAAGAGAAGTAGAACTGAAAATAAGCAGCGGGGATGGACATGATGTCTGGGTTTCTAGGCTGGTCACACACAAACATCAGGCCAGCAAGAGCGGGTGTGATGGAGGTGAGCGTTCGGGACCGACTGTGCGTGGAGAGCCAATGCTGGGCTTGTCTGGTGAGCATGAGACCTGTTGGGAGTTCTCGGGGTCTAAAGGGCTGTCCTTTTGGGATCGGCAGGGTTCTCCCAGTGCTGGAGCGCTAACCTGACCTCCAGAGTGCTGGCTGTCCCCAAGGTGCCCTTGCAAGCCACCCTCCTTCCACAGCCCATGCCGAGCACGAGCAATGTCCCAGACACAAGTTTGCAGCTCTTGACTCCATCAGACCCTGCAGTTCTGCTTGTCACGTGATCAGGGGAGGCATGTGGAAGCCATCGCTGCAGCTGGCGGAGCGCTTGGGGGTCTCATGTTCTCAGCCTGCTGCTGTTCCCTGTCCTTCAGAAAGTACTTCTCAGCTCAGTGAAGTGCCCAGGTCCTTAGGAGAACGGGCTAGATGGACGGAGCTCAGGGACTTCCCTGGGTGGTCTGCCTGCACGCCCGCCCCCACCCCATGACGTGGCATCAGAGGAATTCCTTCTAAATCCAGACCTGTGGACTCACAATTTGTGAAACTACAGAACCAAACTCAGTTCAAGTTTATTTGTGGCCATCTTTAGGAAAAAGAGAACTTGATTGTCAAAGAAGAACGCTAATAGTTATTGACCATGTATGGGGTGCTAGACAATCCTAAGTACCGTTTCATTGCATCTTGATATTCATTCTGGGAGATGAGTATTACTAAAACGGAATAGCAGAGAGGTAATTTGTCCAAAGCCTCACTTTTATTGCCCTACAGGGGCAAGATTTGGGGGCTGGCGTCTGGAGTCAAGGACCATGAATGTCCCATTACCAGGCTGCCACGTAGCAAGAGAATGCTGCTCAGGGGGTTGGTTGGGGAAGGTAGACAGGCTCTTTCCAAAAACAGCCTGCTTGATGAAATCAGGGTCTTCTGAGCTACATTATATTGTATGTTAAAAGAGAGCTGGAGAAAATGAACTAAACTCACTGAAATACGTAATGTCCATTATGCAATTGTTTGGACAAGATTATTGTGACTTACCTCCATGGTGTTGGGGAATGAAAGAATTATATTCACTGTTCTTGCACGTGTACACACACACACACACTCACACCTCTCCAGCCACCTTCCCTCAAGCCATCAAATTCCACTGCCTTCAGGGCAAATATCTCATGTCCACCAGGACCAGAATTCACATCCTCTGATTGGAGTTTTAAAGACAGAGATTTACACAGGATTACAGGGTTTTTTCGATTGTGGTTTCTCCCAATTTTCATTGTCTGAATCATAGCCATGGAATAAATTGAATCTTTTTCTAACATAGAATATATTACTCTTGAAATAGTAGGAAATGTTGATAATTGCCTCTTATTGGACTCACAAATAATTTATAAGTTGGTCCGGTTTGGAAAAAAAAAAATTCAGTCTTTTATTTCCTTAGCTCTTCCTTGAGGCTAGAAGCAAACTCTAAAAATAGCTGCCTCTGCAGGGATGGGCCTAGCGCTCCCCCTGGTGGTCATTCTGCAGGATTTCAGGCTCAGTAAATGGACCCAAAATTGCAGAGGAGACATTTGAATCATTCTCTCTCCTGTCTGCAATACAGAACACTTCTCCTTATAAAGTTCATTTGCTTTGATGGTAAGAAAATGAGAAATCCCTCATATACATCATCATGTGGCAAACACTTCTCTGAGGTAATAACAGCTTCTGTGCTTCCACTAAATATAAGGGAGGCTGCAACTTTCTTCTTTCCTTAAGACACTGAAGAAAAAATACAAATTGACATTTTCCTAAGCAGGGTAACTTCTTACTGAGGGAATTAATGTAACTTGAATGTGCATAAGGTGAAAAGTGTGAGACGGGTTGGGGAACAGAAGAGCAGAAGAAATGCAAGGTGGTAAAAATGTGATGCTGAGCTTAGAATCTGGCTCCACTTGCAAGCTATGGTAGGTGCATTGTTAGATGGTCCTTTATAAGAGTGACAGGTAGATCATCTCCCTCCTCTCTGGGCACCTAGGAGGACTCTATTTCCCAGCCTCCTTTGCAATTGGGAGTCAAGTGACTGAATTCTGGCCAAAGGAATGTCAGCAGAGAGTAATGCAGCATGTTCAGGCCTTACCCCAAAAGCATCCCTGCTGATTTTCCACACGCTTTCTGTCTCTGTAGCCTCATGGGTGGAAATGAAATAATCCAGATCATGTCATAGCATAAGAGTGAGTCAAAACAATGCATCATCTCTTAAAGGGCACTTGTCAGGAGACACACCTAATTCTCTGGTGAGAATCATCACAAACTGTGATGTGAGCAAGAAATAAACTTGTCTCTGTGAAGTCACTGAGATTTGAGGGCTATTTGTTACAGCAACCAGGCTTGACTAGTCTGGAAAGTTTACTTACCTCTGAGCCGCAGTGTCCTCCACGGGCAATAAGAGTAGGAAACTGTGTCTGTGAAAACATTTGACACACACTCGGGGGTCCAAAAGTGCTAGTCCATAGACGATTCTGTCTCACATAAATTATCTTTTCATTCTCAGAGTATTTTTGTTGTTACCCTACAGGCTTCTGTTGTAAGAAAAAGAAGACCCACCTGTAACTGGTAAGTCAAACGGGAATTTTATTTAGATTTCCTCTGGTTTTTCGAATCGAAAACAGGACTGATTGAGAGGGTGGGAAGTGAGGTGTGGGGTCGTTCAGATTAGCCTGGGCTGGGTAGGGGGCGGGGGCGGAAGGGCGCACAAGGAAGTGGGATGGTGCCGTGATATTGCTAAACTGGGACAATCCTGGTCAAACTGGGACATATGCTAACCCCAATTTTATTGGCTCCCAGCATTAGAAATTCCAAGTATAGATCGAGTCTTACAGTTGGTTAAATTCACCCGGCATCTCAGGGAAGGAGGCAGGTTCTTTCTGCCTCCACTTTCTTCTGCCTGGTAAGTTTCAACCCAAACTAATTTTCCTAGTTGTCAAAGACGACGATCATTAAGGTCTTGCTCTATGTTCCTAATGTGTCTTGAGAAAAACAGGAACTTTTATCTCAAGAATTTAAGAAAGAACGCACCATTTCCTCTGATTGGGCTGGCTTGGATCACATGCTCAGCACTGAACCAATCACTTGGCTGAGTTGGAGCATGTGCCGATGGCTGCCAATCAGGAGCCCCAGCTGGAGCTGGGGTAGGAGGAGCTTCCCCTAAAATGCTTGGCCTTGTGTGGGAAGAACGGGAGCACACATACTCATAAAGGATATTGTTAAGCAAGAGAAGGAGGAAGCTGGGAAAACAAATGCTGCACAGGCTACTGAAAGTGGGTGCTTCAATTGGTGTGTTTGTTTTCCTTAAAGCAGGTTGTAGGAGTAGATGGTAAATGTTATTTTGTGATGGAAGTGCTCGTCCAACCTTAGAGAAATCTGTAAGTTAACTGGGCATTATGGTTTTCAACTTCATAACCTCTGACAAGGAGTTCCCTAAAATATCCTCAGATATTGACTTTTTGAAATGTACTCAGATATCGACTTCCTGTCTCTCTTGACAGTGCAGTGTTTAAAAAAAAAGTCTCAAGAGTAATCTGCTTTCCTGCTCTTCTGCTTTCTTTTCCTCTATTTCTGTGTGTTTACCTTTGATTTTGTGCGAGTGTTATAGAAAGCCTAAGATTCTATACAAATGGGAGAAATTGTTCTTTTCATCTGCTCTTTGCGCCTAAAGTAAATCATATGATGCTTAATCATAAAATAATGAGACTGATTTTTAAGTGGACTGCTTTGACTTCTGAATGAGCGCTGCTCTTCTGAGCAGTCACCTACATGTCAGAGTTACATGCCAATGATGCAGCCACAGTACCGACTGCATTAATTATATCTCAGTTTTAACCCCAGAATGCAGCTGCTTGATCAACAGAATTAGATTCCACAGTATATATCTAATTTGATTGTCAGTCCCCTGAAAGGTGTTCTCCCCAGTGTGAATCTATCCCACACATGTTAAAACAAGAAAAAAAGATTATTTTAGAGGTGATATAGGTATCGAATTATTGCTTATGTCATTTCTTAAGAAGTTCCGCTCTTAATACTTTAAAGAAGGCTATCACTGTTTGCACAAAAACTGCAGATTCCCTCCCCCAAATAGTAATGAAATTGCTGATGGTGAGGAATCTTTAAAACACACACACACACACACACACACACACACACACACACACACACTCACACGGAAAGATGCAGATGCAGGCAGGAATGAAGGTGAGTAGGCAGGCATGCAGAGAGAGGAGGAAGCAGCATTTTTAATTTCATTCTATTTAGTTGTTGACATTGGTTGTTCCCTCCCAGACCTGGGACATGGAACCCAGATCCTTGGAATATATATGAACTGAGCTTCTTTGGAGATGTTGACCTCACTGCTATACCACCAGAGACATAGAATAAACATTTTTGTCATCTTATAACAAAAGTTTTTTGTTTTTTGTTAATCTCTTTGTTGTGTCCTGGTGAGCTCAGGTTCACGTCCTGGAGCTGGGGGAACAACCAAGATGAACAACTAAATGAAATAAAATAAAAATGCTTCCTCTTCTCTCTTCCTGCCTGCCTGCCTACTCCCCTTCATTTCTGGCCACACCTTTAAAAAGAAAAAAATACCTTTACTTGTATTTACTTTTCAAAATGCTGTCTTTTCCCTACCTCCCCAGCTCTCCACCCTGCTCTAGTCTTGAACCCAGGTACATGATCTTCATGCCCTGCGCCTTAGCTGCCTGAGATTGGAGGTGCAGCAAAAGAAGTGCTTTTCTCTATCTACTGACCCTATATCTTATCTATCCTTGAGAGGTAATTTTAAAGAAATCAGGTAAGATGATAAAGCATTTTCATCGTACAATAGATGCAAGATAATGCATTTTAAAACATTTGTTTTTACGTTAAATGTTTATTTGAAATCAAATGATTTTGTACATAAAGTTCAATAATATAAAAACTTATTCTGTTAAAAAGGGAATCTCCCCTCCAAAGCAAAGACTTGTCTTTTCAAGTAAGCTTCTTAGGATCTGAAGAGAATAGTCAATGGAGAAATCCAAAAGTATTTCACATTCCAAAAATATAAAGAATGAACGCCCAGGAGGGGACATGAGTTTGACATGTGTGCAGTCACAGAGAGAATTGCAGGGTAATACTCTCTTCTTTGAAAATGGTGATGATCTGATTACCACCCTCTTTCAATGATCTGACAGCTGATTTCTCCCAGAATGCAGGCTCCGTCGGAACTCCTCTGCACGTACCCTGCACTCCTGCCAGGCTAGCACTGTTTCCGTCCAGGGGGAGGCCAGACTCTCTCCCGCAGCCAAGGTTCTCTCCATGCCATGGCCTCTCCTGACATGTGGTCTCTGCTCTCATTCAGACTCCCACACCTCACTCAAGACCCAGCTCCGCTCACCACCTCCAGAGTTTCCCTAATGCTGCCCTTCCAGGGGAAAAAAAAAAATGGCTCCATGTTTTCTTTTTTGATCTTGTAGGCTTCCTTTATCTCTTGTAATAATTTTATTCTCACTTTTGCTTGACCTAGGAGAGGTGGCCCTCAGACCCTTCCTTCACCCTGCCCCACCCTGCTATTTTCTGGATGGCAATGTGTCTGGCCCCTGCCTGAGTCAACGGACTTCCGCCTGGGTTTGACCCATGGCAGGCACTGACAGGAGACTGAAAGATGGACTGAGGGGAAAGCCAGAGTATTTTACTCTTCTCTAGTAAGCCTCAGAACATGTACATGCCCGTAGCCATCCCTCTCCCTCATGGTTCCAGTTTCCTCTTAAGTGATTCCAGCTCCTGGGCCCTTGTAATTCCACCTCCTCTGTGTTCCCACAGCCTAGTGGCTTCCAGCTGTGGCTAATCTTGGGGTTTCCTCAGAGTTCCCACTTGGGTCCCTTAGCAATTCCATCCCTGGTGTGACCAAGTCTTTACAATAAATCCCTTCTGCTTCAAAAGTTTACAGTGGTTTCTGTTTTCCTAGTTGAACCCTGACTGGTCCATCCCCATCCAGCAGTTGAGAAAGGTTGGTTTAGTAGTAACATCAGTGAACAGATACAAATTCACATCCATGTTTACTTGTCCTAACAATTGTCAATTGTTTATATTTTCACTTTCTAAGACACATTCATGGCTCTTCCTACCAATATCTTTTTCCATCTGGGGCCAAAGATTTGTGTGTGTGTGTGTGTGTGTGTGTGTGTGTGTGTGTGTGTGTGTGTCGATGTCATTTATCCACTTTTCCTAGCTAGATTCCCCAAGCCCCTTGTGCACATTCACCTAAACTCATGTTGTATATGGCATCCGCGTCACTGACAGATAGTGAGGACTTTTGGTATGGAGTGAGATCATCACAATGAGAGCTAATGCAGAATCCAAAGCACCCAGGCTGTTGGCCGTGGCCCATAGGACAATGGTAAAGGATTCATTACCTGCCTGTTCTCCAGGTCTGTTATGTGACTTCAGCCAGGGCCAGGCCAATTTACAGTTAGTCTTGGAACCCAGTGCAATTTGCAGATAAAAGGAAAAATGCACATATATTGCCAAAATGGAGGATTTGGGTATTAGACTGGCAGCTAAAATACTCCCCTAGGCATGAGACCAGCACATGACCGAATGGTGTCCTCGCCTTGCCCAGAGCATTATTTTGTTACCATGCTGGAAGACCATGTGAATACCAACCAAGCACATTGAAGAGCTCTGGCCATGGCTGAAGGTGAACATTCCTGCTCCAGTGCAGATGATGGTGCAGTCTGCCTTCCTGCCGCATGCATCTCTCAAGTCACCTTGACCCTCATTGGCTTGGCTGCAAGTCAGTTATTGAGAAGAAGCTTAACACCAACATGAGAAAAGAAACCTCACCTAAAAGGCAGCACATTTGTTGAGGAAACATTTATTGCAGACTGTGTGCTGAATTGGATTAAGAGAAAAAGCATTAGTAAGAGTCAATTCCTACTCTCAAAGGCCCCCCATTCTCTAGTGGGAAGGACAGACACAGGAACAGAAGGACAGTGGCAGGCTGATGAGCTCAGATGAAGCCCAGAGGCTCTAAGCATGCCCCACCTTCCAGAATTTAAGAATATGTGCCTGGGGTGCACTGGTGGAGCAGCAGTTAGGAGCAAGCCACATACCCTGGTTCGAGTCCCAGACCCAGGGGAGGCAAGCAGTGTGAGCAACTAAATGAAAAATAAAATAAAGATTCTTCTTCCTCTCTCTTCCTGCCTATCTGCTTACTCACCTTCATTCCTGCCTGTATCTTGCCTTTAAAAACAAAAACAAACAAAAAACAACATATATACGAAGAAATGGTTAAAAGAAGATATGTGCTCTGGATGTCTTTTCCTTCTGCTACTGTTTTCTTGTTACAAAGAAGCTTTTTAACTTGATGAAGCCCCATTTGTTTATTTTTGCTTTAGTTTCCCATGCTGCTGGAGTCAAGTCCTGAAAGCCATCTTGAAAGTTGATGTCATCGGGTGCCTTGCCTATGTTTTCTTCTATGTGTTTTTTGGCTTCAGTTCCTACATTAAAATGTATTTTGGGTTTATTTTTGTGCATGGGGATAGAGAGCCATCTAGTTTCTTTTTTGGCGTGTGGCTGTTTGGTTTTCCCCTTGGTCGAAGAGATTTTTTCCTCCATTGTGTGATCATGGCTCCTTTGTCATAAATTGACTGTTGATATATGTGTGAATTTTTTTTCTGGACTGTTTATTCTGTTCCATTGGTCCATGTGTCTGTTTTTATTCTAGCGCCATATTGTTTTAATTATTGTTGTTCTGTAGTCATTTTTCTCTCAGAATTGCTTTTGCTCTGAGGTTCTTTTGTAGTTCCATATCAATGTTAGTAATATTTGATCAATTGCCTTTTAAAATGTCTTTGAAATTTTAATAGCATTTCATTGAATCTATATTACTTGTGTAAGATAGCCATTTTAACAATATTAATTCTCCCCATCCATGAACACAGAATATATTTCCATCTCTTTGTGTCTTCTTCTATTTCTTCTAACAATGTCATATAGTTTTTATTGGATAGGTCTTTACATTCCTTTGTTAAATTTATTTCTAAGTATTTCTTCCTGATGCAATTGTTAACAGTATCATTTTCTCAGTTTCTTTTTCTTCTAGCATGTTATTTGCATATAGGAAAGCAATAGATTTCTGTGTATTGATTTTTGTAACCTGTCAGCTTATTGTACTCATTTATTATTTTTAATAGTTTTTTAGTGGTGTCTTTAGGGCTTTCTATGTATATTATCATGTCATCTTTAAATAGTTTTACTTCGTTTTGTCCAATCTGAATTTTAAAATTTTTTTCTTATGGCCTAGTTGCTTTGGCGAAGACCTCTAACACTCAGTTAAATAGGAGTGGTGAGAGTAGGCAAGTTTGTCTTGTTCCTGCTTTGTTTTTTTTTAAAGCTTTCCATTTTTTTACTGAGAATCGTCTTGGGGGACATCACTTTGGTGACACTAAGAAGACTCTTTTGTTGTGTGGTAGAAAATTGGAGGCAAGCACACCTAGAGCCCAAACCTACAACCTCATCCTCCCACCCCATAAGGGACATAGAGAGAAGCAAATTGATTGAGGAGATGTCTCTGAGGAGTCTAGTCATTTCCTGGACTTTAAGTCCCTTGGTGGCAAGGGAACTTCATGTACCTAACTCTGGAATAGGAACCAAGTAAGTATAAGCTGTTGTTGAATGAGACACAATTGAATATATTTGAGAAGTGAAAGATGGAGGAGAGTCAGGATTGCCCTAGGTTTCTGCTCAGGAAAGTAAATGAGCTTGACGCCACATGAGAAGATTTAGAGGATGAGGTAATTGGTTCATTTGTGGTCTTACTGAGTTGGAAGTGTCCATGAAACACTCAAGTAAACTGTCCAGCAGGTAACTGGATCTACGGATCACTGTGAATCCTCAACACGTAGAGCAGTACACACTCAACACATCAAGTGGAACTCAGTATTTGTTGGGTGAATGTATGAGTGAATGAGTCTGAAATTTAGGAAAGATCTCGACTACTTCACCACTTTGTCTAAAGCCCTGATTGTTTTATTCCCTGTTATTCTTCTTCGGAATAACCTTATGCATATGAGTAATCTCATAATCTTACAATGATTCATCTGTTTGCTTAATGGCTGACTCCCTAAGTAGAATACAGTCTCCATGATGAAGTGAGGCCCCTGCGCATTTTGCTCTTCATTGTGTGTCTTGGCCTAATGAAGCCCATAATGAATGAAGGACTAGTGGTAGGGATGTGGGCATGGGCAGGATATAGGTGGAAACCAAGAGAAAGACTCAGTCTTGGTGCACGGGATGGCCAGTTCAATTACAGAACTTACAGGTTCAAAGTCCCTCATTTGTAACACTTTAATTGTCCCAATTCCCTCCTCCTTCCTCACATGCCACACCCCCGTAATCTGGCCCTGATCAACTCTTTTCCAAGTCCCTCTCTGAGCTGCTGTTCTCTCTTCTGCAGAATGGGGATTAATTATGTTCCCTGCTTCCTTTACTAAGCGGCTGTGAGCATCAAATGAGGTAATTCAATTCAACAAATGTTTATGTAGGTGATTAAATGCTGCTGTGATAAATGCCTTTGAATAAATACACTAACCTCCATGCCCAGTTCCACCTAGCTTGAAGCAGCATCCTCTTTGACACATGCCAACTCCATTCCTTCATTTCAATGACAAAACAATCTCATCTTGCAACTGAACATGGGCCAAATGTCCTGCCTAATCCAAAACCCTCATTCAGAGTTGACTGAGGTCTGTCACACAGGGGCCTGGCTGCATCCTACCTGCTGAAAGCTGTTGCACCCGTCTTGGCAGCACAGAGCTGGGCTGATGCCTGTTCTGCTAACGTAGCTAGTGAGCAGAAAAAAATAGACATTCAAGCAAAAAAGATGTACAATCTGTATATCTATTTTCAGGATGACGAAGGGTCAGAAACAGTAATACCTGAAAGCAGAGACCAAGCTTTTTGAACAATTATCCCACTAAAGGACCTACTTGGGAGACTTGATTATTGAAGGCAGCCCATTTGGACAAGTTGGTCTCACCTCGGGACTACTCATCTCGACCACTTGTGGACCAAAATCAAGCCTCTTCACTCTCTGGTGGAAATAAACACCTCCTCCTCCACGAAGAGGAAAAGGGGAAGAGATCCAGCTTTTACTGAGTTTCTGTTCGGCGTCAACTATTATGTGTGACTCTCTCCACGGTCTACCGTGTCATACTCAGAGCCTCCTGTGGGGTTGAATTTGTTAGACCTCTTTTACGGATCAGGAAACTGAGGCCCAAAGACACAAGCCACTTGGTGAAAGGGACAGCTAGTGTGTGCTTGAGCCAGTATTGGTCAAAAGTCAGATACAGATAATTTCCGCAGCATTTCCTCCACAGTTCGAACAGAGCACTTACTGTGGGGTTTTTAATTTAACTATTCACAGATGAGTTTCTTCCAGCCAGGATTCCCTCGAATCCATCTCCCTGCCTGTCCCGGTGTACACTGAGGAGGTCTAGAGGCATAGGACCAGGAGGTCCAGGGCTGTGCGGGTACCGGGCACCCCCTCACCAAGCAGGAGGGATGGTGGGGGCACCCACACCGTGGGGGAAGGGCTGGTGTTAACCACACAGCTCCAGTCTGCTGTCCACTGTTCTCTGGGATGAATTGTCTGTCACCAGCATGCCACTGTGCCTCACCTGTTACCCAGCCCTCACTAGGTGTACATTGTCCCACTGGTTAATCATATTTTTCTATTCTTGTGTTTCACTCTGCTTTCTCAGTGGGGCCTTACTCCCTCCCTGTCTACTTACCTGCTACCCTTGTGGGCACTGCAGTTCACTCCCTAGGTGCTGAAATCATCCCCGAATGTTGCTACTTACCTTCTCCAACTAACAGACACCATCCCCGCTGCCCCAAAATCGTAAGGATGACACCTCTCTGAACTTTTGGCTACCATGAGTATCACTGTGACCGGTAGTACTTGACTGTTTCCATCAGTCAGATCTGAGTTTGACATTTCAGTCAAACTCTTGCCTAAATATCATAGGTTATATATGCTAGATGAGTAGTAATTTGATATCTGCAAAGTAGTAACCTTCAAGCATAGTATTCTGGTCTTCATTTCAATCCTCATAGAGTTGACTGACTACATAGCAGGATTTGTTTCAGTGTTTTCCCTGACCCTAACCTTTCTAGTTCCTCTGTTTTTCCTGCAGATCACTGCCAGTGTTACTCTAGCTCACAGATACATTGCATCAATCAGGCAAAGATAGGCTATGCTACTATAACAAATAGCCTCCAGATTCTATTAGCTTCATACAGCAAAGATGTATTTATATCATAATCTAATGGCCATTGGAGAGATCTCCTAGCTCTTTTAAAGTAGAGACTTGGGGATCCTTCTTAAGATTCTGCTGTCATGCATGCATGACCCCTGAGATTACTGTAAAAGTTGAAGAGAGAAAGTGGACAGTTGCACAAGCCTGTAAGTATTATTCATCACAATAACATTCATTTCTCCTTCACAATGAGCAGCACCTGGTCATCAACCCAAGTCCAACTGCAAGGTAGATTGAAAGATAAGAAGACTACATGCCCCAAAAAAGGAAAAGGAATTATGATTGGTGAATACAAGGCATTTTTTCACCCATCTTACCTGCCTTAATAAACTAACTCCATAGCCCCCAGCTATGAGGAGGGGCAGCTGTCTCAGGTACCTCCATTCTGCCCACCAATCCCGTCAGCCCTATGGAAATTCTCATCATCATGCTGCCACCATGTTGACCCTCAGAGAACATTAGTCTTCCTCTTCCTTTATTTAAAAGACCATCTCCTATGTGGATGCCTTTTTCACTTTTTCACAGAGCTGAGGTTACATACTTAATTATTCTAGAGTTTACCAAAGATTAGGGGATACACAAGGAATAAACAGAGTTTGCTATAGCTGCTAATTTGCTTTTTTTTTTTTTTTTTAAATGGTGTTTATGCATCTTCAGTCAAACCTTCCATAGAATCCCCTGCCTACCACACTCCTGTCCTATGGCCACAATCCAAGGCCATCTGACTCCTAAGATGCAGGTGTGACTGTACACATGTCATAAATTCGTAAATCAGAAACATGGCATTTAAGGGGAGCAGTTAGAGAGCGAAGATGATTTGTACCTGGGTGGAGAGAAATTATGTCCCCCAACTCCTCACAATGAAAAGCAATTCTTTATATAGCAAGTCCTTACTGGACATTCATGGATAG
The DNA here is from genome assembly GCA_004363575.1 of Solenodon paradoxus. Classification (NCBI taxonomy): domain Eukaryota; kingdom Metazoa; phylum Chordata; class Mammalia; order Eulipotyphla; family Solenodontidae; genus Solenodon; species Solenodon paradoxus. Next base: position 134,108 of record RJWH01000447.1, on the reverse strand, counting down.
ATTATTGGGAACTGTGACTTTAAGCAAAGTGATATACAACAAAGCCAATTTTACCATAGACTAATTGACATAAACAAGAGTTAAGTTCCTATGGCATATTTCTGATCATAGAAATGCCATCAAACTTTTAAATAAAGATGTGAAATACTTCTAATATTAATCATTTGTATTCAGCCATTCATTTTCCAACCCACTTATTCCAGTTCAAGGTCATGGATGGACAGAGAATATTCTAGCAACTCAGAGAACAAGGCAGACCCAACCCTGGACAAGACGCAGCAGGCATTCACGCTCATACTCACTCTGGACAGTGTTGACGCATGAATGAACCTAACATTTTTGGGATGTGGGGGGAAACTGGAGCACCCTGAAAAAAACCCACACAAGAAAAGAATGTGAAAATCCCACATCAACTTTTTTTTTTTTTGCTTCTGATTAATATTGTAAGAAGAACATGTGGATGTTATCTGAGGACCTGCTGTACTTTGATAGAACTTTCAACTGCCTAGGAAATCAGTTTCCCAAATTGTGAGTCATAAGTCACACACCAATTAACCTGTGGAATTTGTGGAGACACACCCCACCCCTACTTCTCTCTCCTAAAACTGAGCCTCTGAGCATTGCAATCACAGGATATGCACTGCCTTACATTGCAGACCCAAGAGAACAAAATTCAGAGAGAGAATGTCTAGGCTTGAATTTTCCATCTGAGGACCCACTTTTCTGGAAGATGGGGCGTGGGGGTAGTTGAAATGGGGAACAATTCCCTGCTAACTCACAAGCTCATCTCCTTCCCACAGTGGGGTGGTCTTCCTCTGAGCTCAACAAAAAAGCATATCAGAAGACATCTTAATAATTCATGAGAGTGACGCATGCATGATGTCACTGGCAGAGCGGAGGGGATGGTTTCCTTACAGGAACACAAAGGGTGGCTGCATCTGTCTTCATGCACAGCGCCCGTGCAAAGTAGGTTCTAAGACCCATGACAAAAGGCAGCTGAAAGGAAGGCAACTTGCTTTGGTCATATTTGTTTAGTGTCCTTCAAACAAAGCCCCTACTAAATTATAATATACTGTTAAGATAATGAAATAGACAAGCAGAAAATGAAATATGAGCTTCCTTCAAAGCAAAAGAAAAACCAAATGGATTGTACAGTTTTCACAAACTGGCAAAAGAAAGAAGACCCTTTGTTGACTCCCCATACTTCCCAAAATAACTAGGTATTTTATCCTTCAATCACGTATTTTTATACATTTGTATACCTGGTACTGCTTCTCCAATATTTCTGCATTGTTTTCTGTCCTTTCCACCATCCCACCTTCACTGGCCTCCACAAGGTGATTATCTTCATTTTGAACCATCCATTTACTTGGTTTTTTATTGTCCATTCCCTCAAGTCCTTCTGGGGGCACATGAAATAAAATGAAAAAAAAAAAAAAAGGAGCCTCTTACTAGGACTGTGCAGAGTTCAGTCGAGAGTCAAAACTACCCTTTGCACAGCCAAGGCATTTTCCCCGACCTTCCTGAGCCTCATTTTCTCCCCTTGTCAAATGGGGATAACATCTCACAACATTGGAGGAATAGAAGGAAATATATGCAAGGTATGTAGCTTGTTACACAGTAGACTCTCAATAAATTTAAGTTCCTTTCCTCTTCTCTCCCTTGTGAAAGAAATCAGGATATAAATTATACATAAATAAATTACATGTTACACTAGAAATCCTCAGAAATGATTCATGTAACCAATAATAATTTTAATATTAATAATAAGTTACTCTAGTAGCACTATCCTAATTCTGACAATCAATCTGTATGCTCCAGGTTTGTCATCATATAAGATAGAGTGCGCCAAGATTACCCAAGAAAGAGGTGAATGCACATGATTTTCCATTTTTTAATATTTTGGAAATCTTCCCTTTTTATATCAGAGTGTTCTGCTATATACCCTTACTTATGGTACAAAGCGCAAGCAGTATGTCTGCCAAGGAATGAAAGACTGAGACACGAATGGAAACACTGAAAAGCTACAGGCAGTATCTGAGACTGAAAGTGGGGTTTGAAAGCACCAGGGATGTGTTGGAAATACTGATTTCTACTGCTTGAGGTGTCAAAAGCATGGATGGGACCTCAGTGGAGAGTACAACATGACATTACCAGGAGGAGCAAACTGAAGCAAGGGGCCTGGAAAGACAAGTATATAGAAGATATGGAACCCAACATCAGCCCAAGTATCTGCTAGGCTTTCTCACTAAATTGGAGAAGGGTTCAAAGAATCCTTTATGCTCTCAGATTCTGAGTTCATTTTCCTGTATTTCTCTAAGATTTAAATGGTGAAAGCAACCAGACTGCGAGTGTGGGCTCTGGAACTAGACTGCCAGGATTGGAGTGTCTGTCTTCCACTTACTAAATGCAGTTACTCAAATCAGTGACTTAACGTCTATAGCTGGAAAATAAGGATCATTTAAGGTAATGTTTGGACGTTCTGGGACATTTTTCCCAGCAGGTAGAGGTCAGTGATTTCTTGTCCATGATGAAGTGATCACAGATGGGGTCATCCTGGCCTGGGGCCAGCTGCAGGCCACCAAAGCACCTATAAATAGTTGGAGCTCACTTCTTCATTCAGTGTTTACTTCTGTGGTGTAGAGATCTGGCTAAACTTAGGCCAAACTCCGTATTTCACATTCAAACCTCACAAGATCCGCTCTTCGTTCCTGCCTCTTCTGCCTTTACCTTGTTGTAAACATGTGTGGCTTCTCTTTAGAGCCACTGGGGAAGTTGTATATACCAAGCGAGACCTGCTATTCCTGGGATGTGGGGGAAGGGGCTCCTGAGTAAAAAGGGGTCATGAAAGGGAAATAGCACATTCATTTCTACATCCAAGTGTAGGTGAGCATTTGACACAGATGCCACTCACTGAGGAGAGGAACATTGCTGGCTCTCTACAGGTAATAAACACTGTTGGAGATTTTCAATATGACACCTTCATTTGTAAGCCAAACCTGCCAAGTATCTTATCTGGTTTTACAGATAAGAAACATACAGCTCACAGGGGTTGGTTGATGTTCCCACAATTAATATCAAGTGGGGAAACTGAGACTAGCACCTAGAGAATTCTAAGGTGATAACGGGATTGTAGAGTCCCAAGCGTCCTAGTTCTTAAGCTAAAAGCTATCAGCAATTAGCACCTATTAAGTCTGGTGATCATTGTACCTTGTCCTGAACTAAACCAAAAAGCAGAGATTCCTTGGTTCTTTCAGGTCCCCAGAGCCTTCCTTCTTGGCCTCCTCCAGCCCCTCCACTTTGTGGCCTGCCTGACGCCACCAGGGGGAGCTCTTGCATTAAGAGCAAAGGCAATTTGACAGTCCCTTGCACCCCGACCCCAGGCTGGGGGTTGGGGGAAGGCTTGGGAAAGCTTTTACAGGTGATTCCTCCATCATATTCTTTACAAACACATACATCATTTTGACATAAGTGAGGACCAGGGTTCAAGGGAAAACTAGAGATGTTCTGGCCTATCTCTAAATAAGCTCAGAGGAGTGGGGCCCCAGTCTGATTTCTAGCAGAGTCCACAGGACAGCCTGGACCAAGCTATAGTCACGAAGTCCAGGGAATGGGGCATGCGACCACTGATTTTTGGTTTTTTAAAGGAAAGATGCAGGCAGGAATAAAGACAAGTGGGCAGGCAGAAAGGAAGGGAAAAGAAGCAGCAGCATCTTTATTTTCATTTTGTTTTGTTCACACTGGTTGTTTTCCCTCCAGACCCAGGACTCGAACCCAGGGGTACATGACATGGGCTCCTTCAGAGGCCATCACCTCAACCACTGCTCCACAAGAGCGCACCACTACTGAGGTTCTTTCGTTGTTTTTTTTAATGAAATGGTACATCATGGTTCAGAAGAGAAAAGATAGTATCAGTGTGGTTATGCCCATAGTGAGAGCAGTGACTGTTTTAAGAAATTTTGTTTTAGTGTGTGTGTGTGTGTGTGTGTGTGTGTGTGTGTACCCGTGCACGCGCAAGCCTGAAAGCTTATTTAAAATCCAGATTCCCAGACCAGAAGAACTGACAATGTCCGTTCAGACCTGGAAGCTGCAGGTTTAGACTTCCTCACAGCTGTGAGGCTGGGCCAGGTGTGAACCACCTGCTGAGGGAAATGAGCAGGAAGGCGGGCTCCCCTTGTGCCCTTGGCCCTCTGCTCCCCTGGACAGGGTGGGAGAGGCTTTTCCACAGCCCGCAAACTGAACGTTGGGTTTCCAGCTCTGTCAGGAAAAAAAAAAAAGAAAAATGAAAAAAAGATTTTTGAGTCAGCCAAGCGTAGGTTCAAACCCTCATGCTTCTATTTGCTGTGTGACATTGGGCAGGTGACAGGATCTCTCTGTGCATCAGTTTCCTGGCCTTTTAGATGAGGACAAGCACTCATCAGGGCTGCGGTAATAAAGTATCCTAATGCTCAGAGAGCGCCTCGTTAACAACGCGCTGGCCAGGTCGCAGCCTCTCTTCTGGGAGCTTGGGCACACTCTGTCCCCTTGGGCCTTGTTGCCTGGTGGGTGAGACAGCGCCCTTGTGAAGTAGCCATCAGCAGGGGCGGGGTGGGGCTCCAACTAATGGAGACCACATTGTCTGGCCTGAGCGTCCTGTTCTAACAGGGCCCTGCCACCCGCGTTCTCAGCGACTCCCCTGGGCCTCGGGCACAAAGGGAACCACCCTGGAGAGTGACTGGCGGGCCTGGAGAACAGTGGGCTGAGCCGCTGGTTGAGAGAAGTCTTTGGACAGCACTGTTCTCCTTTTCCTTGCAACTCCCGAGAATGTGATGGAGGCCGGCGAGCGCCCGGCCCGCGACGGGAACGCTCGAGCCCCGGGGGAGGGAGGAGCCTCCGCCCAGGTGGGGCTGGTGAGGAACTTGCGCTCAGGTGTGCCCTGGGCCAGGGAAAGTGATAGTTTCCAGACCAGCGCAGGCAGAGCAAAGCAGATACTTGGTCCCCGGATCCAGCTCTGGGAAGCTGGCTTTGTCTCCCAGACCCTGCCTTGGAGGAAGGCCATGGAAGGGGTAAGACTTGCCGGTTTGGTTAGGAGATTTCTGTGTGTCCTTTCTTGCTGAGTCTCGTTCTTTCCCTAGAAAGCCATGCACCCTGCCTCCTGGAGAGGAACAAACACGCCGGCTTCTCACTGCATTGCGCTGGCCTTGCTCCGGGACAGATAGGCCTAAAGGAGAGAGTGTGCCCTGTCCTCTGACAGCTTGGAGGGTGTGGGGACAAGAGGCTTTCGGAATGGTGGCCCAAAGGACCCTGGCTCTAATTGGGAGAGCTGCATTTCTAACCTGCCCGAGCTGTCTCAGTGCACTTGGCTTCTCTGGGTTTGCTTTTCCTCTGAATGGTGTGGAGTTTTGGGTAATTCGTGGGCATAGGATCAGAGCACTGCGCACCTGGCAGCTGCCAGCTCTCCAGCAGCCTCAGCCAGTGGCTGTAGATTGGGCTCTGCTCCTTACCGGTGTGACCTGGGGCAAGTGAGTTCCTCCTCCGGAGTCCCCCTCCCCTTTCCTCCCTGATAAAATCATGACTACTAGAATAACTAGTTTGTGAGATTATTGACGGCGCTGTGAAAATAGAGATGACCTATGGAAGTGCCCAGCGCAAAGCCTCTGGGATTCCTTCTCTCTTGGACAACAATGTGCTGTTTGCACAGTGGAGACTGTCTCTGGCACTGAGCATATCTTCCTTTTTCCTTCTCCAAATTCTCCACCCCTTTCCCCGCTCTTCAATAAATCACATGCTTTCCAAGGAGAGAGGGATGTATTGTACGTCCATATCTGGACTGTACATTTGAAGTCAGACCACTTTCTCCTTCCCTGAGGTTAGGTTTTAAATCCAGACAGAGACCCATGCAGCTGCCATCTGTTAGGAAATGCTCCCCATTGTCCCAGTGGCCAGGAAGTCTGTCTCTTTGGGGCAGGTCAGCCCAATTAGCAGGGTTTTGAGAGCGTGAACGAGGGAAACTCGCCCCCGACCTGGCTGTTTGGCAAATTGTGAGGAACTTCTCATTGGTGGGAAAACATCAGGCTGAACAGATTTAATGTGGTTATGAGACAGTGAAAAGAAGGTATCTTGTCCTCTCTGATGTGTCGGGCTGTGTGCTGGCATCCATTCCTCCAGCTTGTCCTCATGACAGTGCACGGTGGTCCACTGGCCCCATTTGTTTAAGTGGGAAACACATTGACATGGTGAGAATGTTTCCATTGGCTGGTCCTCACACACCCGGTGAGCAGCAGGGCTGGAGGTGAGCTTATAGGTGTCTAACATGCCTAGTGCCAACTCTCAGCCAGCCGTCCTTGGCAAGAAGTGCATCAGAAAAAGAGCTCTAATGTTAGGCAACTTAGAGGAAAATGTACAAACAGAGATGTTAACATTTTTAGGGAGAAGCTAGTGTGGTTACACAACTTTTTCTGCTCAGAGAAAGGGAGGGAGAGATCCAAAGGGAAATATGGCGAGTTCTTTTCTCATCTTTAAGATGGAGAGAGATTTTGTGTTTAATTCAAAAAAAATTCACCCACAATAAAGATATGGCATAGATATACAATGAAATACTACTCAGCTCTGAAAAAGATGGAATTCTGCCATTTGCAACAAGGATGGAATTAAGGGATGTTATACTCAGAACACTAAGTCAGATGAAGACAGACAAATACTGTATGATTCCACGCATGTGGCATATAGAGAAACCAAACCAATGAATGGAAACATAAAACCAAAACCAAACTTTGTGTAACAACAAAAAAAGGCTAGAAGAACAAAAGCATGGTTACAAAAAGGGAAGGGAGACGGGATGGGTAAATTGAGTAAAATAAGTAATTTGTATGGTGACAGAAACTAGATTTCTGGTAGTGAGCATCATGTAGTATATTAAGATGTGTACCTATAATGCTGCACACCTGAAGCGTATTAAAATGTTATGATCACTGTTACGTCAGTAAAAGCATTGATTCACTCAGTATCTAGTGGACACTTGCTTCATGTGGTCACAGCCTGTTTCAGGGGCTGCACATGCAGCTGTGAGCCAGTCAGAAATGCCTGTCTTTATATCACGAGTATCTTCTACTGGAGAAGACAAATGAAATACACAGCAGGTCAAATGGCAGTAAGTTCAATACAGAAGTACAGAGCAGGAGAAGGGTTCAGGAAGGTGAGGGAACTATTTTTAACAGGGAGAGTTTCAAGAAAGGCATCAAGGAAAGGTGACATTTGAGCTGAACCTTGGAGGGGGTAAGGGAGTTAGCCCAGGAGGAGGTCTTTGGAAGAACATTCTACAAGAGATCATAGTAAATGTGAAGGCCCTGGAGCAGAAGCTTCTCTGGTGGGTGCAAGAGGCAGGAAAATAGCCAGAATGGACTGAGGGGAAGCAAAAGAGTGAACAGAGGAGGGAGTAGGGCCCTGGAGCCGCTGTAGGGACTTCAAACTAACCCGAGTAAGATGATGAAGCCCTGGGCGTGTGAGCGGAATGATCCAACTTATATTTTCAAAGGATCATCTGGCTCAGGGAAATTGTTTTGAAAATCAATAATGAGAGAATAAAAGCAGAGGCTGGTTGACCTACGAGGCGGTTATTGCAGTAATCAAAAAATGTGAAAAAAGGAAAAGCTATGAATGACTCCAAGATGTGAAATCTGAGTGTCTGAATTATGGAGTCAACATTTAATGAGATGACTTAAGATGGAACAGGTTTACAAGGAGATTAGGAGTCCGTTTTAGACATGACAAGTTGGTAGAGCTTTGCTGTCCATAGGCAATTTGATATTTGGGTTTAATGTTGAAGGAAAAAGTCCAGGCAAATTGTCTGATTAAGATAACGTAACTGTGTTATCTAGCATACTGTTGGTGTCCGGCAGTGTTCAGTATATATTGCTGTGGTGACTTTAAAACTTGGCTACACATTCTCTGACATTACTCCCATCAAGAAGTAAAGTCTGTGTTCCTTGTCCTTGAATCTGGGCAGAATCGTGTCTGCTTTGTCCAACCGAGCATGACACCTGTAATATTACGTAAGTGCCGAGGTTCTGCCCTAGAAAACCAAGCAGCTTCCACCTCAGGTGCCTGTGTAAGAGGCCTGTACCACCAGAACCTCCTTGTGGGGATCCCTCATGCTGATGCTTTGGCCAACAGTCCCAGATAATCTTAGTCTTTTGTTTTCCTACAAAACTAGAAGCAAGGCCCTCTAGACTAGCCCATTCACCCATGACCTGGCACTGGGTAAGTTCTCACCAACATTCTGTGTGGCAAAAGAATCACCCAGCTGAACCTAGCCCAATTTCTTTCCCCACAGAATTGTGATATTTGGAATAAATAACTATTGTTTTAGGCTTATTGTTCCATTTTGGAGTGTTTTGTTTTGCAGCGATAGATAGCTGAGCAATTAGATAACCATTATTATTTTTAGTTATTAAAAATATATCATTTCCCCTCATTGACATAAGGCTCAAAAGAATTCTATAAAAATATTTTTATTATCTAGTTTAGACACCCAGAGTAAGGTTAAATCTGCTTGTTTTTTCTTTTTTTTTGAGACTATATTGTATCTTGGTGCATACCCTCAGCCAGGAAAATTTTCACATAATCACACAGTCTTGACAAGAATCATAGCAATTTTTAGCTGGGAATGCTGATCAGCAAGGGAACCTACAAAATACTTGAATTCTTTTTGGGGGGTGGCTGATTTATAGCACAAGTTTAGATGTGCCAGCTCATTCTTCATCAAATATATAACATCCACTCTAACTACCAAATTTCTAATATCCCTCCACTAATGTCCATTGCCCCCCAACCCCTTCCTTCTGCTGCTACCCTTCACCCCTACCCTAGTAACCTAAACTCTGTTGTCAGTGTCCAAGGATTTCTTATTTTGTTTTGTTTGTTCCTTTGTTTCTTAAGATTCCACACATGAGTGAGATAATCTGGTATTTGTGTTTTTCCTTCAGATTTATTTCACTTAGATTAATCCCTTCTACTTCCGTCCAAGTTGCTGCAAAGGACAAAATTTCATCTTTTTTACAACTAAGTAGTATCCCATTGTGTATATATACCACATTTTCTTTATCCCTGGGCACATAGGTTATCATTTCTTGGCTGTTGTAAATAGTGCTGCAGTGAATTGAAGGGTGCATAATATCTTTTTGAATTAGTGTTATCATATTTTTTTGATATCTAACTAGAATTGGAATTGCTGGATCATAAGATAGTTCTATTTTTAAGGAACCTCCTCTATAGTTTTCCAAAGTGGCTATATGAATTTACATTCCCATTGTATCAATAATGTAGAGGACCCCTTTTCTCCATACCCTCACTGGACACTAATGGCTTATGATCTTTTCAAATAGGCCATTCTCACAGGTGTGAGGTGATAGCTTATTGTGATTTTGACTTGCTTTACCCTAATGAGTTGATGAGCCAGGGTTATTTTTGTTGTTGTTGTTTTGTTTTGTTTTTTTCATGTACCTGTCGGCCACCTCTTTGGAGAATTGTCTACTCAGATTATATGCCCATTTTTTATTGAGTTGTTTGAATTTTTGTTGTTTTTTTTGTGTGTGAGTTTGTTACATAACTTGGTTATTAACCCCTTGTGGGATATATGATGTGCAAATATCTTTTCCCATTCAGTTGGCTGTCAGTTTGTTCTTTTGTTGTGTTAAGCTTTTTTTTTTTTAATGTATTTCCATTTGTTTATGTTTGTTTTTGTTTCCCTTGGCACTGGAGTTGAAACCCCAAAAGACATCTCTAAGATTAATATCAGTAAATGTATCGCTTATATTTTCTCCTACATTTTATAGTTTCCAGTCTTACATCCAAGTCTCTAATCCATTTTGAATTAATTTTTGTGTGTGGTATTACAGTGATAGAGGGCTGCTCTGTTTTCCCTTCACCATTTGTTGAAAAGACTTTTCTTTCTCCATGGTATATTCTATGTTCCTTTGTCATAAATTAAATGACCATATGTGCTTGTGTTTGTTTTGGTGCTTGAGTTCTTGATGAGCAAGCATTGGAATTGTAGTTGAAAGATTTATCTTCATTTTTACTTCTGCCTCTTATTAGTCAAGCGAGATGGATAAGTCGTTGAACGGTAACATGTGTAAGAGTTGGGAGATTTCTCAAAGAGCAAGCAGTCTAGAAACTTCTATTTTAGGGGAAACTGAAAACTCACAGGGGAAAATAGCAACACACTTTGAAACTACTTGTCCTCTGTGCTTCATATGTATCAGGTGCTCCATAAACATTCTTGTTCAGTTTGAGAGTAAACTCAGAAAGCAGATGACATGACTTTGATTATTCAATTGATATTTACCAAACATCTTCTATGGGTCAGGCTCTATCTTAGAATTGCTGAGAAGGGGCCTAGTAGACACTATCTAGTTGCTCAGTTTTGTAGGGGAGAATGCAAAGAAAATGCAATTGCACTATAAAATGAAAAATAGAATGAGGAGGAAAGGCCTACATTTCAATGGGCATACTGAGTCTGGGTGTTTAACCAAGGGCGAGGTTCCTCTCAGGCTCGTTAGAGGAGTTGGTGTCTGTGCCGAAAGTCAATATCAAACTAAGCAGCATTTCATCAGGGAAGCAGGGAAGGATGAGGACAAAGGACATCATGGACAAAGGAGCAGTAGCTTAGTGTAGGGACTTCAGAGAGCACTCCGGGTTAGTTGCTGATGGAACAGAGTGTTTCAACAGAGAACAGCCAGAATCAAAGCCCAAGAAGGACATTGAAAGACCCTGAATGCCATTTGTACTTTCTCCTGGCCAAGGGAGCCATCAGACCTCCCCTCTGAATGGGGAGGTGAGCTAAATATCCCCAAGATGGGGCCATGCTCTGACCTTCTGGCACTGAGGGACTTTCCCAATGTTGTAGGTGACTGACTTTTCACAGAGATGCATCTAGAACCCAACTTCTGAAAACCTGCAGCAAGTCCTCAAGAACCAGGTCAGAGGTGTTTTCCTGGAAAAATGTGATTTTTAAGGACTAAGTCTCGTGGCAGGGTAACAGCTAAAATAAGTTCACAGGCCGCTGAGAAGGGTCGTTCTGTAAAGATGGTCTTTGCTGATGAGCTTGTTGCTTGGGAGAGTGGCATGCAGAGGGCATTAAGATCCTGTAGTCAGGGTGAGGCCTCTTGTGAGTTCTGAGACTTTCTGATGAAAGGAAAAGGTGAAATCACCCAATTATTTACAATTCTGAAAGACTGGCCACATTATTTGTCATTGTAGTGCAGCTGTGCTACACTGTCCTCTTGAACTGTGTTGTGGAGTCCTCGTCCGTTAGGCACAATTGTAGGGCAGTGCCCCACAGCCAGTCCTCCCCCAGCACGGACCCAGCATGGAGCCCTTGCTACCTCCCCACTGGGTGGTCTTCCCTTGTCCAACCTCTGCACCCACGTGTCCCCTAGAGTGGTTCTAACATGCAAATCTGATCATATCACCCCCCCCCACCCCCCATAGTTGTTCCCCATTGCCTAGAGTGGGTAGAGCCCAAGCCCTTTAGCCTGACAAGGTCAAGGTGCCCCCATCCTCCTGGTCTCACTGGCTGAGCTCCAGCCTGTTGCTTCTGCATGCACATTCTTCTCTGCAGGAGAATGACTTTCACTTCTGTAAAGACCCACCGGGTGGGTCAGATGCCACCTCCTTAAGAAGCCTCTCCTAACCCTTCGGTCACCATTGGTCTTTCCTCACCTTACAAGATACTGGCCCCTTGGACGCACTCAAGTCTGCACTACAAGATACCAGGGAGCAAGGACAAGGTTTGCTCAGAGACAGCACAGCCTGGTGCTTCAAAAAGCAGAGACTCTGAGGCCGCCTGACTTATGCTTCTGCCTCTACCATTCACTAGCTGTTACTTCATCTCTTTCTGCCCCAGCTACCTCGTTTGTAAAAGGAGATAACAGTATCTACCTCAAAGCATTCAGCTGAGGTTTAAGTCCGTGAATGCTGACAAAGAACTTGAACAGCTCAGTGAGCTTACATGAAAACAAGTTAAAATAGTAAGGAATGGACTGTCATGGGTTGAACTGTTTCCGGTCCCCACTCCAAATTCATTTGTTGAAATAGTTGGGAAACCCCCATTACCTCACATTGGCCTTATTTGGAGGTAGGGTTCTGCAGCTCATCAAATTCAAGTGGAGTCATTAAGGCAAGCCCTAACCAGTATGACCGGTGCCCGTATGAAAAGGGAGGATACAGTCATGGAGACCCAGAAGGCAGACAACGTGGAGATGCAGGGAAGACACCTTGTGAACATGAAGACAGCTGTTTATAAGCCCAGGAGAAAGGCCTGGAACGATCTTGAGACAGAACCAACCCTGCTAATATAATACTTAGACCTCCAGCCTCCAAAATCATAAAGGAAGCCAGTACTGTGGCTTAAGGCCCACAGTCTGGGATTCCTTGTTAGCAGGCCTAGCAGCCTAGCACACATGCGTGGACCCAACAGGCAAATTGAAAGGACTCCTGTGAATACTAAGCACCCGTCTCCCATCAACCTGGTGGAGGTGTTTTGCACTGTTGTTAGTTGACATCTCCAAAAACAAAAACATAAAACGGAAAACACTACAACTGTGCTTATGAGCTCTTCAGAGAAGAAATCCGAGATGCGGGAATTACCTCTCGGCCCGGGGAAAGGATGGAAGATGCTCTCAGGACATGGCCTGTCTTCCTCCCTGATGACTGAAGTCTTGGATTTGTTTTTTCTCATCTATAAAAAAAAATCCAAAATAGAAAATTCCTGGAATGAATTTTAAAGATTAATCAGAATAAGCAAACATTTCATTTGTATGTGTAAAATACTGAGAAGATACAAATAAGGTGCTTCAGAAAGTACTAAACAATTTGGGGTCATAATCCTGGAAATAGTTTTACTTATTCCTCATTTCCCTTCACAATCACTGTTAATGTTCCCTCATCTTACAGAGAAGGTGAAATCAGGATTCAAATTCAGTCACCGTTGGCTCCAGAGTCCCTACTCTTAACACTTGCTTTGGTTCCTTTTTATTATGATCACAGTGAGTGGTATGTTGGACAAATACTTAGAAAAATTTTTAATCAGAGTGTACCTGGTAGCTCAGGCACTAAGCAGGCAACTGGGGTGCAGACCATGTATAAAGTTCAAGGATGCAGCTTCCCAACCTGGAGCTGGGGGAAACAACCAAAAATAAATAGAATAGATAAAAATATTTCCTCCTCTTCTTCCTTCCTTTAAAAAACAAAGCTGCTTCCTCCTCACTCTTCCTTCCTCTCATAAAAGAAAAAAAATAAATAAATCAGAAGACCCGAATTTTGGTCTGCTATCCACTTGTTATGTGATCTTAAACTGCTCTGCATTTCTGTTTTCTTACCTCTGGGTCTAATAATATCTGTTTTATATTTTTACTATAAAGATCACTTAGGATCATGTATTTGAAAGTACTGTTGTAAATAATAAAATCTTAAATAAATATTCATAGCTGTTGATATACTCTAAGTACCCCAATCCAAAATTTGGAGAAGACATGAGAATTCAAACCACATTCAAAGTCCTCTATCCCCCAACCTTGTGGAGCAGGCAATAGCTCATCTCAAAGATTAGCTTATCATAGCTGAGAAAGCTTTTTTTTAAAAAAAGACAAAAATGGTGCACCCTGGCGGAGCAGGAGTTGGCCACAGTCCACAAACATCTTGCAGTCCCAGGTTTGCCTCCTGGGACCAGGAGGAGCAGCCTAGATGCTCAACTAAGTCAAGCACTTCTTAGAAGAAGGAAAAAAGTCTGAATTCAATATACAAAAGTGAAGCAATATTATTTAAACGTTTAAAGGATCAGGGATGTATCACCTTCTGTGCTCCTAAAAAAGATACCCCAAAGTCTCCTTGTTTTGCTTTTTCTCACAGTGCTTTATCTGAGTGCATGGAGCTTTCTCTCCAAGTTTCAGGAAAGAGCATTGGGTTGGGAGTTTGGAAACCTCGGTCTGAATTGTCTCTGCCACTCATCCCCATGTGCCTTTAGGCACATATTTTACCCCTGCACAAGTCAGTCTTCTTATTTACTAATAAGCATTTCATACAATGGCAGTCAAATATACAACCTCAGTCTAGCAATCCAATATCTTTTTGAGTTGGATGGTGAAGACCTTCAGGGAAATTTGGGAAGTGGTCTTTGTTTGCCTCATTATGATCTGCATGTTATGAGGAAGGGACTCTAATGCCTGGTTCTTTAATTCTCAGAAACAAATGAATGACCAACTCTGTGTGCATAATCCCCCTCAGTGCCCACCACTGTGCCTTAATGCTTAGTGACCATTTTGTTGAACCCGTGCCCCAGGAAAAAGATACCTGTTGGTAGAGGACCCACTTTATGTCAGTCCTTGCACCTAGATTGATGATATCATTTGAACTCACAGATCACCCGAAAGAGATGTACCCATTTTACAGACAAAGAAACAGAAGTTCTTTAGGGTTATGTGATTTCATCATTGTTATTATTACCATTTAACACTGAACACTTACCGAAAGCAGACATGACTAAGTGTTTTATATGCAGTCACTGAGCAGCTCCAGAGTAGGCACTGTCTTCAGGTGGGCAACCACTCCCAGTGAGACACCCAGAGAGGTTGAATAATGTCCTGAAGGTCACATAGTAAGTGATGGTCCTGGGATTCAAACATAGAAGCTGAAAGTTTAAAGGACCCATTCTGTAACAGTTTCTGTCTCCCAGAAATTCGAGCACTGAGGTAGCAGCCCATTAACAGTCCAGCACTAGCTGAAAAAAAGAGATTTCCCAACATGCCAATGCCATAACATCTGAGGCACAACTTGCCTCTGAGTGTCTGGTTGAAAAAAACAAAAGCCGTGTCGGCCACATGCTGGGAAAATGAAATGGTCAAACATTTTCCCTCAAGTCTTTCAACGCGTTGCTCAAATCTCTCTTTCAGAAAGGATATCTCTTCCTGGTCCGCAATCACAACGGGAAATAGTCATCTCCCAGCAGAAATAAAACAGAACTTGGTGACACATTTCATCTAAAAAGTTGCTTCAAAATACAACTGCAACCTTTTGAGTTCTTTCCAATTAACTCCTTGAAAGATCCATGGGTGAGGGCCTGTCTCCTTACCTCATGGAGTGTAAATCTCCCTGTCTTTACCTGTGCTATGAAAGAGTTTTATATTGTCTTCTAGCTTCACAAAATTTAAGAGATAATATTCAATTTTTATACTCAATTTTTGGAGCACTTGCCCCCCCAAATCCCTTTGTTCTACTCCTCTCCAGGAGTGCTGTGTGTGGCTGGGGACTGTAAGAAAGGAGAAGGAATTCCAATTTTTGCTTTTCCAGGCCACCAACACTGTGAGAGAGACATACCCACCCAGAGGAGGAGCATATGTGAGAGCTTGGAAATTCAAGTTCAAATCCTATCCCTTGATATATTAATTCCCTGAACCCCAGTTTGCCTATCTGAAAATTTGGAAGAAGACTGAGTATATCCTCTAAAAATGGTTCAAGTTTCACACGAAGTGCCTTTCTCTGGTTCAGTTCTTCCATCCAGTCAGGAAGGAAAAGTAACATTTTCAGAACCAATTCTTAGCCCTTGGCCAACTATGGGCGGGTCTTCAGAATCTTCATCTGTAAAAGGATGAAAATGGCTGAGAGTCTTCAACTACTATTTTGAGTGTTGACATACAAAGATTTTTTTTACCTGACAGAAGAATTTCTGCTTACTGAAGAGTTAAGAAGGTTAGTGGTGATTATTGTATTAATTGGTTAGCCTACTGTTTCATTCAAAGAGACTTTGAAACAAAAATTGGCAACTTAATGTCTCTACATTTCTTTACACCACTCTGTCTAATGAACTCAAAATTAGAAAGACAGTCAATATGGAGATTCTCATGGCTTCACGTCAAACATTTGGTTAAAATTCTGGCTCCAAGACTTTCCTGCCGTGTGTTGAAAGGGTGGCATCACTAGAGGGTGGGGCCCTGAGTGAGTATGCTCCAACTCATGCTCAATGTGTAACAGGTGTAAGAGACAGAGACCTTTAGGGAAAGTCACTGAGGTTTAGAAATTGGTTGGTTTGGCACAGCCTGGTGGAGAAGAACTTGGGCGTCCACAGACATCCCCGTGTCTGGGTTTCATGTCTGGTGGGGTGAGTGGGGGAAGCAATCAAGTACTCCTTTCCTCTCTTACTGCCTTCTGCTTGTCTTCATTCCTTGCAAGTACCTTTCGTTTAAAAAAATTGTTCGGCTACAGCAAAATCTAGACTCCTGATTACTTTGTACCCCGACGTTCTCTCTTTGGAACATGTGTATTAGTTTCCTATGGCTGCTGTAACAAATTACCACACACTTGGTGGCTTAAAGCACCACAATCCATTCTCTTACAGTCCTGATGTCTGCAGTCTAAATGTGTTTGCGGGATTATGTTCTTTCTGGAGACTCTTGGGAAGCCTTGATTCAGGAAGCTTTGTGTCTGTTTAGAAGTCACAGTGAATGTAGATTCATTGGTCAAGGCTGCTTCTTCCAGCTCATAGCCAGCAATCTAGCTTCTTCTCTTCCATCCTAGCATCTTCTAGACTCTGATTTTCTTCCCTTCCTCCTACAGGAAACCTCACATTGCACCCATCGGGATAATCAAGATTATCTCCCTATCTCAAGATCCTTAACCTAATCACATCTCCAAAGTCCCTTTTACCATGGAAAGTAATATTCATAGGTTCTGAAGGTTAAGACATGGGCATCTTTGGGAGGGAGAATTATTCCGCTATCACAGTCCTAACCTGTCTTGACCATTACTCATCCCAGGGTTTTTTTGTTGTTGTTCTTTTTTTAAAGAGCCTGTGTTGCAACTGTAAAAAAAAAATATTGTATAAATATCTATCAATTTCTTCCTTCTATAGATTTCCCTAAATTGCATTAGGAAAAGTTTGTGCCCATTTCTTATTCACTGCTCTCTCTCCCATGGCTTACATGGCTAACAGCTCTGTGCTGAGCCCTTCCCAGAGCAACACAGTTTAATCTGCACAACAGTCTGACAAGGGCAAATAGCATCACTGTTGACTTGACAGGTGAAGAGACAGAAGTCTAAGTTTAAGTAACTTGTTCTCAAGGTCTTACGACTACTAAGCAATGAATCCAGGGCTGTCAGAGGCAAGGGCCTGTGAAATAACACACAATTTGAGCCTTTCTCAGATTGCTCGAGTTTAATAAGAACAATGTACATGAGATAATTATAATACAATGTTACAATTATAATGTAACAATAAAATTATGCTCAAGTAACTGAGGCAACAGAGAGAATGTTTAACTGGCCCTGAGTGACTTCGGGAAGGCTTTCCCAAGGGAGTAATTTCTAACTTGAATTTTTTTTTTTTGAGAGAAAGGAAGGCTGGCAGGAATGAAGGCAGGCAGGCAAGAGGTTGAAGGAAGAAAGGAGCAAGAAGCATACTTATTTATTTTGTTCATTTTTAATTGTTTCTCCCAGTCGTGGGCCTCAAACCCAGGTCCTTGAACCACAGATGGACTGTGCCCCAAGCATGGGCTTAAGCCCTGAGTCACCAGGATGCACATCTGATTGGGATCTTAAAAGATGAAAAGCATTCACCAGGCACTGGGAGATGAGAGAGGGAAAGGAATTCCAGGCACAGGGAGCAATGCATATGAAGGAACAAGGCGGCAAGCAGCAGTGTGTTAGGGACAAAGGGGAAGTGGCAGAAGAGACATATGGAGACTGGTCACTGCTTAGGACTGTACCCTCCAGATAGCATTGGACAAGAACTGAGGAGTCTGAGGGGTTGATGGCAAGGATGCAGTGGGCACTAAATTAACTTCAGCCTTCTCCAGATGCTTGAGCCAGTAGGTGTGTGTTTAGAGAGTCGTTTGACTTCAGAGATTTAGATAGAACTTGACAGAACCATACTGAGTCCTGTTTTCAGCCATTTCCCTTTTGTCCACCCACCAACCCACCATCAGGTTTATTTCAGTCATTAGCTGAGTATGCAATTTTTGAGTCTCCACCATGTGATGGGTGCAGTGTTAGACACAAAAAATTGTGCCTTCTCCCTGGTAACTCCAACTCCCCTTTCGACTGAAAAATCCTTCTGTGTCAGACCTTATATTATACATATATATCTATGTATGTATATAGACATATATATTTAAAGATATTGTCTTGAATCTGTATTGCTTCTGTTTATTTTTAATTACTGTTCTATTCAAAGTATCCTCATATTATATTTTATTTGATATGCCTAAGAAACTTATGAGAGAACAACTATGATGGTTTGCACTTTATTACACAAAAAGGAATTTTATTTCTTTAATTGGTCAAGTATTTTAACTTTCTTCCACAGGTGATGAGTTCTTTGAGAAACATTTCTATGTGGTTGTATATGATTGTGGCTAACTAACTCCACGTATGCATGTTCATTTGGCCTACATGAATTTAGCTGTTTACTCTGGAACCAGTATCTTTATCATAAACTTTCAAAACAAGAATGTGTCCCATTCTACAGGTAAACAAATTGAGGCCCTAAGAAATGGAGTGGCTTCTCTAAGATCACAGACTGATAGAGCAGATATTCAAACCCTGAGCTGATTCCTGTATTATTTCTGCTTTCAATTTGGCATCTAGGAGTCAAAAGTTTACATGTTCTTCTTGAGGACACAGGATATATACCCCCAGCATCAGAAAACTAACTCCTGCACTTCTTATTTTCATCTTTCTTCTCTCAAAGCTAAATAATTGCCTATTTTTATTTCTTACAGGCATCATCTAATAGTAAAGTCTTATTTTCTCTTGTCAGTTAACAAAGACTGTTCCGTTACTATTTCATTAGCTGTGCTTTCTAATCAGCAGAGCCTGCCTCAAGCTAGTGTCTTTGAGTTAAGTAATTAAGTCTGACCCAGCGCCTAGAACACCAAGGCAAGGTGATCTCCATCTAGTTGACTTTGTCATTTCCTTTTCTCTTGTTAGGGTCCCTTTGGTGTTTTCCAGATTTAGCTGAGAGTAAAGCTAAGAGAAGCCTTCTGTAGAGTATGGAGAATGGACATGTGCATCGAGCCTAAGTGAGGCAGAGCTGACTGAAGGCCTGGGTCACTGTCCAGCTTTTGTTACCAGCATTGCTGGTGAGGCTGAGCTACAAGGTGGGACTAGGGCCAAGAAAGCAATTTCAGAGTGATTTTACACACTGAGTAGACCCAAGGGGTGAACTGAAGTCTCCAGGAAAACCCAGGAGACCTCCTGTCAGTGAAGGCAGAAGAGGGACACCAGAAGGGAATCTTCCATTACTAGAAACTAAAATGTCACCCATCAGAATAGATACAAGTTTCTCATTTGAAACCATCCAGCCAATTCTGTTACACCTTCTGAGCACGTACACGTGGCCACAGATAATCATTCCATCATTTTAAAAATCACCGTGATAATCATGCTGCTCATCAACATCATTTCACCTCCTCTTCCTCACCTGTCAACACACTTTTTATCCACATCATAATGATGAGGATATGCATCATAATATCATTCCCTTGGGTCTCCTTTGTGCCGGGCATCTGGCCAGTGTCGATGTCCATGACAGTTCCGTGAATGATGTGAACAGTTTTATCCCCATTTTACTTATTAAGAAATAGGAGAACCAAGAACCAAAATCGCTTCATTGTGGTGATAGATCCAGAATTCATAGAGATAGAATTACAACCTGTGGCTTTTCAGCACCAAAATTCATATTCTTAACCCTATCATGTGCTTGAAGCATAACTTAGGGAGGAAGAGAAAAATATAAAAGACAATAGTAGCATCATAAACACTGCAGTTGAGAGAAGTACAGGATTTCTGGGAGCCACACTCACTCTATGCCTGATGGAAGACTTCCTAAGAAAGTTGCAACTAAGCTGAGTTAAACAAGACAAAGACTTTTCAGAAGGGAGAAGAGTCTTTCAGGCAGAGGATGAAATGTATTTCGAAGCATGGTGGCCTTCATTCCCCTAACAAGTATTTGCTATCTTCTTGACTCCAGACACTAGATTACAAAAACCAATGATAAATAAGACACAGGAGTGCATTCAGTGCAGTGGATGAACTAGAGAAGTATAGGCTGGAAGTTTCTAGAATAATACATATTTAGAGTGGGGATTCAGAGGGAAATAAACTGTTAATAATGTTTGGCAATGCATTTTTCCATGCCTCAAATACTACCTAGTACAAAATAGGCCCTCAACTGGTTACTGGATAAATGACTGAATGATATCTGTTGACCTTTAAAACAAGCCATTTGCCGTAAATTCCATGAAGACTGAGAAATTTCCCTCCCATTTATATCGGGAGTGGGGCCGCTGAGTCACGCAGTCCTAGGGGTTGCCGTTCACGCAGTCTTAAATGAATGGTCTGTGTAATCACAGTGTAACTTGTGCTCCTAGAGTACGTGGCAGCTTGGGCTCACACCTATATAAAATTAATATTGATTGATCATATATCCAGCAGATGGTAACTCTGCACATATAGGCTTACATTTTATTAATCAAAGTTGCCTCAATAAATATTTTAAAAATATATTAATTGAGTGAATAAGCTAATGAAGGTAAGAAAGAAGGCTAGTGTGATCATTGCGATTTATCAAATAACCAAATTTGGTCATTCCAATTTCTTATATATTTGGTCTTCACAGTTCCTGGCTCACAGCTCCCCAAGTCATTGGAATTTCCTAAGTGTTGAGAATGATAAAGACGTCTTTTATCATGAGGTGACTTTTGGAAGTAACTAAGGATGGAGGACTGGTTGCCTGGAGAACTAACCATGTGATTAGCATTGGCACGTTCAGGCCCGTGCTCAGATCTCTGGGGAGGGGAAAAAGGCTGGAGATTGAGATGATCGCCACTGGCCAGTGATTTACCCATTCATGCCTAAGTAAAGAGGCTTCCATAAAGACCCAGGAGGAGTGGGGTCAGAGAACTTCCAAGATGGGGAAACAGAAGTCATCTAAGTGCCATTTTACTGGGCCCCAAGCTCCATGAGAACAGAAGCTCCTTTGTTCAGGACCTCGTCCCACATATCTCTTCAATGGATGGTGTCCAAGAATTATTTGTTGGTATGGAGAAGCCCCACCACACACATTGGAATTGGGTCTGGGAATCTCATTCAGATAGAGATTATGTCAGTCGGTCTTATCCATGTGAGGTCCATACATTAAGTCTGCTGTAAATCAGCATGTCTGTTTCACAGGTAGGGAAGAGCTATAAAGTGCCCACTTCAACACACCCCTAGAGAGTGTGGGAGCCAAGAGAGACACCCAGGTCTCCCCTAGCCAATGCCTTTCTCCTGCAGCACATAGTTCTCTATAAATCCATCAGTTCGTTTAAGCCAAGGGGCCAAGGATGCTTCTTTCCTAGGAAACAGCTGGGCTGCAGAATGTCTGTTGGCCCCACACAGCTGGCACCCTGCCAAGGTGGAGGGAGCTGGGAGCTGGTGGCCTTTGTCAAGGATTGCCATGTAACTAATTGTCTCTGTAAACCTCTCTCACAAGAGCTCTGACGTGGCTACCACTTTCAGGTAAGACAATCCCAAGGGTTGGTGAGTGGATTAACAGAATACATATTTAGAAAGCACCAAGACTGTCAAGCACCGATTTTGGAGGAAGAAATTTTGTCCTAATAAAGGGCTTTACAAACATCCTCCACTGCGGTTTTTGACTGTTGGCAGGCAAAAGTTGAGGCTGTGGTGGTTGCAGAAAGAGCTCGACCAGAAGGTCTAAGTCAGACTTGGAGGAGCTCTTCAATCTTGGACAAGGAAGCCAGCCTTTTCAGTTTTAGTTTCTTCCCATGTAAAGCTGAGATCATCACATCTCCGTTGCAGCGCTGTGGAAGAGAAAACCAAAACAGTGTGTGAAAGGTTCTGAAACAATGTGCCAGGAGCTGGAGTTTCAGAATCAGACCTCATTTTTCCATCCAAATTGACCTCTTTATAATAATGGAAATTTCAACACCACCAATAATAAAAATGACAACAGGTAGATAGCATTTATGGAAAACACTGTGGCTGTGTACTAGACACTGCTAACTCGACATGGGTTGTCTAAATCAGTAGCCACGTCTGACTCAATATTATCGTGTTGCTACTTTATTGATGAACTGAGGTGATAAAGGTAAGGTTCAAGGTCACCTCACTACTAGTGAAAGGGTCAGGATCCAAATACAGGTTTTCCAACTCCAAAATCCACAGCATGGGTTTAATCACTAAGCTGCACTGCTCTCTTCAAGCCTCAGTTTCCTTGAAGGGGATAGTAGCGCTCTGCCAGGTTGTTGGGGAAATCTGAGGTTCTACCTGAAAGCACCCATTGCCGTGGGCGGTACAGGCCCAGTAAGTGATGTGGGGTGGGGTGGGGTGATGTGGTCTGCTGGAGGAGGTAAAGCGGGAAGGGTTAGCATTCCAGATCTTAAAGGTGCCAAGATTCGAGATAGAAGGTACTGCATAGACAGAAAACCTGGTAGGATGCTTTCTCTTCTTCAGACAAAACCACAACGTCTCACACCTGCAAAGTCTGCCTCGGTTGCATTTAGACTGGGGTCTTTGGTTTTATTTTGCCTTGGTTTTTCATACGTCTAGTCTCTACAGTGAAAAGCATGCCTTCAACGTTGGCTCCACTAGCCAAGGAGTTTACATCACATGCTGTAGGTAAAAGCCATAAAGTGGCTCAAAGAAGTTATTCAGCCCTTCTCTGTTCGGTGTTCAGTAACTTGTGCTTAAAAAAAGAAAACTATCATAAACCCAGAGGACACAGAGAAACTGTTGTGTCTGGGATGTGAGAGGGCAGCAAAGAGCTCTTTCAAATAAAGACGTTCTGTGGTGGGTTTTTCCAGCGTACTGGCAGCAGTCTGCAGTGACGCCCCCCTGTTCTTGGCCCCATAGATGAGCACAGGGAACCGGGAGGCAGGGGAAGGGGTGGTTGGAGGGAGGGCCTGTGGGGAAGATCAGATATTCTGGCCTCTGGCGTTTCTTCCCAGGCCACTCTCCCGGAGTTAAGCTTGAGTGCTGGAGCTGTACTTAGAGCTTGACGTCTGAAGCCATGTGGCCCAGTTTTTTCTGAGACCCTCACTCCCACCACAGAACGCAGTTAGCAGGCAACATTTTAGTATCTCAAAGCAATCTGGAACCTACAGAATCTACAGAACCTGCAGATTTTGAAGAATTTTTTTTTGAGGGAGGGGTTGGAATTTGGTGTCTTTTTCAGATATCCTAAAAGACATCCTAAGTCTCATTTGTTTGAAATGAATTGTTTTCTCCCTTTGTTTTTTCCTGTGCACGAGGGTTTCTGTACTACACAGATCCGTGCTTTGAGGAGATTTGGAGGTGGCAAAATATCCATTTCTAATTTGCCATCTCCCTGTGGAGTGTGTGAAAGGAATTCAAATCATAAGTAAATGTGTGTTAAGTTTGTTTTTAATGGCCTGAAAGACTTTTCAGGATACAGCCTGGGCCCCATTTCTTACCTCCTCCCTCTCACATTTCAGCCCCACTCCCAGCTTCGGAAACCCACGTACGCCAGGCTCTCAGGCCTCAGGCCTTAAACATGTCTCCCCTACCTGGAATGCCATCCACCCTTCTGACACTCAGGCTTCTCTTTGTTCTGCATGTCTTTTTCCAGGAAGGTGTTTTCATTCCCCATCCCCTGCCTGCCCTGGTGTGCTCCCCATCCCTGCGGTGGGCGTGTAGTTACTTCCATGGCCTGTCTCCAGGCACATCTTTTCCAAAGAACTGTGGACACCTGTCTTATTCACCCATGTCTCCCACAGGGGACCTGCAACAAGGAATTCTTAGATGAATTTGGAAATGGCAAATGAAAAGCTCCTTTAGACACAAGGCAGGCTCTAGCTCAGAGTGTATGGCATCCGGGCTGGGAGCCAACCTCAGCTCAGGCCCTCACCAGCTATGTGACCTGAGCAAGCCTCAGAAATCTCTGACCTCTGGTTTTGAGCAATTCTGTGGGGCCACAGCTCAGAAGCCCGCAGTAAGGATTATAGAAATTAAAATGAGGTACATGTGCTGTTGTGCAGTGTCTGGGAAAGTAATAAGAATTCGAGGTACTTTCCATATTATTTTATCCAGAATGACTCCTAATGTTTTCCTCCATTCCCACCATCCACAAATACATCCAAATGGCTTTCTAATCAGCTCCATTCCATTCTAAAGAACATGCATGGTGCGTCTCCTCTCTGTGTGCCTGAGCATCATGGCAGAAGCACAAGTCAAGGGCACAGTCTGGCCCATGCCCCTGAGGACGTCACAGTGTGAGGGGAGTGCTGGTAAAACAGACACGTACACACAGGATTTTCATACAATGAAATACATGAAAGGTAGACGAAAGCAAAAAGGGCATAGAACAGAGACTCTTAGCCTAACCTCAATGCTAGACAAGGCTGCTGGGAGGAGTTGATAACCCAGCTAAACCTCAGAAGTTGAAGAAGTTAGCCAGACAAATAGATATGAATAGGGCACTTCAGTTGGGACAGAATGTGAATGAAAGATGGAATTCAGTTTTACTGGAGGAGTGAGTGAGAGGCAGGAAGCGGTGGAAGTAAAGTTGAAGATGGAGGCCAGAGAAGAACAGGGGGCCTGCTGTAGATGGCTACAGAAAGTGTCATGTGTCATCTGAGCAATGGGCAGCCAGGGAGGGCCTTTAGCACAGAGTGACATGACCAGAGCTACATTTTAGATGCATCGTTGGCACAAATACAGTGTGGAGGGTTCTAAGGAAGCCTTTTAAAGAACATCTGCCTCTAGGTCACTACCCCAGAAATCCATTCATTCATTTATTTCCTTCAAAACTAGTTTGGTGAACAGTTATTGAATATTAGGAGTAAAGCAGTCTGCTTGAGCCTATGGGTTCCACAAAGGTGGAAATACCTGCAACCCACCCCAAGAGTTTACAGACAGTTGTAGACAATTACTTGAGTAATTGTAATGAGACATGGAAAGTGATGAGGTATGAGACCAACAGAGATTTTCAGATGAGGTATGAAACATTTCCCAATCTAGTCCTTGGACCAGGTGCTGAGCTGACTAGACACTCGTCACTCAAGGGGGTTCATCCCACATGGACCCCTCGGAGAGTGTGTCAATGGGGTGGGCTCAGGAGTCCGCAGGATGTTTGCCATGCACAGTCAGATTTGTGAACCATTGCCAGAAGGAGTTTCACTAGGGAGAGGTTAAGTTTTATAGAGGCCAGTGATGAAGAGTAGGGCGCATTTGAGCTGTGGATAGAAGGATGCGGAGAACTGGACAGCAGGTGGCAGGGACATTCCGGTGACAGGAATAGCATGGCCCATGGCAGGGGAGCCCCAGGAGTTCTGCACACTGCAACATACAGAGGTGCAGTGGTGGTTTGGGACCAGATCAAGTTGGTGAATGAGTTGGTACCTGTGTTGATAGATAATTATGAAACATTGCTAATTACTTGAGAACAGAAAGCTACAACCAGACTATTTTAGAGCAGCAGATCACTGAACGTGTTTGAGTGTAGCCAGCCAGGTCACCAGTTAGAAAATGATTGCAAATGTCTAAGTAAAAGCGGGTCAACTTCACTGAGTAGCCATAGTAGTTATCTACACTTGCAGCTCGGATAATTGTTGTGCCTTTTTCTTCTTCGAGAAAGAAACCTAGGAAAGGAAACTTGAAAGAACTCTAGGTAATAAGTAGAATAAATCCACAATTCCGAATCCAATAGATTTAAAATACACTAATTCGTCATAATTGTTTTGGTATCAGAAGCCTACCAGAACCAACAAAAGACATGTGTGGTCTTTAGTTAGCCCTCATTTGATGAAAGTCAGTGTTTTCCTACAGAAATAGTAGCACCTCTGATCACAGCATGCTGACTCAGACCACACTAGAGTTTCTATAAGCAGAATTTCTGAATGCTTTCTAAGATTGGAAAATTTCACATCGAATTCCAAAATACATCTGATCCAAGGATTTTGTAGCAGGATGATAGACTTAATTAGTGTTGTTTTGTAGATGCTCAAGTAAATCTTCATGAATCCAAGCAATTTTCTGAAGAAAGGGGAGGAAATGGAGCCTGAGCTTTTGTGAGAGGGAAAGTGGGCTGGAAGGGATTTTGCAGACACATAGCTAACACAAGATTTCACGTGAGACAATTAGGAATATTGGTGCCAAAGTACTTTTGGGGTTCTTGGATGAAAGTGTAAGGCTCTGTGATTAGTGATAAATGGGCAGAGAGGTCCTGATGAGGAGGGTGTAGGCAGATATAGACAAGACATGCAAAATGATACGGTATTAAAATGATCACAAGTGTTTCTGTACTAAAGTACCTTTCATTACCCTTCCAATGCAACTAAAATTCCCTATTACTTCATTTAATAAAGCTTTGAAGGCCCTAAATAAGAATGGCTTCAGGGAAAAATGACTGTTCCTCACACCTCACCACACTGTGATCTGATCTGCTTACCTGCAAATACAAGGTGCCTGTCTGCCTCCATGCCTTTGCCTCTGCTGCTCCTTTAGCCTAAAGTGTGAAAATCTCCTTATCTTTCCATCTTACCTCCTGGAGCAAGGATTCCTTGAGTGGGTCAAGCCAAACTAATCTTCATTTTACTGTATTGTCACTGATACTAGACATGGACTTTGATTAGGTCATTGTTTACATAAGCGTCTTCACTAAATAGAGATCAGATGTCTTCAATTTTCTTTTTAGCTGACCCAGCTATCAGTCGAAGATAAAAGAATATAGTGTTTGCACTGGAAAAAGATTGAATTTAGTGGGAGAGACAGCCCAGTAAACAGTTATAAGTTAGAGTGTAATAAGCACAGAGACGAGTAAGCAGAGAACGTCTTGACTCAGTACTGAAAAAGGCCAGGGGGCTTGGGGAAACTGCCTTGAATGAGAATGGGTCAGCTAGTCTGTCATCCTCCAGCTTGCAACCTTTAGAGGCCTCCCAGTGCCTACTGAATTCAATCCAAATTCCTAGATTTGAACTCCAAATTTCCTTGTGGTCCTGCTCTAATAAATCATTCCAACTCTTGTTGACTGCAAAGTGGGAGCTATCTTAGGCATATCCAAGTAGGAGAAAGACTTGGAGGACTGTTTACTCAGGGTTGAGATTCTAGGCACCTTTTATGCTTTTATTTGGGCACAAATGCCCAGATAAAAGGAGATGAGTTGAGATTACCCAGAGTGTGCTTGTAGTGATGTCCATGAGCTTTGATCTGGGTAGATGGGAAAATGAAGACAGAAGGGATACTGCTGCTCCTGCAGAGAAGAATTGAGACCTGGGGGTTAATCTGATGGGCTCCCAAAGTTGCTAGAGTTGGAGTGCCAGAGAAGGCAAGTGAGTGAGATAGGAGCTGGTGCCCCTCTAACAGTAAGCTGCTTGAAATTGATATGCTGCAGATGGTCCAGCTATTGGGAATGGCAAAGTCTAAATGGCATCCACGGAAATGCGTGACTGAGGTAGGATAGAAGACAACTCATCAGAAATGAATCCAGGGTGTTGGAAGGAGTACCGATATGGATTCTGAATTTGCTTATCCTCATGGTGGTCTTATTAGGAACATCCAAGAATCTGGGGACTACTTTTAAAATCGGCAGGAAGATGTGCCTGGTGGCTTAGTGGGGAAATCTACCAGCATGGTCCACACAGATCAGGGGGCCTGGGTTCGCGACCCAGCACTGGGGGGAACAACCAAGATGAACAACTAAATAAAAATAAAATAAAATGCTTCTTCTGTCTTTTCCTGTCTGTCCATCTACCTACTCATTTTCATTCATACCTGCTCTTTTCCTTAAAAAACAATCAGGGGACACTCTGTGGACTGGAGGAGGAGAGATTTTACCAGAAACCTGCATAGCCCTAAACACTTCCTTTTTCACATGTGGTATGTGGGGGTGCAACTAGAGGAGGAGCAGTCTTGCAAAGAGCATTGGCCAGGGGTCAAACAGAAGGCTTTATACACCTTCACTGAGACCTTACACCAGCCCCATGCAGTGAACGCTAATAGTCCCATCTACCAGATGCGTCTTACAGGATAGCTTTCTCAAGGTCACTCATTTAGCAGAGCCGGATTTCTTGCCCATACATAACCTGATGGATGAAAAGCACTGATATGACCTAATAGGTGGTTGTGAAGTTACTGAATCTTGTGCCTTTATGATGGACGCTTTTACCCTTCCTGTCCTGTGTCTGTTCAGAGGACAGTTGAGAGGATTTCAAACAACATTTATGTGCTCCGTTGTTGCTACCCCTTCCTTGGAGGCTTCAGAATTAATCTTTGGCACCAGGAACACAGACTGTTTTGCCATTACTATAGCTCTTGCAGTCATGAAGGGTGGATCACAGCCCTTTTATTCACGAAGGATGTCTCAGATGCTCTTTTTTAATCGACTTTTATTTCTCTCCATCCTAGGCAGGGTTTGACAGCCATTACTACTCTTTTCCTGGCCTCATAATTTCTTGTCTTCTGCTGCCTTTTGTGTGCTTTGGATTTTGAGTTTGTATTTTCCTTAAGGCTTTTCCATTTCTTACAGGAGAAAGTTCAGTATAACTGTGATAAACCATCACCATTGATGCCTCCATTGTTTTCCCTTCTGGAAGGGAATATTCAGACATTTGCAGGCATTCAGAAATGAGTTACTTTCCATCTAAATTCAAGACATGTGCATCACAACTGTGTGTTCTCCTTCAGGAACTTATTTTTTGTATTTTCAAGACAACTTTCTCTTCCTGAATCACCATAATTTTTTTTTAAAGGACAGGTACAGACAGGAATGAAGGTGAGTAGGCAGACAGACAAGAAGAGAGAAGAGAAAGAAGTGTTTTATTTAGTTGTTCATCTTAGTTGCTTCCCCAGCCCCAGGTCTTGAACTGGGCACCTTGGGATGTGTGTGGACTGTGCCTGGTAGACAAAATCCCTAGACCACCCGGTGATGATGAGTCACCACTAATTTATTGAGCATTTCTTGTTCACTATGGCTTACAATGTGACGTGACGTACGCTGTCGTAGGTCTAAGTCCAAGGAGCTGGGACATGGGAGGTTACCAAGCAGCCCACAGTGACAGGAGACACTCCAGAGAGAGAACAGCTTTCTGTACCTTATTTTATAAAACAAAAGTTAGGTCATGGACTTGACACAGAATTTATTCTCGTGTGCAGGTCTATTATGAGAGGGCGTAACACAGAATTGTATCTTATCGTCTGGTTCTGCTTTTTCTTATCACCTTTTAAATTACATCAAATCAGTACCTTGAAAATCCAAGCTACATGGTTATAATAGCCATATAATTTATTAAACTTTTTAAAATATCACAGTTACATTAGCTCCAATATTTGGCTTATTTCTGAATAAATGTTTTAAAAGCGCATATAAATTGGTTTCCTGGGATTTTTATTTGTTTTAAAAATATGATTAGAAGTACATTTTTATATAATTTTTAAAGTAAGTGTGACATTACAAAATTGATTATAAAATATCTATAAGATAGCAAAAGAATGGTATATTGGAACTAAATTTATGAGTAAGGTACATTAGCAGAATAATTCAAAGCAATCCTAGAGCCAAACAGACTTGGATTCTGATACTGGTACTACTTTTAAACTGTAAACTGGGGGAAATCACTTAGCCTCTCTTTCCCTGTCAGCCGCCCTGTAAAATAGGACAGTAACTATACTTGTAGGGTTATTGTGGAGATATAATTGAGATGACATACATAAGGGCTGGGACTAGGTTGATGGAATTAGGAAATAAATAGTTGTCAATGATCTGAAATAAGCAAAGGGGAAACATACTTCCTAAGAAACTGAATTAACAGTATTTATACTCATTTGACTGAGTATAATCTTATTTCTAAAAAGAATATTAGAAGAAGATCTAGACCTAGGTTTAAAAAGACTGCCTGCGTTTAAAAACCAACTTTGACTTTACCTGGTGGTGACCTTGACCTTGGACTCTTAGTGCCTCTGTATTCTAGTGTGTCTCCTGGCAGTGCACTGGGTTTACCTACCACAGGCTTGAGTGGGCTAAGCGCTTAGCTTAATAATGTCATGTAAATCAAAGAGACAGACAAAGCTTGTTTTTTTTGTTATTATTATCATTATTATTCCTTAGCTTCCTGTAAAATAAATATTTACTTTTTTTTTTTAATGGTTTGAGGGAGTGAGTCTTGGCTAAAAATATTCTTGTAAATATTCTAAGACTATGTTTAAAGAATTGAGATTCAGATTTACAACTTTTTCACACTGGTCTCCCTATTTTGAAATAGCATTGTCTTTGTTTCTTCTGGGTAGTTGCTAACTCCTGGGTTAATTTCCATACCAAAGAGATAAACCCCTTTGGTTTAGAAGTCATTGTCTTTTATCTTCAGTTGTTCCCACAATATCTCTGGGATTGTTTTGGCCTTTGCTTTCCAGATGAGATATCTGAAGCTTGCTCAGTCCAGATCAGAGGTGCGAAGGCTGGCTTCCAGGGCTATTTTCAGGGTTGTCTTCTGACATTAGAACAATTATATCATTGGTTTCTGTCTGTATTCTAAGCTGTCCTAGCGGGGGTGGGGGGGGTGGGAGTTCCAGTTCCTGAATTAGTGAACCTGCTAATTTTTTCTAAATTTTCATTCTTTGATTCATTCATTTATTAACAATTTGTAAGCCCCAAAGCTAGTTTTGGGAGTACTAGGACAGATAAGATAGTCTCTGTCTTAAAAGGATCCTGAAAGATTTGTTAAGTCAAGGTTTCATTCACCAGATTTTTATTGAGCACCCACTGTGTGCCACATATTCTTCCTGGTAAGGGCACTATAGGGGTGAGCAAAGTGCCTGCCCTCAAGGAGCTTACACTCTGATGGGTGTGAGATAGTGATGCGGATGAGGGTGAGAGAGACACACTGATGAGACGCTGGGTCTGTCCAGAAAGGGTTCATGGAGCTAGCTGTTTGGTTAGGAACACACAGCAAGTTTATTAAAAGTAGAAACAGCGAGTTGAAGCTTCCTGCAGGCCAGGGAAGTGACATCAAGGGAACGCACACCTGTGTGTACACCTGTGCTGCCTGCCTCTCACTCAGGCAAGATGGATTCCTGAATATACAAGAGGGGTGGGGGCTTCTTCCTTCCTAGGTAAGTCCATAGCCTGGACTAAAGAAGCTAAGGAGTCCTTGTTTTGGGGGTCTTTTCTCTTAGAAGTCTCAGGTTTTGCCATTTAGTTTTCTACTCATACATCTGCATACTGCCCTATAGATTTTAAGCTATACTGTCCCCACATCAATAGCATGCTGGGTGCTGAGAGATGCTAGGAAGAAAAGCAAACCAGGAGGTATTGTTCAGGTTTTTCACTGCTGGCAGCCAAACCTGTTGTTGCCAATTTGAGCAGAAAGGAATTTCCAGAAAGAAGGCCTAGGGATGAATGTTAAATGCTGCATCTAGGGGAAGAGTCAGCCTCCACATGGGATTGTGCCATTGGGGACCTGGGATGCTGGGGCTTGCCGAGCAGCTTGGGAACATCTGTCACAGCTGCTCCCAGGCCGTCTGCTCTTCCACTGAGTGACTCGTGTGTTTGTTTCCCACGTCCCGTGTCGTCTCCCCCGCCCCTCCCCCCCTCCCCTATACCTCTGCTTGACAGAATTCTAGCTGAAAGAGCACCTGGGAAATGTAGTTCTGAGCTTTTCAGTGTCTGTGTTAGGGAAAAGACTTAACTAGAAAGAAATACTATTAAAACCTCAGGGTGACCCGGAATTCCTTTCTGATTACTCCCGTTTCCTTCTTTTGTCATGCTAACTTCCTAAAAGCAACGTGTGGTCACTTTGTCCTTCCTCACCTTCCATTCACTCTGGAGCCCACTGTGATTTTGTTTCCCACTTCCAGACTTTCTCAATGTCCATATAAGGGTGTCCATCTGGACAGATTCCACTAGATGTGTTTCCATCTTTCATTGTATAACTTCTCTGTGGGGCAGCATACCCTTTCTTACTGTCTGCCTCCTCTCTTACTCCTGATTAACCTCATACCTCTTTGTTCACAGACTTTCTCTTGGCTTCTGCTATCATCCCATGGCTCAGATCTTATCACGCCTTCTTTTAAGTGATTCCATCTGGCTTTATGGCCTCAAAACCCACCTATAACAATAAGAGCTAACAATTACTGAGCATTTATTATATCTTCCAAGTGCTCTGCGTATATTCATTTCATCCTCATAACAACAATATTAGTTTCCTACACAAATTTATTCATGGTACCACAAAATACAAAGTCATTATGTTATAGCTCTGGAGGACAGATGTCCAAAATTTAGGGATCAGCGGACTGGCTTTAAGGAAGATTTCATTTTCTTGCCTTTTCCAACTTCTGGTTGCTACCTGCATTCCTTGGCTCCTGGCCCCTTCTTCCATCTTCAATGCCAACACATAGCATCTTCAACCTCACCTCCCTCCTCTCTGCTTCCATCACCACATTTCCATCTCTGACTCTCCTGCTTCTCTCTTATGACTTTTGTGACCATGTTGGGTCAGGCTAATTCAGATAATCCAGGATATTCTTCCCATCTGATATCTTCAACTTAATCATACCTACAATGTCCTTTTTGTCACCAAGTTCACGTATTCATAGGCATTAGGATTTAGAATATGGACATCTTAGAGGAACCACCATTCTGCCTACTACAATAACCCTACTACAGTAACCCTATGAAGGTTACAATGATCCCAGACAAGGTGAGAAAGAGATTGAGTCATTTGTTCTGAGTCATAAAGCTAATAAGTGGCAGAGCTAGAATTTGAATTTTAGGCAGTTAGACTCCAGAAATCATACTCTTAAACTCTTCTCATCAATAAATGTCTAACCCATCCAAATTTCTAACCCCCAAAGATTCACTCGTATAACTGCCTATTATATTGCTTCCCTAAGAAAGCAACCCATCACATCCAACATTGGGCTTGTCATCTCTCTACAATTCTTTTCTCTGTAATACTTTTATCTACAGTCCTCAGTCTCCATTTCAGGCACCCACATCCATCTTCTCATCCATTTAGAAACCCGGTGTCACCCTGGAGTCTCCATCTTCCTTCAGATCCACTCATTCTCCAGGTGCAGAACATCCTACTCCTTACATGTTTTTCTTAATCTATCCCCTCCTTTTCATTCCTACCAGTCTGCTCAGGTCCAGCCTCATCATTTATACTTGACCATTCTAATTAACTTCTGGTCTTTAATCTGTATGAAATACAAATCAAATCTTGCCATAGACTTG
The DNA here is from genome assembly GCA_004363575.1 of Solenodon paradoxus. NCBI lineage: Eukaryota > Metazoa > Chordata > Mammalia > Eulipotyphla > Solenodontidae > Solenodon > Solenodon paradoxus. The sequence continues at coordinate 100,888 of RJWH01000447.1, read as the reverse complement.
TGTCAGATTCATCAGTATCTCCCCAACCCTCTGAAGACTTACTCCAATTACTTGAAGGAGACTTGACCTCTAATTTCTTCTCTAGCTGAGTAGCTTATTCTTCCTGTATGCATCCTACCGTTACACACTGCCATGCCTTCATTGTTCATTTTCTTTTCTTTGTCAGGAATACATTCCGCAGTGTTCTTTGCTTGACTACCTTGTTTTAAGCTGAGGAGTCATTTCTAAAATGCCTTCTTTACAGCCCCCTCAGTGTCATGAGTCTCTTCTCTATTTTGTCACAGTAACCTTTATGTCATATCTATATTGTATCTAATAACTTCCTTTATTTTCCTAAAATGACCAATTTGTGTTTCCCTCCATCATTCTGTGAACTCTAAATGGTTGGAGACTATCTTTTCAGCTTTGTAACCCTAGTCCCTACCTAGCGCACAGTAGGAAACCTATAAATATACTTTGTGATGAGAGTTGAATTTTTAACCAACAGGAATTTGCTAGTTTAAGAAAATTAAGAGGAAGATGGGGATTCCAGTTTGAGGAAACAACACATTCAAAAGAACAGAGACAGGAAAAAATCAAAATATATTTGGAAAAAAGTAAGTAAAATAGTGAGGCCAGAAGGAAGAAAGCTTGTTGAGGAAGAACCCAAGGTGATGTCAGAAAACAGAGTTGGGATTCAGTCAGGCCTTATATGTGCTAAGCAGAAGAGTTTGAGCTTTTAATGAAAGCTTTGGAGAAGCCAAGTTGAAAGATTTTAAGCAGGGACACATACATGATCCAGTCTGTATTTTTAATCAGATTTGCCTAACAGCTGGGCAGATGGTAGATTATAGGAGTCCAAAGAGAAAGCAGAGAGAACACAGAGAAGTCATGGCAAACAATAAGTGAGGAAGACTTGAAGGAGGGCCACTTGTACCCCTCTTACAGTTTGAGATCAGTAGGGGAGCACTGACTAGCTGTGGGCCCAGGAAGATTTTGCATGGCTGTCACCTCCTGCCCCTTTGAACACCTCCTAGTCCATCCTTTACCACTTGCCCTTTGCCCTCAGCCCTGACCTCCTCACCTTGGGTGATGAGTGATAAACAGCAGAACACATCACATGTACTTACAAAAGGAAGTAAAATAAAATCCAAATGTAAGTGCTGGAAGGGCCTTTGGAGATCAGGGAGCTGTTACCTGCTCACTTGACAGATGGCTAAGCCCTGAGAAGAGCATGATTATGGTACCTCTGAGAATCAGGGAGGCACCCAATCACACTCAATGCATTGTCTACCTGATTCTCCACCTAGCGCTTCCTAATCTCTAATATTTTCATGTGTATTTGTTTATTTTCTGTCTCTCTTTGCCTTTAAAGTGTAATAATAAAGAACAGAGCATTTAATTCTCTGAAAGTGTTTGTCCATGTAGTAGACACAGCGAACGTGTTTAAAGACGATGAGCCAGGTATGATGAAGGTTGCTTTCTGCAACGGTGATCTTTGTACAGGACCTTGGTTTGGAGGTTAGCAATTGATAATTCTATTTCCTGCTAGGATTTTTCCTAATTATTCCTAGAGACTAAAATCTATTAACATTGTAGTTTATGTAGGTTCAGAGAATGAAGAGCTAAAAATCCTCATTATTGCATTCCAAGAAAAATATCAACACATGAGCACTTCACACTTATTAGAATGACTGCTCTCAGAGAAACAAACAAACAAACAAAAAACTAAGCAAGTAGCTGCAAGGATGTGAGGAAGTTGGAGCACTTGCTTACTGTTAGTAGAAATGTAAAATGGTGCAGACACTACGGAAAATAGCATGGTGGTTCCTCAGGAACTTAAAAACAGAAGTAGCCTGTGATCCGGCAATTGTAACTCTGGGCACATACCCACAAGAATTGAAAGCAGGGCTTCAGAGAGATACTTCCATACCCATCTTCATAACAGGATCATCCATCATAGTTAAAATGTGGAATTGACCTTGTGTCCATCAATGGATGACAGGATAAAAATAATGTGTTACATACAATCAGATATTATTCAACCTTTAAAGGGAATGAAATTTCTGTTTTGTGCTACAATATGGATGAACTTTACGGACAACATGCTAAGTGAAATGAGCTAGTCATAAAAATTCTGTATGATTCCACTTCTATGAGGTATTTTGAGACAAAGTAGAATACTGGTTGCCAGGGGCTGGGGAGAGAGGGAAGGGGGAGTTGTGTTTAGCAGATATTGATTTTAGTTTTGCAAGATGAGAAGAGTTCTGGGGATTCAAAACAAACTGAACTGTGCATTGAAAAATGGTTAAGGGCGTGAGTTTTAAGTTGTGTGTATTTTACCACAATTTTTAAAATGAGGCATATACATCTGCGATCTCATCTGATCCTTACGGTAACTCTGAGCCACTAGTCGAATGGCCCCGTGCAGAGAAGGTCAACAAAGTTGTCCAGGTGACGAGGATAACGTAACTAGGAAACCAGGAAGCTGAGCCACCTACACAGACCTCCAGGGTCTAAGCCCAGTGCTGGCTTCTACCACATCAGGAAGAGGAAGCGTAGTTGAATTAACTTGTCTGCTGGTTAAAATATAGGCAATCAATCTTCAGCAATTTATGGAAAAAACTACAAATGTGTGCATAGTGTGTGGGGGAGAGAGCTGAATGGAAGGGAGAAGGAGTGAGGAGAGAGGAGAGAGCAGCAAGCCAGCTCCCCATTCCTGCTGCCTCTTGTTCGGTATTTCTCCTGGCTAAATCTGCAGAGGGCAGGGCAGGTGTGAGCCAACTGTAAACACAGTGAGAAAAGGTCACCCAACATGCCCTCAGCTGGCAAAATCCGAAGTCACTGACATGGTGATTGTTCATAAACACAAAATAAAGCCCTTTTAGGTGATCCGGAGAAGGCGGTGGCTCTGACTTTTAGAAAGGGCTCCAGTAGATGTCCTTTACACTCTACTTCCTGGGAAGCAGCAGAAGATAACATGCACTTACAAACCTAAATTAGATCGAGGGAGAGAAGCGGGGAGCAGTGGGAAGCACTCTGAGCGGGAGTGGAACCGAAGCCTTCCTACCTAGGCCACCAACCCCTATATAATCCAGGGAGCATCCCTTCCTCTGCCCCAAGGGTTGGGCTGCTCTTCCTGCCACCATTTTATAGACTGAATATGAACTCTGAAGGAACATAAAAAACTTCAGAGGATCATCTAACCTCTTATAAAAAACTTCTGCTTATCATGGACTTGCTAAGCATCAGGCGCATAATGGATACTTTACATATAGTAATTTTAATCCTTCTACCACTTGGAAACTTATAAAACATTTGATTGAGGAAACTTTGATTTGCAAGATAAAACAAGCCCATGTTTGCAGGTTCATTGTTCATCAAGAAAATGACAACACACCACACCCACCACCAAATTACCGAAAGTCTTCGACCACTGTCAGTGGAATCCCACCACCACTTATTCCTGTCCCTCACCCGCTTCCCTCAGGTTTATTGTCATTATTCAAAGGGAGTTTTTGTTTTGTCTGTTCTTTGCTTTGTTTCTTAATATGCCACATATGAGTAAGGTCATCTCTCTCCTTCCGCCTTATTTCACTTAGCATAATCCTCTCTAGTTCCATCTATGTAGAACAAAATGACAGGATTTCATCTTTTTAGGGCTGTATAATATTCCATTGTGTGTGTATATATATATATATATATATATATACACACACTACTTTTTATCTGTTTATCTGATGATGATGGGCACTTAGGTATTTTCTAATTCTTGACTCTTGTAAATATTGCTTCAATAAACATAGGGATGCACATATCTCGACAAATTAGTGTTTTGATGTTTTTTTGGTAAATACCCAGAAGTAAGATGATAGGATTAGATGGAATTTCCATTCTCAATATTTTGAGGAATCTCTGTATTGTTTCCTGTAAAGAAATTTACATTGCCACCAACAGAATAGAAGTGTTCCCTTTTCTCCACATCCTTGTCAACATTTGTTGCTTCCAGTCTATTGGAAAATAATTATTTTCACAGATATGAGGTGATATATTATTATTTTTATTTTCATTTCCTTAATAACAAATGAAAAGGAACATCTTTTCATGTGTCTGTTGTTCATATGTATTTTTTTCTTTGTAGAAATGTCTATTTAGTTCTCCTACCCATTTTTCTTCATTGGGTTATTAGTTTTTCTTTCGTTGAGTTTTATGAATTCTTTATATATTTAAGATATTAAGTTCTTGTTAAATGTATGATGTGTAAATATTTCCTCCAAGTTAATAGAAGGCATAGTTCCTTTTACTATGAAGAAGCTTTTTAGGTTGATATACTCCCATTTGCTTATTTTTGGTTTTGTTTCCTTGCTACTGGTGTTGAGTCCCCAAGGACTTCTAAAAGGCTGACATCATGGAATGTATTGCCTATGTTTTCTTCTAAGTATTTGATGGTTTCAGGTCTTAGATACAAGTTTGTAATCCATTTTGAATTAACTTTTGTGTATAGTGTTACAGAGTGGTCTAGTTTCTTTTGCAGGTGGCTGTCCAGTTTTCCCAGCATTGCTGTAAAGACTTTATCATATGCTAAAGAGTCCATTGTCATAAATTAACTGACCATGTGTATGTGAGTCTATTGTAGCTGATTTGGTTCTATTCCACTGATCTGCTTTTATTCCAGTACCACACAGTTTTGATCACTGTCACTTTGTAGTATATCTCATGATCTGGGAACACGATACTTCCTTTCTTTTTTTTTTTTTTTCCCCCCTCTCTTTCATGATTACTGTAGCTATTTGGGGTCTTTTGTGATTCCATATAAATTAAAATAAATTGTTCTATTTCCTTGAAGAATACCGGTGGGATTTTTTTGATGAGGATTGCATAAACTTGTACATTGCTTTAGATTAGATGGCCATTTTAGCAATGCTAATTCTTCCCAACCATGAATTTGGAATTCCTTTCTATTTCTTTTAACAGAATTTTATAGTTTCTATATATACATCTTTCATCTCCTTTGTTAAGTATAGTCCAAGATACTTAATTCTTTTTGTTCTATTGTAAATGGTATTGTTTTCTTAATTTCATTCTCTTCTCTCCCACTCTTTACATATAAAAATGCAGCAAATTTTTGTATATTAATTTTGTAATCACTCATTTATTCTAATAGTTCTTTTGGTGGCATCTTTAGAATTTTCTATATATATGATGGTATCATCTGAAAATAGCAATGGTTTTCTGTTCATTTCCGCCACTTAGGCTTCTCTGGCATAAAGGCCCTGTGTTCAGGTGTCAAGCTGCACAGCACAGACCTAGAGTGTTGGTTCAGAATGTCTGGCTTCCTTCAGTGTGTGATTCCAACACTCAGCAGAATGGCTGATCCTCCAGAGGCAGCGCTGTGCTGAGGCCTGAGAGTCTAGCCTGTAGGGTTGGAATCAGGGCAGAGAACGCAGAGGTTTCCCCCAGGGTCAGAGGCATGAACAAGGCATGAGAAGAGAGACTGAAGAGTTGTGGGTCCAGGTCACATGCAGACCCAACAGAGACCCCTGGAGAGTGAGTGTCAGAGAAATGGTTGTGGCAAAGCAGAGTCCCCTGCGATAATCCCTCAGTCCTCCAGGGGATCAGCAGTCCCAGCAGTGGGCAGCAAACTCTTGGGCCTAGGGATGCAAACTCTAGGAAGTAACACTCAGATGGCAGAGCTCTTTGACAGTGGCCCCAGGTGGGCAGAGAGGGCTGTTTCAATGAAGCCCAACAATCTTTGGCAAAAGTCAGTGGTCTTCCCTGAAAGAGTCAAAGAATGGAATGCTCTTTACTGCAATCACTCCACTCTCTGCTGCAGACCTGGCTGTCAATCACAGACAGTCTGGAGAAGGGTAGCTGTGAGCACAGATAGTGGGTCCCATAGCTAATGATGGAAGGGTTGATGTGGGGGGATGAGTGTTTTCCTCTGGGCCTTCCTGCAGTGTCAGCCTCCATGGCCCACACAGCAGTGAAACAGCATCTCAGTTCACAGGGAGGTTATCCTTCCCAGGGCATGCTGAGCCTTTTGCTTCAATGAATAGAAGTCAGTTCCCAGGTCTGGGGCACCTGCTGAGGGGCAAGCCCTTCAGCTCCAGAAAGAGAATGTGTGTAACTGGTCTCTACCATCGAGTTATTTTTCTGATAAGACTATACCTATGGATAATAGTAAGTTTCCTGACATGTTCTTCTAGATGATAGAGTAGAGCCAGAATTTGAACACAGGTCAGTCTAGGTTCATAGTTTGCTTTCTTCTCTATGTCATGTGTTAAGTACAAATAACCAAATGGTAAAGAGCTATGGAAGCATCAAAGTTAGAAGAAGAAATTTTACCTTTCATTCCCAGGGGAAATCTTAATGGAAAAGGTAAGCACTGAAGTTCAAGAAATCAGTTGAGAATTACATGGGGCAGGGTGGGAGGTGGTTCAGTTTCTGAAAAAGGAAGACATAAAATAGCAGTGGTGGTGAGTACCGTTTCTAGGAAAACCATAAACCATCGTGTTGGGCGCACTCTGGTGGCTTACTGGAGAAGTTCACGAGACATAGTCCATATACATCCCCCAAACCTGGATTCCATACCTGGGCTGGGGATAAAACCAAGATAAGTAACTAAATAAAATAAATTAAAAGCTTCTTCTCTCTCTCTCTTCCTGCCTGCCTACTTACCTTCATTCCTTCCTAGAACTTGCCTTAAACTTAAAATAATCCTGTTTGCTGTAGGAATAGTTGTGTTGAGCAATGGCTGGAGATCATATGTCTACCTTCTTTGTGATCAAAATTCCACCAGATTACAAAGAACCTGAATACATACTAAGGTGTTTAGAACTTATTTATATAGGCAGCAGAGGGCTGTCAAAAGTTTACCAAGAGATTTGTCAGCAATTCTTAATATTATCCCTTGAATGTGTTGTGAAGAAATTAAATACATGTGAAGAGCATCAACGAGGGGGCAGTTGTCTTCATTCCACCTCTCACAGACAGCAGCATCACTGATTGAGAGTCCCCGGTAGGTAAGCAATGGCCTTCTATTCACATTCTGTTGGCACATGGAGCCCCTTAATATGCACAGTGAAGTCAGATACTCTTAGCTGCTTTCCCCCCAGAATAATGACACATTTTTGTTTGCTTTTATGCTTTAGGGAGAGTCAAGAAACTTCAAGGAACTTCGAGCCAAATTTCAAAATCTTGATGCACCATCTCCTCCAGGACCTGGTACCTTGCCAGCAGGTGCCACTGGGAGCACACAGTCAGCAGGAACGTTGGCTAATGGGAAACCCCCCTTATCCAACCACAATGCGCCCCCACCACATTGTCCCAGTGGTGAACTCCAGCCTATTCAACCCCAGAAAATGAAGGTGACCCAGAGGAGCCAGATTCAGAAGTGTTCTCCTTCCCCTGGACCTGTGGGAAGTTCCGCTGCTACTTCAGTGAATTCACAGACGGCGTCTCTGCTGTTAGGTGGGAAGCAGACAAATGCTGAGATAAATCATAAGAAGAAAATAATGGTGGCTAATAGCTTTAGGGACAAACTCTGGAACTGGGAGAAGGTTTCATCTCAGAGAAGTGAAATGACATCTGCCTTTCTCCTTGCCAATTGTGGAAAGAGGGCCTTTGGTCTAGAAGAGCAGAAAACCACGGGACTTTCTCCAGAGGAGCCCAAGGCCAAGCTGGAGATGAAAGGAGCCCAGACCCTTCCCTCTCAGAGGTACCTGATGGCCCAAAGAAAATCACTGGCCCACTTTGAAGACCCCACTTGTTTACCTTCTCACCGTGCCAGGAAGAGTCTAGAAAACACCAGTCCTAAGAGGTGCCCATCAGAGAGCCCCAGCCAGCCTGTCTACGAAAGGGCTCTCACCAGCCAGGCCCCAGGTGAGAAGTCTATTCCCTACTAGCCTGGGCAGCGGGCACTATGTTTTTCTAATTTAGAGCTGCCTGACTTGGGATGATCACACATGTGACTTGGACCATGTTTGCCTAAACTCTGGTACAGGTATTCTAGATCCATCTGCTAAATTGTAATTTCAAGTTTGAGTAAAGTGTTTAATCTCTTGGAATTATATTGAGACAGTTTTAGAAAACTGGGATTTGAATCCTAGCTCTACTGCTTACAAGATGCATGAAGTTGAACGCGCTGCTTGACAAGTCTGCTCTCCTTCCTACACTCAAATCTACCACCTATCTTTACTGTCTTGATAAATAGCACCACCACTGTTTTAGTTTCTCAGACCAGAATCCTAGGAGTCATGCCCTCTTCCTCTTTCTTCTTCATTCTTTGCATTCAATCCATGAGCAAGCTCTTGGTGCTACCACAAATATATGATCTGAATCCCTTCATTTTCGTCTCTATCTGCCCTCTGCTCTTATTCACACCACCCTCATTTCTTACCCAAACTACTGCAGTGGCCCAACTGGTCACCTTACTTTTACACTCTTGCTCTCTTATGTTCTATTCTCCTAGTGGTCACAGCCATCCTTCAACGCGTGTTAGATCGTAGCACATCTGCAGTGACTCACATATGATTTAATCCTTGTCTGCTCCTCTGACCCTCCTCTCTTGCCACATTGACCTTCTTGCTATTCCTTAGATATACCAAACTGCTTCTGCTCCCAGGCCTTGGCATTTACTAGTCTTTCTACCTGGAACACTCCTTCTTTGCATCTTTGATGTTTCCTCCCCTCTCTTTATCAAGGTCTCTCCTCAGGGTCACCTGCTCTAAAGGAATCTGTGGATCACTCTATCTAAATTAGCCCACCCCAGGCCCATCACTCTCTCACTTCTTAAACTGCTTTGGTTCCCCTCATGTCACTTACCCCTACCTGATATATTGTTTTGTATTTGTTTGTTTACCTTGGTAAAATGTAGGTTACATTACCACCATGTCACTAGCACCTAGCAACACAAGGCCAGATGCAACAGGTCCTCCAAAGAATAGTGAATGAATGAATGAATGAATGAGATGGATGGATGAGTGGATGAATGAATGAATATATAAGTGGATGGAGTGGATGAGTGGATGAACAAGTAGATGGATGGGTGAAAAAATGGATGAATGGACACCTGGATGAGCCAGTGGGTCGGAGGAAGAATGAGTGGATGGATCAAGAGAAAAGTGAGGAAACAGCATACCAAAGCATGGAATGACGTTGTGGAAGTCAAAGGAATAGTTCCCCAATTTCTCTGAGGTTCTTCACAGGCTGGGCCAACAAACTACAAACCTGTCTAGTTTCTCTTTGCACTTAGAATAGCATCTTAAATACTTGCTGCTGATGTCATGGCCCCACTTCTTCTGGTCCCTGCTTCTGTCTCTGACTCTCTTCTGCCTCTTTTGCCCAGGTTCACTAGCACATAGTCAGTGCACTGGAGTCCTCTCTGTTCCCTGACAGACTTTATGATGCCTCGGGACATTTATACTTACTGTCCTCACCCACCTAGAACTGTTTTCATTGATGTTTTTAAGTTGTACTAATTAAGTTTAACTTCAAATTATACTCCCACATAAGTTTTCTTTAATCTCTCCTGAAGATGCTACTTTACCCCCAATCATTTGCTCATTTATATCCATCTTTTTCTTTCTTTCCTGGAAGGAATAGATTTCAATATCTATCATGTTTATTTGCATTTCCATCATCTGTCAACTCCTATTAGAATGAAAATTCCTGAGGGCAGGCTTAAATCTATTGCATCTTAACTCCAGCCCCAGCTCCAGAACTATGCCTGGAGTATTGTAAACACAGTTTACAAGGAGAGATGGGAGAAAAAGGTGGATGGAGGGGAGGACAGATGGAGGGGAGGAAAGAAAGATGGATTACACATGGGCTAGGCCTGCTGAGTGCTGCATCAGACAGCTCATGTAACACATGGCCTGAAAACAATTAGGAACCTAAGTAATAAGTGATCACTGATGTCGCTTGACCTTCTGTCTCATTTGATAAAGACTGGCATTTCCAGCATTGTGACTTGTCATTGCAGCATAAGGAGAGAGGAACTTTGGCTCTGATGGTTGTAAACCCTGCTGATGAGCAAGCAGGAGACTCTACAGAGGTCAACAGGACTTTGAAAAAGCTGCCCAGAGTATTCACGAAAAGCTAGCCAACTCTGTTAGGGTCTGCATTATTAAAAAAACAGAATTCATACACATAAATGTAAAGGCTTAATTAACGTTATGAAGTGATTCATGAACTGGGCAGCAGCCATCTAGCAAGGAGAGAGGCACTCCCAGGAGCTGGACAAAATGGAAGGTTTTTATAGTCAGAGGGTGGGGCAAGGTTATTAGCAAAGAAAAGAATGATTATTTCAGGCAAAGCCACTTTTCTTTAAGGGAATGTAGGAGGGTCCTATGCAGATTTCCTCACAAGTACTGCCCAGGAAATTTCAGATGGATTGTTTTAAAATTTCACTTTGGGGAGAGGCAAAAACCGCTGTGCGGTTAAGTATTAAGTGTCTGTGTGGTGTGGGGGTTGGCATAAATGACTCTCTTAGCTCCCTGTAGTCAGCCACAGTATTATGTAAATCAAAACCCAATGCACTTGCATTTTATAATACTTTGTGCTATTTTTTACTGTAAGAGCCAGATTGGATATTTATGTATAATACTGGAATTTCCACTGGAGTTTGGCTTAGTAGTCAGAAGAACAAAACAACAAATGCAATTGGAAGTGTCTTTGGAAAATTCCCAGATACGAAATCCACAGGTGCCCAGGTACCACAACGTCAGCTTGGAAGCCAAGCCTAGGCTATTAAGTCCTGGAAATGAGAGATGGATCGTTACCCCTTCAGGGGACTGGGCATCGCCCGTTTCCTCTGGAGCTGTCCCTGAACATGGTGCTGGCTGTGTGCTGGGGATATAAAGCAAAGTGTTTCATTCTGACCGCACTGCTGGTCACCAAAAGGAGCACTTTTTAGAGGGGGTGTCACTGTAACCGACCTTAAAGAATGAGTCAGAATTTGTCAAGAGAAAAGCAAGGGAACAGCATTCCTGAGCATGGAATGGCATTGTGGGGGTCAAAGGAATAGTTCCCTGACTTCTCTGAAGTTCTTCACAGGCTAGACCATGAGCAAATGAGCGTTAGATATATGAGTAAGAGAAAAGCCCAAATTTAATGACATAGGTATGAGATTTTACAGGATGGTAAATTCTGAGGTAACTGGACAGACCACTGATGTATATCCTGTGCTGACGGTGGAAGGGGTGATGCGGGGACAGCATAGCTTAAAATCTGTATCTATAGGGCAGTGTGCAGATGTATGAGTAGAAAACTAACTGGCAAAACCTGAGACATCTAAGAGTAAAGGCCCCAGAGCAAGGACCCCACCTTAGTAACTTGAGTCTACAACATACCCCTAGATACTCCAGTTTTACTCCAGGTAACCTGGACATGCCCACGAAGGAAGAAACCCCCACCCCTGACATATTCAAGAATCCATCTTGCCTGGGTGAGAGGCAGGCAGCACAGGTCGTGCACACACGTGTGCAATCCTGATGTAGCTTTCCCTGACCTCAGGGCGTTTAAACTCACTGTTTCTGCTTTTAATAACTTGCTGTGTGTTCCTGACCAAATGGCTCTCTGCATGAATTCTTTCTGGTTGGACCCAGCGTCTCATCAGTGTGTCTTGCTCACCCTGTCTGCATCAAGGGGTTCTGGGGTGTTGAGGAAGAGAGGTGGGGCATCATCACAAGGCTAGGAGAGAGTTTTCTGAGATAGAGAGGACCCTTTACAATTAACTAACTTTTGGATTAAGACCTTCCCAAACTGCATACTTTTGGGGGATAAGAGAACAAAAGACGACTCTGGATTAGGGGAACAGTGGAGGCCCAGGGGTAGCAGACGGTTTCTTTAAGGGAGGGAAGGCCTAAAGGCTTAGCAACACCTTTATTCATGGGTTGTCCTCCACTGTGCTTTTCTTAGGTCAGAATGGGGCATCCACAAAGACCAGTTCTGAGAGGCTTGGGCATTTTGTTTTATCCCCTGCAGCATGAACAAAGTCTCCAATATGTGAGAGCACATTAAAGCTTTTCAAATCAAATCCGGAGAACTGAGAAGCCAGTGGTGTGTGTGAAAGATCAGTTGGGTTTAAGGCTGGGTGGAAGAAGTAGGGCACTAAGTGTAGTAAGAAGAGAACCTGGGAATCTCAGGTGGCCATGTGGTGCTGGCCTGTCATGGACGCAGTGAATGGATGTCACCCTGAGAAATCGGGCTTCTTCCTCTGGGCAGCAGGCTGGTGACATGGTCGGGCTGCATTTTGATCAGGGCACTCTGGTGACTGGGAGGAAATAGACTGGAAGGGAGTGAGACAGAGGCAAGGAAACTGTCAATTTGACCCAGCAAGCCATGAAATAGAACTAATAAACCTCCGTTCTGGATACTTTGTGCTCAGAAAAACAGCCAGACGGCAGGCATCACCGACTTCCCAAAACGAAGCCATTGCCTTCCATTGACTACCTGGGGCTGCCACCCACAAAGCCTCCGAAGCCCCCATTAGTGAACCTCCAGGCCTTCTGGACACAGGCAGCAGCTGTCCCCAAGACCTGCAAGGAAGGTAAGGAAAGCACAGGTCTCCGCACACACAGTCAGCCAGCCTGAGGGAGTCACGGCTCCTGTACCTCAATCCCAAGCACCTCCCTCTTTGTGTGGACTCCCAGGTGACAGTGCAGAGCTGCTTTCCAAGGGGCTGGGCATCCATCACTGCTGATTCCCACACAGAGGCCGTGGCAGCTGGCCCGTGAAATGACAAATCTGTGGGAATTGGCCCCTTATCGCTCCTGGGCCAGCCCGCTTCCCCTGAGAGCATTGCATTTGATCACTGGGCATCTGTCCAAGAGGAAGAAAACGAAAAGTAGCCGCTCAGGGAGGGAGTGAGTCTTTGTGTTTCCAACAAAGCCTATGTTGTCAACACACAGTGCAGTAGAGGGGGAGAGAGTGAGAAGCAAGTCCGTGTGCACTTGACCTTGGATCCTTACATGGTCCCTCCAGGCTCTGCCAGCTGCCTTCAGTGATTACTGAAGCTTCAGTCCACTGGCTTCCAGCAATGGACACACCCTTGGAAGCTGGGTTCTGGTTTTGAGGCTTCTGCTATTGAAAGGGATGCCTCGTCCCCTCTCCACTCCCGCCCCTCTCTGATCCTGTTGTCATTTGAAACACCTTTGCTGGTGGTTGCTCTAATGAAACGCGCTTCGTGGTGACAAGCGGTGCCGTGCTCACACTTGTTTTCCGGCGGCTGTGGGAGCAGGCAGATGGAAGCCCATGGGTGCTGATGCAGTCTTTGCCTGTTTGACTGCCTTGGACCACCGCATGCTTCAATGTCATTAGTTCAGTGCGTCATCAGGGTCATCTAGCGGACTTGTGCTTACACAGGTTTCTACATCCGGTTCCCAGAGTTTCTGATTTATTTGGTCTGGGTGGGGCGGGGCGGGGCAAAGTAACTTCCAGTCTCAAGCCAGCCCCGAAAGAGAAGATTGTGGGAGAGCCCCACAAGGTACACAGGCCTTTGCCACAGTAGGCTTTGCAGATCCCTTTGCAGACCACTAGCCACTTCAGGCTCACTGAGCCTCAATTCCTTTTGTTTTTTACAACCCCCAGACCCTGGAAACCTAGCTCTTAGGCTTTAGGTGGCCTGCACCTTAGCTGATGTAGCCGCCTGAAACGCAGGGGGAGCCTCTCCTCCTCTGTGAAGTGAGGATGACACTGACACTCACGCACGGGATTCTTGTGAGGCTAACCAAGATGAGGCCTGGAGAGAGTTGAAACAGTATATGACACCCCAGTAGGCTCTCAGTACTGTTATCATGATTCTCAGCAGGCCTCGAGCAGCCTGTTCCCTGTGCTGGGGCCACAGCAGCTCTGGTCCTCGGGGAGCTCAAAGGCTAGCACGAGCCTGCTCCACCAAACTCTCTGGGTGCCGGGGATGGGAGGCGCAGGGTGCAGGCCATCCTGGGTCTCTGGGGTGAGGTCATTGCACAGACATAATTCACTTTATCAGCTTGTGTTAATGCCTCTCTCTCTCCCTCTGCCTCCTGCAGCTGCGGTGGAAGAGGGCTCCCTGCCGCCAGAGAGGTGAGTGCGCGTTTCCTAATTGCAGGTACGGAGTCAGCCAGGCTGCTTAGCCTGCCCAAGAGCCGCCAGAGCACCAGCCAAGTGTGTCTGTCCTCAGAAGGGCTACAAGGGAAGCAGATTTATAAGCAACAAACTGCAACTTTGGTTTTAAATGAGAGATTAAATAAATGGCATTTAACTGCGGTGCTGACATGAAGTTGCAAAGATGGTCCTCTGAGGTGCTTTTATTTATTACACAGTTAGGCTCAGTAAATTGAAACATCAGCTTCCGTAGTAATAAATTGAATTAGAGGCTACAGGATGCTCTGGGCAACCGGTGTGATGTTAGGAATTGGTAATGGGACAAAGAGCCTTCTGTTTTGGGTACACTCATTCTAAGAATTTTGCCATGCCAGCATCAGTTCATGAATTCACCCCACCAACTCACTCTGTTGAGCCTTGCTTGAGTTGGCTGCTCTGTACAGATTTTCTCATTTCCTTTTCTCAAGAAAGTTGCTAATTGCTATCACTGTCCTCATTTTACAGCTAAAGGCACTGGGTTTGGGAAGTTTGCCTCTTTTACAGCCATGATTCTAGCCCAGATATGCCCAAACTATTTCTTAAATTGAGATATAATTCATCAGTTCAAATTTCTAATTTGTTATTTGATTAAACAAGGTCAGACAAATGGTTCAAATTTTGGCAAATGGATTTATACACTGCCTTCATCTTTGTTATTGTCCATTTATTTTTCTCTTATTTGAAACTATTATATGTAAACATACAGAAATGCAAAAAATAATCACACAAAATGTGTAAGTTTGAGTTGTAAGCATGTACATATGATACATTTATTTATTAAAATATGATATGACACAGTCATTAACTAATACTTTTATCACCTTACATAATTATTTTTTTGTGTGTGTTGAAAATAATTAAGATATAGTCTCTTGCCACTTTTGGCATTTATAATACATTATTGCTTCTTTTTTTTTTGCTATAATCACTATATTGCACATTAGACCTCCAGAATTCAGTAATCGACTTGTTGCAAGTTAAGTCGTGTCTCCTCAATTTCTCCACCTCCCTGGCTCTGGTAACCACCATTCTACTCTTGTCTTCACAAGTTTTTGTGTTTTTTTTGTTTTTTTTCTGATCCACATGTGAGTGATATAGAGTATTTCTCTTTCTCTATCTCATCACACTTAGCAAATGGCCTTACGCTCCATCCATGTTGTGGCAAATGGGCAACATTTCCTTCCTTCAGGTGGGTGAATAATTAATATGTGTGACATGCATGTGTGTGTGTGTGCGTGCACATGCCTGTAAGCACCATATCTTCTTCATCCATTGGTGGACACTTAGGTTGTTTCCATATCTTGGCTGTTTTAAATATGCTGCAAGGAACATGGGTGTGCAGATAGCTCTTCAGGATACTGATTTCAATTCCTTCAAGTATATACTCAGGAACAGGATTTGCTGAACTATATGGTAGGTCAGTTTTCAAGTCTTTGAAGAATTTCTATACTGTTGCCAAAATGACTATACCAACAGGTATGCTCACGTTGTTTTGCGTATTCCACCTTAGACCCTCACAAAGATATTTCTGTTCTCAGGAAGGCCAATCTTAGAAGGAGAACCAAACATAAAAACTAATAATCATATTATCTATTTATTCACCAAATTTTTATAATAATAGAGGGTGTTAAGGCTTATAACTGAGGATGGCACAAGATTTGAAGGTCGTACAAATGAGGTAACGATCACTTTTCCATGGGAGGGTCAGGGAATCGTTACAGAAGAATGAATTATCTATTGCTATAGTAACACTGCATAATGAACAACAAAACTTCAGTAGCATATACATTGAGTGTGCTTCTGCTGATCTGGGCCAGGCTCAGCTGGGTTTGCTCATGCGTTTGTAGCCACCTGGGAACTAGCTTAGCAGCCTTGATGATCTTGGCTGGCTCCAGGGTCAGAGCATGTCTGGGGTCAACTTGCAGGTGACTGAGGTAGGATTGTCTTGGAGGGACGAATGGCACATTCTGACTTAGCACGATTTATCCTTTTCCAGCAAGCTAACCAGAAATGTTCTCCTGGCAGTCATCGCAGCAGACAAGTGATGAGCCCAATTGCACAGGTGCTTTTTAAGCCCTTGCCATACCACAGTTGCTAACATTCTTATTGGTTAGAGCAAGTCACATAGGGAAGCCCAGCATCAGAATAGGAGGGCACTGAACACTGAAGATTCACCCAGCAAAGCGCAGGGGTCCTGGAAAGGGTGAAGAATAGGAGTGCTAACCAATCATTCTACCACTGAAGAAAAAATATTTGAGGTGAGTACCGAGGATATACATTTGCTGGCTAATGTGAGAATGAGCTCTATAGATATAGCAAAGGGAGGAGGTTTGCAATAATGTGCTTAACTGTGGAAACCTGAAATAGGAAAGTAGAATCAAAGTATAGGCAGTATAGTAAAAAAAATAGAAAGAAATAGAATCTTGTTGTTATCAATAATGGGGACACATTCTGAGAAATGTGTCATAAGCCTCTATTGCATTGTTATGTGAACATCAGAGTGGACTTACACAAACCTAGATGGCATAGCCTATCACACGTAGGCTATATGTAGGGACCTCTAGGTGGTCCAACATTGACTGAAACATCCTTAAATATGGTAGGACTATACAAGCAGACAGGAACCAAATCATGGGCGACCTTGTATACTAAGGAATAGATAAGGTTACCTATTCAACAAGGGACTGACCTCATGGTGTTACGCATGACTACTGTAGGGACTCCTAGATGAGTTGTCTTTCTGAAAGTGTTAGATGACAGGATAGGTGGGTCAGTGGAGTCACAGGTTCTGTGCATTTCTGTGAAAGAGAAAACAATTTAAAATACCACAGGTGATGATTTGCACTATTTCCTCAGTGAGCTTAGGGTGCGCTATGTGATGGTCTGAGGGGACAATGTGACCCAGCTGTGCTCTTTGAGCGGGTCTTGCTTCCCTGCCTAGTGTGACCGTCTCTGGATGTATGTGAGTGTGCTGCGATTGCTGTGTTGAGAGCTAGATATGTACTCTTCCTGCAGTTTGGCTCTAAATTAAACTCACTTCTCTAGCACTTAACCAAAGAAACAGCATCTGTTTCAACATAGGGGATGAACTTACTGAAACAGGCAAGTGTGAGGAGACAGTCGTCAGATTCTAAGATGACACCTCCCTTAAAGGTCAACAGAAATTTAATTATTCTGTTCCATCGCAATGACTTTATAATGTAAATTTCATCTGAAATGAGGCCAATGGCATCCTGATGATGATCTGGGCCATGGTGTTGTAAGAGTATAAGGCAAGAGGGCATTATACTTAGGGATGGTTTCTTGGGAGAAAACGAACTTGAAATGTATCCTGCATGAGGAGTCAGAATTAGGCAGGTTTGCTTGTTTATGCTTCTTTCTGAGACAGCAAGGTAGATGAGGGCTTTATCATTCCCAGAAATAACACACTCCTGACCTGTCATGACTGGATGAATGAAAGCATGTGTGCATGCACAGAGGGATGGAATGGCCAGTGGATATTCAGTAGAGATAGAACACAATCGAAAGTGAGGTAGTAGTAATTAAAGAGGAGGAAATAAACTGACAAAACTATTCTGATGTGGAAATTCAGATGAGGTTGAACCCCAAAGTGCATTAAGTGCTGTGCTAAGGAGTTTGGACTTTATTAATGAGAAAAAGTTAGTTTGAACAAGTAAATTCCATGATATCCAGTAACTTCAGATATAACATCTATGGAAACTAGCACTTATTTGGGAAGAACAGTCTCTGTTTTCATGGTATTTTCAGTACAGATAGTAGATTAGAGATGAAACATGTAGGATCTCTTTACTGAAACAACTTATATTTTGATCATTTTATTAGGAGTGGATTATAAGAGTTATTTTCATTTGTGGGCTTTTTCTTCACATTGTATATTGACTATGAGAAGCTGCTTTGTGTTAAGGGACAAGGCCAGTCTTGAGTCAGCTCAGCACGGGCTCCTACTCCTTCTTTATACCTTAGAAAAGTCATCTGACTTTCGCATCGTTGGTATACACATCTGTAGAGTGGACACAGTTATAGTTACTTCACCGATGGTCACAAAGTCTAAATGAGATAAACTGTTCCAAGTATGGAGGACATAGATATTCATTGAGTCTTCGTTGCTTCAGCTCTTGGCCTATCCATTCCTTGTTATCTCTGGAATATTAATATCTCATTAGTTCCCAACAGTGAAATGACTCTGTGGAGATGATTCCTTGTCATCGCTTTTCATGCGAACCAAGCTGGCCAGCACCCTGTGGGATAAGCAGCTGCTATTTGTGAGTAAAGCAGGTTAGTCTCAGGGCAGCAGTCAGCCCTGGGTCTCTGTCAGTACTTAGCAGAGTCGGCTCATATTTTATTCATTAGCCATAAATATGGCTTTTCTCCCATTAAGAAGTGTCAGAGGGTAGTCCTGACTCCGGGAATCTCTGACTCAGACATTAAGGGAGGGAGAGACTCAGACAGTACAGTTCTCCTCAGATGAGCATGTGTGGATGGAGCTCGAGTCCACTGTTTCCTCTCCCGAACTTTTTAATTTTGTGTTGTTGTTTTAATGACAGTCTTTAAGAGATAATAGAGCCTATTTTGAGTCTTCTGGGTGACCTCTCTAAATACCTAATGCTTTGAAACATGTTCTTGAATTCCTGTCTTTGATATATTTCTATCCCCTTGCAGAGGAGGAAACACAAATGCCATCTAGGACTAGGCAGGTGATGTGACACCCGAGAGGGGCAGATCCTCTGGAAACGGGGGATGAAGGCCTTACCAAAGGCATTCCAGTGAAACAGTGATAAAACAGAACAATAACACTGTGGACAACCAAAACACATCTGCTGTCCTTGAATAGTGGTAAACATTTTTAAAGAGATGCACATAGCAACTGGAGATTGGGAATGAAACAAAGAAAGTAAAGGATAATCAAGAAAGGCCTTCTGCGGTGCTGACATTGAGACCTGAATGCTGAGGACTCGGGGAAGGTCTAGGGGAAAGAACATCCCAGGACAAGGACAGCTGGTGCAGTCTCGAGGGCGCGCCAACCCTGGCCTGTTTGAACAACCAGAGAAGCGGGTGTGAGGTAAACTGCACCAGGAGGACGGATGCTGTCTTGTGAGCCACAGAATGAATTTGGAGTGTGCCCTAAAGGCCTTAGGAAGTCATCGAGAAGGTTTAAGCCAGGGAGTGACACACACTGACATTTATTTTATGAAGATCACTCTGCATGCTGCATCAAAAATAGATTTAGTGGGAAATAGGGAGACAGCCCAGGAAGCCATTGCAACAATAACAAAACAATGAAAATAGCATTAAAAATATCAGTCAACACTGACATCATCTGTGTTTGAAGCACTTGGCATGTATGATTCTGTTTCTGGTAATCCGAAGAAGTCCTTTGCCTATATTACCGCTTAGGACAATCTGAAAACGCAGATGATAGCTCCACTTATTGGAATCCCATTATCTGTGTGAGGAAACTGATTCACAAATTGATAAACAGTTTGATGGGGACAAGGTGGTATAAATGGAGATGAAGAAATTCATAGTTCAAGGTATGTTTTGGAAGAAATCAGCTATCACTGGATCGACTGCGGGGAGTAAGGTGTGAGGGCAAGAGAGGAATCTCCAACTTCTTGGCCAATCACCAAGCTTAGTACGAGACTGATTCCTCTTAAAAGTTGTTATAGATTGTTTTCTGCTTAACGAAACCCAACAACACACATATCATTGTGCCTTTGTGCAGGTGAGACCAAGACCGCTAAATGCTCATCTCCAGTTTATTTGCGATTACAGAGCTCTTTCTGAATAGCTGTATTTCAGATCATCCAGGTCTAGACCTGCTCTGATTGCCCAGCAGTGAAGCACCTCCTCCTAACGACACCCGGGAAGTGCGAGGGGACCCAGAGACCCCAGTGTGCGAAGCTGGCTCCGTGTGGGCACGAATTGAAAGGAAGTTGGGGCTTTTCTGAAGCCTGTGTCTTCTGAAGTTTTAGATCCAGAATATTCCGTGGCTTCAACTCAAGCCACCTCAAGACATTTTATTGTCTTTGTTTCACTGGACTTCACAAACAGCAAGGCCATTGTTTGGCTTGTCTTTCCCAAGGGTAGTGGTGGCAGGGGCAGCAGATTTACCTAAGGTTTTCCTCTTCTTTCCTGTTTTCAAGTATTCCTCCTTTCAAAAACCATTCACTTGCAGGGTCTATGCACAGAGCACTTTCTGAGACAACGCCTTACACATTATACTTAAGTTCACTCTCATATTAAAACTCCCAACCGCAGCCACCCCATGCTTAGTGGACTGTCTGACCACATCCAGTTAAGTAATCAGGATGAGGCAATGGGTTTGACCTGGTCAGCCTGGCTCCCACGCCGAGCCTCCCACCCACCCGCGCAGCCTCCTTACTGAGGATCTCATGGGATCCTTACCTCTGACAAAGGAGGGCACGGGGCCAGTCTACAAACAGTCTAGATGTTCTCCGGCAGGTGTCTTGAATGACTGCCTTAGGATTTCATCTTCTGGCTGCAGAAGAATCTATGTGAGGGAGATTGGCTGGGATTGAAGCTAATATATGAAAAAGTTTGGAGGTAAACCTTGCCTTTTTTCTTTAGTGGGCAATCAAATGATACATTGGAAAAAAAAATCCTCTTTTAAGAGGGAATCAGACAATCACAGGTTGTAGACTTGGAGCCTACTTTTGTCCACAGGTATTTTCAGAAAGATTGAATGGAAACTCATCTTGGTGTCTGACCACAAGCAAGGAATTGCTCAAATCTATTACTCTCATTTTCACCCCATAAGCTCTTAGAAAGGCAGTATTAATGTTCTCATTTTGTAGATGAGAAATTAAGAGCTCAGAAGTGTTCTATGACTTGTCCTAACATATAAGATATAACAGCCCTTAGCCAGGAACTGAACTCACGATGCCTGCTTATAATGATGCTCAGGTGCCCTCACCTGTCTCAGAATTTTTCCAACATGAGGCATTTAGGGAGATATCTTTGAACCTGTAAACTCCATGAGAGAAGAGAATTTCTTTTTCACCTTTGTTTCCCCAGAAAGTAGACATGCCAGTAAATAATTATTTGATGACTAATTCAGTGATCGACCAATGGAGTGATTGATAAGCAGATCAATGGGAAGAAAGATGGATAGAATAATATTACCTTCCATTAATTTTCATATAAATTTAAAAAATTCCCCCAACTTTGTTATCAGTATATTTTGCATTGATTTGCATACCTACTATCATATCCTTCTAATATTAAAGCTAAATAATCAGGGTAATCTGAGCTCTTCATCTGCCTCTACATATCCTGTAAAGCCTGCTGTCTTGTGAGGGTATGGACATACATGAAATCCTCTCTTTTCCTTTCTTCCCCTTAGTCCAGTGTCCAGCTCCAAATGACACTCTACCAAGAAGCTTGACCATATTATTTAAGTCCTGTGGGAAGGCACTCTCCTTTCTTCCCTGTCTTCTGTAGACCCTTTAGACTTTGAAGTGAATATTTAATCAAATGACTCACTGAGCACTTAGGTTTTAGACTTAGATTAATTTTAGACTTAGATTAATTTTAGACTTAGATTAATATTCAAAATTCAAGATCTTTAGCAGAATCAAGAAGGTCCCATATGTTCTGGCTTCTCTACACCCTCCAGACTCCTCTCCTTACCTCTTTCCCCTGCTGGTCACTGACTTCAATCCCCTGATAGGCCCCTGATGTCCTCAAAAATGACAAGCATGTTCTTACCAAGCACAATGCATGTTTTCCCTTGTGTATAGATGGTTTTCCCCAACTCTTCACCTGGTGCTTCCGGCTCATCATGCAGGAATCTTTCATTTATTTACTCCATGAATATTTATTGAACACCAAGTATGTGCCAGACATTGTTCTGGATGCTGGTTTGCAATAGAAACCAGTCTCTGCCCTTGTGAAATACACCTTTCCGTTGGGAAGAAAGACAAATAAGCAGATAACAGTATAAGTGATGTAATGTTAAATGCTTAAATGTCAACCTTCCCACCTGTATTTCATGTTTATTCTCCCAAGGCACTCTTGATCTTTATTTAACAATTTTATTGTTTCCTTTATTTACAAAGCCATATTCATCACTTCTCAATCTATGCATATTACACACCACACCCGCCACTAGAGTTCTGGTGCCCTTTATCACTGCCTTGTTCCCTTTTCCTGTCCCTTCCTGCTCCCAGCCCCTGGCAGTCATTATCTTGTGTCCTGTGAATTTTGCTAGGGTTTACCTGTGTACTGTTTTCATTTTATTACCTTTTACATATGAATAAAGCCATCCTGTATTTTTCTTTTTCTTTCGGACTTATTTCACCTAGTATGATCCTCTGCAGTCTCATCCATTATTGCAGAAGGCACACTTTCAGTAGCTGCATGTATATATACTACAGCTGCTTTATCTAGTCAGCTGTGGGTAGGCATTTAGTTTGTTTCTGTGTCTTGGCTATTGTGAACTGTGCTGCTGTGAACATCAGGGTGCAGTTACTTTTCCTGATTAGAGATTTTGTATTCTCAGGGTATATGCCTAAGAGTGGAATTGCCGGATCAAATGGTAGCTCCATCTTTACTTATTTATTTATTTTGAGGACTCTCCATACAGTTTTCTAGAGAGGTTGCACTAATTTACATTTCCACCAACAGTGAGGAGGATTCCTTATTCTCCACACCCCTCCAACACTTGTTGTTTCTGGTCTTTCTGACATAGGCCAGTCTCACTGGTGTGAAGTGGTATATCATTGTAGTTTTTATTTACATTTCTCTGATGATGAGCGATGGAGAGCATTTTTTTCATGTATCTGTAGGCCATCTGTGTGTCTTCTTTAGATAGGTATCTGTTCAGATCTTCTGCCTATTTTTGAATGGGTAGTATACTTTTTTTGTTGCTGAGATGCATAAGCTCTTCATATTTTTTAATGTTAAGTTCTTATCTGATGTATGTGGATGAATAGCTTCTCCAATTTGGTGGATTGCCTTTTTGTTTTAGTGGTAGTTTTTTCATTATGCAGAGGTTTTTTTTAGTTTGATGTAGTCATAGTTGTTTAATTCACTTTGGTTTATTTTGCTCTAGCTGGTTTCTTTCCCAAAGGTCTCTATGAGGATGAGGTAATGGAATGTTTTTCCCCACATTTTCTTCTAAGTATTTTATGGTTTTGGGTCTAATGCCCAGATCTTTGATCTATTTTGAGTTATCTTTTGTGTGTGACTCTAATGAGTAATTAATTTTTTTTGCAGATGTCTGTCCAGTTTTCCCAACACCATTTATTGAATTAACTTTATCCCTTCATTATATGCCCTTGGTTCCTTTGTAGAAGATTATCTGACCATATAGGTGTGACCTTATTTCTGTCCTCTCAATTTTATTCCACTGATCCGTATGTGTGTTTTTGTCCCAGTGCCACACTGTTTTAATGATGATCACTTTGTAGTATAGCTTGAAGTCAGGTAAGTATGATACCTCTGCTATTCTTTTTTTCCTCCCCAGGATAGCTTTGGCTCCTTGAGGCCTTTTGTGGTTCCACAGAAACTTCAGTATTGTTTGCTCGTTTCCTAGAAAAGAAATGTCTCTGAAATTTTAATGAGAACTGCATTAAATTTGGATATAGCTTTGGGTAGGATGACTATTTTAATTAAGTTAATTTTTCAATACATTAGCATGAAATATTCGTCACTCTTTGTGTCTTCTATGTTTTGTTAAAATCATACGGTTATCTTTATAGGAGACTTTCACCTCCTTTTTAAGGTTTATTCCCAGGTATTTGATCTTTTTTCATGCTATTGCAAATGAGGTTTCTTTCTTAATTTCTTTTCCTCTACTTCACTGTTTGTATATAAATGCTACTGATTTTTGTGAGTTTATTTCATATTCTGCCATTTTGCTGTATTTATTGTTTCTAGCAGTTTTTTTGATCATTATTAGGATTTTCCAGTATACTATGTCACCTGCAAATAATGATAGTTTTATTTCTTCTTTTCCACTTTGGATAACTTTAATAATTTTTTTTGCCGTATTGCTCTGGCCAAGACTTTCAGAATTATGTTGAATAGTAATGGTGAGAGTAGGCAACCTGTCTTTTTCCAGATCTTAAGGGAAAGGCTTTCAGCTTTTCACCATTGAGTATGATATTGACTATGGGTTTGTCCTTTGTTCCTTTTATTATGTTGAGGTATGTTTCTTCTATTCCTGTTTTGATTAGGGTTTTTATCATGAATGGGTGTTGAATCTTGTCAAATATTTTTCTGCATCTATTGATAATGATCATAGGATTTTTATTTTCTCTTTGTTGGTGTAATATATTACATTGATTTGTGTATGTTGAACCATCCTTGCATCCCAGAAATGAGTCCCACTTGATCGTGGTGATTTTGTTTTTGTTTTTAATATGCTGTTGAATCTGGTTTGCCAGAATTTTGGTGCAGCTCTTTGCATATTTATTCATCAGTGACATTGGTCTATAGTTTTCCTTTTTGGTGCTATCTTTATCTAGTTTGGAGATCAGGTAATGTTAGCCTCACAGAAAGTATTTAGGTGTTTTTCCCTTCTCCTGAATTTGTGAAAGTAGTTAAGGAAGATGGGAATTAGCTCTTCTTTGAATGTTTGGTCGAATTCACTAATGAAGTCATCTGGAACTGGGCTTCTATTTTTGGGAAATTTTTGATTACTCTTTCAATTTCTGTGCTTGTGATTGGTCTGTTCAAGTTGTTCATGTCTTCCTGGTTTAGTTTTGGGAGGTCATAGGATTCTAGCAATGTGTGCAATTCTGAATGATTCATGAATTTGTTGGCACATAACTGCTCGTAATAGTCTCTTATGACCCTTTGTATCCCTACGATGTCAGTTGTGATCACATCTTTTTAATTTCTTATTTTGTTATTAGGGTTTTCTCTCTGTTTTCAGAGTCTATCTAGAGATCTATCAATTTTGTTTATTTTTTTCAAAGAACCGGCTCTGGATTCATTGACCTTTTGAGTGATTTTCTTTTGTTTTTTATTTCATTTAGTCTCTAATTTTTTTTTATTATTTCCTTTCTTCTGATGATTTTTTAGTTTGATTGTTTTACCCTTTCTCGGTCCCTCGGGTATGGGTTAGGTATTTTATTTTGGTGCTTTCTTGGTTTTGGTTTGTATGGCTATAAACTTTCCTCTCAGAGCTGCTTTTGTTATATCACACATGTTCTGGTAGCTCATCTCTGTATTTTCATTTGTTTCCAGGTAAGTCTTAATTTCATCAGTGATCCAGGAGTTGTTCAGAAGCATGTTTTTCAGTCTCCACAACTTTGTGGTACTTGCAGTTTTGTTCTTCTAGTTCCTTTGTAGTTTCACTCCCTTGTGGTCAGAGATGATGCTTTCTGTAATTTCAATCCTGCTACATTTTCTGAGACTAATTTTGTGTCCCAAGACATCATCTATTCTCAAGAATGTTCCCTATACACTTGAGAAGAATGTATATCATTCTTTGTTGGGGTAGAACACCCTGTATATGTCTATTAGGTCCATATGATTTATTACTTCATTTAGGGTCCTTATTTCTTTGTTGATTTTCTGTCTGATTTATCCATTGATATAAGTGGAGTATTGAAGTCCCCTGCTATCATTGTGTTACTATCAATGTTTGCCTTTAGCCCTGTCTGTATTTGCTTTATATATTTAGATGGTCCAGCATTAGGTGCATATATATGTTAATGATACTAACTTCTTGATGAATTACCCCCTTGACCATGATGCAGTGCCCGTCCTTGCCTAGTGACACCCTTTTTCAGGTGGAAGTTCATTTTGCTCGAAATTAGTGTTGCTGTCCCTGATTTCCTTTCATTGCTGCTGCTTTAATATATTTTTCCAGAGCCCTTGATTTTCAACCTGTGTTTGTCTTTGGATCTGATATGAATTTCAAGTAAGCCTAATATTGATGGATCCTGTTTTTTGATCCATCTCTTCACTGTCTTTTGATTGGTATGTTCAGTCTGTTCACATTTAGTGTGATAACTGAAATATAAGGCTTTATCGCTGTTATTTGAGCCTTGAGTTTCTGTGTGCTGCTTCATTTCCCACTTGTTTTTATTTTCATCTCTGTGGTTTTTGGTGTCATTTTTTTTTTTTTTTTTTCAGTTTCATCTATTTACCACCTATGTATGTGTTTAGGATTGGGTCCTGTGATGTGGATTTTCACAGTCTTTGCAGCTCTGTGAGAGTCTTGTGAGACGACACCATATCATATTTACATGTTCATACAAATTCAATGGTTTGATCTTCTTTCCCCCTTCAGTTTGTTTTGTTCTCTCCTGTTGATCCTATCTTTGTTTTTGCTTTTTCTTTGCTGTTTATTACCATTCTTGGGGTTTGGTGGATGTTTGTTTTCATTTTCCCTGTTGTAGGACCCCTTTCAGAATTTCTTGAATAGCAGGCTTGGTGATAGAAAAATTTATTAATTTCTGTTTATCATTGAAGATCTTCATTTCTCTATAAGAGTTTTGAAGGATGAAGCATACTTCACTGGTGGTTTTTGTCTTTTACTATTTTGAATACATCATTCCATTCATTCCTGGCCTATAGTGTCTGCCTTTTATAAGATATGTTTCTCTTTTCCCTAACAGCCTTTTTCCTTTGTCATTGGCTTTTGCTAATTTTACTATGATGTGTCTGGGATTAGGTATTTTTATATTTAAAAATTTAACATTCTATATACTTCTTAGACTCCATGGTTGCTGTTTGTGACAGAGGTGGGAAGTTCTCTACTATTCTTTAAGTTTTCTTTTCCTTGTCCCTCTCCTCGCTGACAGGGATACCCACTGTCCTTCTATTTGTTCTTCTCTTGGTTTCTGATATTTCTACAGGCTTCTTCATTTTTTCCTCAGTATTATCTCTTTCTCCTCTTGCATGAGGTTGCCTCTGTGATCTTGTTTTCATTTTCGGAGATTTGTTCTTCTGCAAGTTTGAGTCTGTTTATGAGTTTACCATGTTTATCCTCAATTCCTTGACTGTTTTTTTTTTTTTAACCTCTAGCATTTCTAACAGGATTTTCTTCATGGCCTCAATAGCCTTGGTGAAGTATCTCCTTTTATCTGTTCCTTTTTCTTGGGGTCTTCCAATTGCCTTTGGGTAGTTGTGTGAGCCTCCTGCATCTCATTCAGCATTTTTTTTTAGGTACTGTTACTTGGAACTCTTTATCTGTTAGGTTGTCCCAGTCAATGCCACTGAAGTCTTCTCTAGGGAGTTCCTGGCATCTTCCTCTCTTTGGGCCCCTCACACGTTTCAGGTGACTTTGATTTTGCCATGACTTTCTTTTCTGCCTTGGATTCCATACCTCTGAGTTTCCCATTTCCTCTCATGAGAAATGATGGAATCAAGAAGTCCTGTCTCCTAGGGTTGCTGGGAGGGTTGAGGTAACTATCTTAAAAATTCCACAAAGTGCCTGGCCATATCGTGAGCATCTGATGAATGGCAGCAAGTGGCTGCTATTTGTCATGGCAGGGTTTGTCTGTAACAAGGGAGGCAGGGAGGCAGGAGACAGGACCCTTGGCTAAAGTCCATTGCTAGCTCAGAGGATGACTTCAGTTCCCTCTTTGAAAAATAAAGGGGGTTGCATAGCATGGCTTACTTCTAAGCAAATGCCCTGAAATTTAAAGTGCAGGCACTTTAAATGTAGTCTTTAATTATAAAAACAAGGGCTTAGACTCTGTTTCATGCCGCAGAAACTGCCACTGCTTGTTGAAGGGTCTGCTTTCATTGCTGCATTAGCAAGAGTCAGCGCTTTGAGAAACCCATTTCTAAGTTCAATGGTATCATTGATTCCACCTTAACCTCAAAGTACAGGTTAAGTAATACTTCTTTTATTTTACAGCTGATAACATCAAGCTTGACAAGTAGAGCCATGCCCTCATCACGTTTTCCCACATAAATGACTAATATGGAGAAAAATTAATCTGTGAAACCATTAGATCAGCCTAACAAAGTTTTTAAACTTATCATACAAAACCAACACATAAGCATCTTGAGCTTTATTATCTCCTGTATTTCATATTTTCATTTTTCACTTTCTTCTTGATACTTCTTGATACTATTCAGTGGAAAAAACCATGGACTAGTAGTCTAAAGACCTGGTTTCCAGACCCACCTCTGCTACCTACCCGTAGTGCTCTCTTTGGCCCCTTACTCTCTCCATGTTTCATGCTTCTCCTCTATAAAAGGTCTCACAGTGCTAGTGAGAGGACTAAATGAAAAAATGCAGATAACATAAACAAGAATTTAGTTTGCTCAGAGTGAGTGTGAATTAATGATTGGGATATTATTAGGCTGTCGGTTTCACTGCACAAGAACAGCTTGTGGTCATTTGCCCATGTGGACATAGCATGTGATTGATGTAATTACATCCAATTAGCATCCTATTTGGAAAATGTGGAGTAGGAGGGAAGGGTGTGGCCTGGAAAAACTCATGTCACCACAGATGTACTCTGACACCTCAACTTCATTTAGTTGAGCTAGAGGACATAACCTTTAAACTTTACCTCCCCCTCAAAATGTTCTGGGTTCCTGCCCAGGAAACAGTGAAATATATGCCCTCCCCGACCCCACACCCAAGGGGTCCCCCTGCACAAGGGACAAACCTCTGCACAACAGATTTTTCCCTTCACAAGACTGCCCCCTGCAATAGGGATTCCCCCTGAACAAAGGACTCCCCTGATCAAGGGATGTCCCCCATACAAGGGACTCCTCCTACCCAAAGGACACACCCCTGCACAAGAGAATTCCCCTTGCACAAAAGACTACTCTCTGCAACTCATCATCAGTGAATGCAACTCATCATCTGAATTTTCTTTAAAGACCGTGAATTCAGAAAAAAGGAAAGAAATCTCAGAACCTAAATTCCTTTTGTATATTCTGTAGACATGATCTCTCATTCTGCTTTTCCTCATGAGTTTGCTCAGTGACTGGGACTCTCTTTGCCATCTGCTTCCATGACCTCTGTTGGCATCCACTGCAGTGGGAGCTGTTCTTACTTGATGTCAACTGGCACCTCCCTTGTGCATCGTAGGGCTAAGTAGGATCACCAAGCATCCTAGTCTGACCAGGATTGTCCCAGATTAGCAATGCTGTCCCAATGTCAACCCAGTTTGAAATTCTGTCCAGGTTTCGATCAGAGTTTACTAAAAGTGAATTTGGGCTGACACATCCCTGAGACACTAGCTCCAAATTGTCCGATAGGGGTGCAGGTTTCCCCAGTGGAGGTGTTCTACAGCCCAACTCCGGGTATGTACACACACATACACCCTACCACCCCCTACACATGCATCATAGTGGAAATCCATGTGTCATCATAAGTCAGCATCTGTGTACAGTACACTAAGTTCCCTGCCAACAGGCCTACTCTGTCCTTTGCAATGTAATTGACCCGTTTTACGTGATTTACCCACCCTTCCTCTCCTCTTCTGATAGCCATTAATTTGGTCTTTTTGAACTAAAAGCCTATTTTGGTTTGGTTTGATTCATTTGCTAGGTTTTCTTTATACCCTCTATGAGTGAAGTCATACAGTGCTCATCTGTCTCCATCTGGTTTATTTCACTAAGCATAATTACCTCTAGGTTCATCCATGCTGTTACAAATGGCAGGATTTTTAAAATATCACTGAACAGTACTTCACTGTGTATATACAGCGTGTCTTATTTATTCACTCATCTCTCAGTGGTCATGTAGGTGATTTCTATGTGTTGGATATTATAAATAATGCTGTAATAAACATGAGAGTGCATACATTTCTTCAAAAAATGTTTTTGTGATTTGGGTGTATATACCCAAAAGTAGATAACAGGATAATGTGGAATTTGTGTTTTCTTTTTTTGTGTGTGTGGAATTTCCATACTGCTTTCCATAATGGTTGTACCAACTTATATTTCCATCATGTATAGGGTTTTCTTGTCTCCACATCCTCATCAACACTGTAGTTTCCAGTATTTTGGATAATAGCCATTCAGAAGTGTGAGGTGCTATCTTATTGTTGTTGTGACTTACACTGCCCTTGTAAGTAGAGACAATTATCTTTTCAGTGTGCCTGCTGACCTACATGTCTTCTGTGGAGAAGCATCTATTCAGATTCTTTGCCTATTTTTTCAATTGGATTTTTTGTGTAGTTGAGTTTAACGAGTTGTTTATATATTTTGGATACTAACCCCTTGTCATGATGTGCCAATATCTTCTCCCATTAGTGGGATGTGTTTTCATTTTGATGATAGTTTCTTTTGCTGTGCAAAGCATTTTAGTTTGATATTCTCCCATTTGTTTATTTTGGCTTTAGTTTCTCTCGCCATTAGAGTTGAGTCCCCAAAAGTATCTTTAAGACCCATGTCAAGGAGTGTGTTACCTAGGCTTTTTTCTATGTATTTTATGGTTTCAAATCTTCTCTCCAAAATTGTTTATTTTTAATAATCACCTAGTAGTAGAATATGGAAGCTTTAATAGCTTGTGTGAAAAAAAAGCATCCTTTAGAATTTATCAGATATTTTTGTGAACACAGCACAATTCCTATTAGATAGCATGCATTTTTTTTTTTTTTATGTCGAATCCCTAGTTTCATTCAAGAGAGGATATTTTATAGTGAAGACTTGTGGGGAGATTAGTCTCGTAACAAGCGTTTTTTGTATGTAAGAATTTTCCCATTTTGGAACTCTGGATGAGTGAGAAATCAGAGGATCTCATACTCCCTTGTCACCAGGAACGTGTAGAATGTCACAAGGAACAAAGGCCCAAAATATGGCCCACTGAAATAAGAAGCAAAAATAGCTGGATTTTCAATTTAGGTCTGCTCCCATCCTACAAAATGAACACAAAAGTACAGCAAGCAAAGGTTACTGCTTAAATCTCAATCTTTCTACTTAATATAAGCTCTTCTTTAGCTTTTCCAGAGCTGTCTAGCAGTGAAAATTTTCAACTCACCCTCCTGTATGGTAGCATAGACGATGAGAAAGGAAATGTGTCTGTCAGGCATTTTCACTGACTTAGTTATTCCCACACTACACCACCACAGTGACCACCATGGATACAAAGAAATTAAGGCTCAGAGAACCTAATGAGAGTTCATGACCATGCGACAGGTGAGACGCTATAATGAATCCGAGTACAAATGCTAACTGTAAAAGCTCAAAAAATGGTAGCATAGTAGCTAAAACTGTGACGGATAATTTCACTGGTTGACCAAGTGAAGAGATTTTATTTTGTTTGCTTTTTTTTTTTTTTTTTTAAGGAAAAAGGTAGGCAGGAATGAAGGTGAGCAGAGGCTGGCAGGAAGAGGAGGAGGAAGAAGCACTTTCATCTACTTACTTGTTCATCTTGATTGCCCTCCCCACCCTGCTGCCCCCACCACCAGGACAGGAAACTGGGTCCTTGGGATACATGCAGACTGAGCTACTTCTCCAGCGCACACAGCCTCATGCAGAGGTTGACCAATTACTCTTCAAAGAAGATCTGTGTTCCAGAGACGGATAAAGCAAATATAACCAGTAGAAATAACCATGAGAAGAGAAATAATCATGAGCCAGAGATGCCCACTTGCTGAAACATTTATTTTGAAGACAGGATTTCCAGAGTTCAAATACAATGAGGAGGAATCTGCTTTTATAAACCATTTTTAGCACTTGCATGTATGGAGACGCTGTTTCTTCTTGAACACAGATGCTGTTGAAGCCATCATTAAGAAACATTAATGCTTTGTTTTGTCACTTAACTTTAGAGGTTTTTATATAAAAGAAACCTGATGCTATAAAAAGAACATTATAAAATGCAAATATCAACATTTATGTTTTAACAATGCAATCATTTCTGTCCTCCACCATACTGTTAGATGCACACTTTTGCAGAACAGCTCTATGCAGAGGGCAAACGTCATTCAATAGCCTCGATGTACCTTTATAGTCAATGTTATTATTACTATTTTATAGGGTAAAATTTTCAGAGGAAATTGAGGATTAAGGTGCTTATCCAGAACTTTTAAACTAGAGAGTAGAAGAGCTAGAGTTCAAATTCTATCTCTTTGACTCCAAGTTCCAAGTGTGTTCTTAATCTTCTGCTACCTTCCAATAATGTCTATAGTCCTGAAAGCAGACTGTAAGCAGACATTTTAATAAATGTGGAAGCAGAAATCAAAGCACAGATACATTTAAATCAGAGAGATTTTCTCCTTGCAATCTGTTGACCCACTATATTAAATCAAGGTAGATTTCAGATCTGATTTTAATGGACCAAGAAATAGATAAAAGATATTTTCGGTAGCAAAAAAGGGGAGACATAAATATATGCATAATATATTTTTCCCCTCTAACATTAATCCTGGGACTGACTATAATAAAGACAATTGATCTAAAAGATGCTTTTTACATTCATTTGAAATTCTTTCTGATCATCTAATGTCAGATATAATTCATTTTTAACAAAAATAGTTCAAGAAATTGATTAGACATCTTCTTTTTGTTTTTCTACAAATTGTTCTTACTAGTAACATTAATTTACTATAGACCCGATAAAGTTGTTAGGCCATTGGAGCGTGAGATTCATGGCATAGTCTATAATTTAAGAAAATTTCTCTCAATTATTTCATGCACTGAAAGGAGAAAAAATAGTGAAGGGAGAAATGGTTGATGCATGAGAGTTCATAATATTTTTGAATCAGCAAAATGAGCTGTTTTAAACTTATGGAACTGGTGGAATGTGTTTATGACAGTAAACTCCCAACTTGTTCATTGTCTATAAAACTACTCTCTGAATATACCCATAAATAGAAAAAAATCAGGAAGAATACCAAAATACTAAGATCTCATTTCTGTCAAGGTTGGATTATGAGTGACTTTGTCTCCTCTTTCCTATCTATATTCATTGTGATGTAGTGACTACTCATTTGTTATAGATACAGTTGAAGTTCCTTTCATTTTACTCCTGAGTCCTGTTTCTTTTCCTTCCTTCCCAGAGAAAACTCCAGCATGAATGTAGGAATATATAATATACTTTAGCTACAAACTTTTGTGTAAATGGTATCTTACTCTGCTACACCCTGATTTTTTTCAGAGTTGTGTTTTCACGTTCTAGGTTGATGCATATAAGTCTAATTTGTTCATTATAATGGCATATTGTATTTGATGCATGCTATGAACTAGATCACAATTTATTCATGTATCCCTTTCTGAGGGACATTTAGATTGTTTAAATTAAATGCTTACCTTTTCAAATGATGATCGCAGTAACGATCCTCAGATACTTCCAAGTTTGCTACCAGTTAAGAAGTTAAATTTTCTATCTTTATTCTTCTTAGTGGTTACAGTGAAATTTTGACATTAAAAACTTCATTAAAATATGTGATGTTTCAATTCCATTTTGTTTTAAAACACCTATAAATTAGTCACTTTTTACCATCAATATACATTTAGATTTACCAATAGTATTATTCATTACTTCGATTACTATTTTTTTTATATCCTATTTCATACTAGCTGTTTCTTTTGACTGAAATATATCACTCTGATGTATTTCAGCAAGGATCTGTGGGCAGTAAATGATTGTACTTTTAGTCTGAAAGCATCCTTTCTTCCTTCCTCATCCTTGGATGATAATTTAGCTGGAAGACAATATTATTGCTCAGTGCTTCAAGATATTTTCCACATACCCCATAATCTCTTGTTGCTAACGAGAAGTTCATTTTCAGTCCCTTGTTCCTTAATGGAGACTCTGCCTTTCCCCTGCGTGACTTTTACATTGTTCTTTTTATCTCTTTGACTTACGTTAATTTATTGCATACTATATATGTGATGTTATAATTGGTTCTTAAATGGGTAAATATCCCTTTTCAATTTTAGAGACGTCTTAGCTATTTTCATTTGAATGTTGACTTTTTCATCATCTGCTTTCTGACTTCCTTTTAGACTATCTCGTGTATTAGACCTTCTCATTGTCTATCTTCTCTCCTGTTAGCTTCTCCTCATATATTTTCCATCTCTTAATGTCTCTGTTCTGCACTCCAGGTGACCGCCTCAGATAGAACAAATTTGCCAATTCTCTCTTCTGTTGTATCTAATTACTTTTCAGCCTTTACATCAATTTTTTTATCTCAAGAACTATATTTGTGATTTCTGTAATTCCTATCTCCTGCCCCCAAATCAACTTTTCTTTTTCACACACTCTGATTTTACTTAATGGCTTTTACTCTTTACTTTTTTTCTTTGAACATATTTAAAACATACTTCTTTCATGTCACACTCACGTCATGCTGCTATTTAGCTTTCCCATTAGTTATATCTTCTGACGAACTGCGGTGTGCAATTTTTGACTCTGTTTGTTTTGAGTGGCAGTTATTTGCTTTGGAAACCATAAGCCATCAGTTGTAGAAGCATCTTTTTTGTTTTTAAAGGAAAGGTGCAGCAGGGATGAAGGCGAGTAGGCGGGCAGGCAGGAAGAGAGGAAAAAGCATTTTGTTTTTATCTAATTATTCACATTGGTTGTTTCACCTGAACTCAGGATGCAAACCTGGGTCTTTGCAATGTGTGTGGACTGTACCCACTGACCTTCTCCACTAGGCCACCAGGGTGTGCCCAGGTGAAAACATCTTTATAGAGGATCTCAGATGTACTTTGCAAGGAGAGTTTGGAGTTCAAGCACTAATTTTGACTTTGTGCCTCTGAAATACAGAGCGTATATTTAGAACAAAACCTGTACTCTGGTGCTGGGTTTTTGAGTTTGACTTCTCGTGGGTGACTCAACTCCAATGGCCATCGTCAGACAGCAAGCTCCCTTGGAAGAGGGCACCGAGCTTATTTTAGTTTGTGTGTGTGTGTGTGTGTGTGTGTGTTTAATAATGGCTGAGGCTTTATGCTGACAACTCAGGCCCAGTTTCCCATTCAGATGAAGCCTGTGGCTCAGACTTCAAAGACTTCACTTCTGCTTCATACATTAAATCCCCAGGTACCCCGTCACTCAGCAATTTCTCTCTCTGGCTCCAATTTCTTTTGGTTCCCTGGGCTGCAGTGTTCACTTACATCTTTATCTGTGAGTGCCCGCTCTCTGACAGGCACCCAGGGATTTCGCCTTATTGATTTCAGATGAGTTATGGTTCCCTGTGTCATCCCGTGCCTTGTTCTGTTATGTCCAGAATCCCTATGTAGTTAGAGCAAGAGGCAGTATGCCTTCCACGTCTGCTTAGGTCACCATATTGACCACATGCTTATATAACTTCTCTAAGGAGGAAAAAATACACAAAAAATTTTTGAATGTTTAAATATTTTAAGTAACCCTTTTTCCTCCCTGCTTCTCAGTGCTGAATTTGAAGAACCACATAATTACGAAGCAACACTTTCATATCTGAGACACTCTGGAAACTCCATTAACCTGTGCACCGCAAAAGAAATTGCTGATTGTAAGTCTGCTAAGCCAATTAATATTGTCTCCCTGTGTGGAATGAAAATGTGTCAAGTGGTATTTCCCCTCTAGCTAACCATACGTTTAAAAATTCACAGCCACGCTGCTCTACCATCTCAGGTCTGTTTTCCCTTGTCCGGGCTTTTAAATATATAAATCGGTCCAGTTGGGCATCAATGTTATCTTATGACACCGCATGCTACTTTCTTTCTACCTCTTCAGTTCTCTCCTTCACCAATCTGCTCCAAGGCTTCGCCTTTTGTCGATATGTAGGAGGGAAAATCAAGATAATGGCGATTCATTTTTCATCCTTCTCCTCCCATAGAAACCTCCTCTCTCTCCTTAGAGTGTCTTTCTTGAAATCCCCTGGTAACTCTGTGTGTGGAGAGAGAGATAACAGACTGAGAATTTGGTCCCTGTGTTTAGCCTGAGTAGGAGCAGAGGATTCATTTACTGGATCTGACCACTGGTTTGGAGCTAAGTCTCCCTGCCTCTGGTATTGCCAACAAAGCTCAGACCTTTCTGTGAAAAGAAAGAGACCCTGTCAGGTAAGAAGATGAAGAAGCAGGGACTCAGTGTTTCCATGTGTTTGACCATCTTGTTCTGCCTATAGGGCCAGCCTATTCTCTAGAAAAGTCATAAATATCAGTGCTGGAATAAATGCTTGAATTTCCTGAGTCTACACTCAGGGCCATAGTTCCTTTAGGTCCTCTGTGTACATCCCTGTTGGTGTAGCAGCTTGCTAACCCCTGTTAAGAGACAGGAAACCAGGAGATTGAGTTGTACAAGGTCGCACGAGCCATGGGTGGTAGAACTGCCATGGGACTCAGATTCAGACCGCCTCTCAGATCCAGGTTCTCCCACAGCTGTGTGTCGCTTCTCATTCAAGGATGTCTGATTTCCTAGAAGCAGGGTCTGGAGATACCATCTGGTCCAACCTCATCACAGACAAGAAGTCTAAGACTCTGGCAGAGGAGGTCATTCACCTGGGAATACATACCTAGAAAGTTCACAGAGTAAGAGTTCAGAGCCAGTGAGACATCCCTTCACTCGCCCAGGAAATAAGGGATTCAAGAACTCCTGGAAACTCTCTTTTAGAATGGAAAAATCTAGATTCTCTCACGTGGCTTGTAAAATACGAGCCATGAGAAGACCAACAACTGCCCCTTATCCCCAACAGGAAGGCAATATTGCTCCATACTTGGGGTCCCTGGCCTCTGCATGAGACCATGGCTTCTCCAATTCCAATGTTCACACGAATCACCTGGGAATCTTGAGAAAATGTAGCTTCTGGCTCAGTAGCTCTGGGGTGCGGCCTTGGGATTCTGCATTTCTAACAAGTTCCATGGTAATACTAATGCTGCTGGTCTACAGAATGGAAAAACTGTGGGCTCCATTGGGGCTAGACCCCTAAACCTCTATAGACTTTGCAAAGTTAATGGAACTCAGGGCCAAATGGCCACTCCTGTCAGAGGCTGCACCTCTCCTTTCTGGACCCCATGAGAACAACCCTACGTGGCTCCCTGAGACCCTGACAGGGCCTTTCCCTAGGACATCTCAGGACAGATGGGCCTGCAGGGACTGGTGTGCATGGGGTGGTGTGGATGGCCTTTGCATGTGTGTGAGGCTCCCACATACAGGGGGAAGATGCAGCAGAGACTTGCCTTTGTTCCAGGCCCCCAGTGTTCCAGGTGTGCTTGCCAGGAATTGATGGAGATACCCCAAAAGGAGCCACCAGCCCCAGCCTCTCTTCAGCCTTTCACTGAGGGATTTTTGTACACTTCATGGATGGCCTGCTAAGGAGGCAAAACTCTATGGCTGAAAAGAAAAAAAGCTCACACACTGAGTCACTGATGCAACTGAGAGTAACACAGAGCCAGGGCAATATAGAAAGGGAGTAGGGTGGGAGAGGGGCGAGGAGGACTGCCCTGCCAGAGGACATCTGTGTGGGAGACAGGAACAGGTCTTCGGGGTGAGAGGAGCTGGGAATTGCAGACTGGGATCTGCAGGATTCTGCTGTGTCTCCAGGCTTTTTCCTGCCCTCTTTAAAGAGCCAGGACAGTTACCCTTCAGTAAAAAGGAGAGATGTGGACTCTTACCCTATTTGTCCCTGTGCATTTGACTCTTTCTCCAGTGCCTTCCGTTATCTTTACACCACTTACTGGTTGAGTGACATGTGAACTCCAGTTTCTTTGTCTATAGAATGGCTATAATGTCTCCTTTGTAGAGTTGTCTGAGTATTTTATTAAATCATACATTTAAAGTCAAGTGGAATTCTGCTCCTGAGAAGATGTACTTAGCAGGGGGAGCAGGAGTAAGTTCAACTAAAACCTCTGGATAATATATACACACACACACACGTGCATGTGTGTATGTGTGTACATATACATGCATACATACATGCATATACATACATGTATATATAAACACACAGAGATATACATATAAACACAAGAAAACTAGAAGACTCTAGAAAGGTCAAAAGAAGGTAGACCAGCTAGGGACTTCAGGACTCAAGAAAGGCTAGGTGGTGAGTCCCCTGGATTTTCTTCTTGCCTTCTATATCACAAGTGTGGAGCTGAAGAAGTTATTAACCCAGAAATAGCAATGAGCACGGACAGAAATAGCTTCAACAGAAGCTTGCCTTTTCTGCTGAAGGGCCAGGAAAGTGAATCCAGAGAGACAGAAAGCCTTTAGACATAACCATCACTCCAGCTGGACAGCACAGAGAAACTGCTTCTGCCCCCACTGCCAGGGCTGAGTGGGGGGCCTCGCTGTCCCGTCACAGGCTGCAGTGATGCGCCCCAATTCCTCTGCCATGTGGTGCTGGAGGCTGGGTGAAGTGGGCGTAGGCAGCTGGGACTTTCATCCCAACCCAAGTTACAAAGACCATTTCTCCAGTGATCGTCAGTGGAGACCAAGGGGGAGGATAGATGTCGATAAGCACCCAGTAGACCAGGCTCCCCTGGGATGATTTCAGAAGGGACCTGGAAAGAGAGGACTTTTCCAGCCACCCAGCTGTCTTGCATATCTATGAGGATGGCTTCAATTAGAATTTCCTGGGTAATATTCCATCTGAATGATTGCACAGCTGGAAGAGGATTGTAAGTCTTCTCTTCACTGAATGATCTGGAGCAAGTTAGTTTACTTCTCTATTTCCCCATCAAAAAATTGGAATTAGTCATGATCAGAATGAGAAATAAATGAAATCATGCCTCTAAGCTTGTGGTATAGTGCCTGCTGCCTGTAATTGTGAAGAATGTTAGTTGCTTTTTATTCTTGTTTGTAGAATATTAGTATTCATTGCTTCACCTCCTGTTGTAAAAGAGGTGAACAGACTTCCTGCAGGTCACATGGGGAGTTATGCACAGAGAACTGAGGGCCGCAAGAGGTGAGCGTGTTATGATAACAGCAGTGGGAAGGTGGCTGAGGACCATCTTCTGACATTCGTCCTTTTCCTCCTGCAGGGATAAAGCTACTGAGTGGAGACAGCCCTGTACTGCCCAGGGAAGTGGGTGAGAGCTCCAGTTCTGTGGGCTGCACCCTCCTGTCATAATTCCTGCCTTTTCCTGACCCCCAGAACTTTGTACTTTATATTCTCCCTCATGAGCAGGTTTCAATGGCAATATTTGGTAATAGACACCTGCACTCTGTTAAAAAGCGCACCAAATGATGAATGCACTGTTGATCAAGCATGTGCCGTCTTCACTAGCTTCACAAGGAAGTTTTCTTGGAGTTTTGGTTTCCCCATTTCTAAGTCAATAATAAGCACCCCCTCTGCCGCGGGGCAAGGAAGCGTAATGAGATCATGATCTGCTAACTCTTTGAGAAGCAGAAGTAAATAAATTGGGGGAGGGGAGTGATTATATTATCATTAGTAGTAGTATTTCATTTTAAAGGAAAGATGCAGGCAAGAAGAGAGAGGAGGAAGAAGCACTTTATTTTATTTTATTTAGTTGTTCATCTCCATCATTTCCCCTGGCCCTGCGAACTCAGGTCCTTGGGATGTATGTGGGCTGCGTTCTTAGTCGAAGGCAGCTGACCAAACCGCTGCTCCATCAGACTGTGCGTTATAATTTTTTAACTGGAAAATAAATCGATACTGGAAGGGGATGTGGGGCAAACTGCATCAGGTTTTTTTTAATGTAATACTAGCTAAACATAGTTTTTAAAGCAAGTAATAGCAGAATTAAAGTATTCGGAATTTAAAAAAGTGTGAAAGTAAAAGCATACAGTCACCCAAGCTGAAGTTCATGTAGGACCAGCCACATGAACGCCAGGTCTCGGTGACAACCGTGAACCTGCCAGCTGCTCTGTCACTGGTTCTATGTGCACATGTTATTGTGTGGTGTCTAGACTGAAGAGAGAAGAGCAGCGAGTCCTACTTACTACACACGCATCATTAACAAGGTGGGAAAGCTCATCCCGATAATATTTCGCAAAAAAAAAACAAAACCCCAAAACAGCAATTTTATTGAAAAATATCCCTTTTTCTACAATGCCTGGCACTCCAGTTAGGCATGTTACATTTCTGACATCATCTCCTTTAGCCTCCCCATGGATTCTGTAAGGCAGGCCCCAGACTGACGGCATCTCTGTAAGTAAGCTAGGGGTCCAGGAAATGGAGTAACTTGTCTGCTGTCCCACAGCAGG
Organism: Solenodon paradoxus; assembly: GCA_004363575.1. NCBI lineage: Eukaryota > Metazoa > Chordata > Mammalia > Eulipotyphla > Solenodontidae > Solenodon > Solenodon paradoxus. The sequence goes on along the minus strand of RJWH01000447.1, from coordinate 60,723 downwards.
AAGTGGCACGACTGGGCCTTGACCCCACATGCTGGCCCCTGCTTGTGTGTGTTCATAACTGAGGTAGGCACCGTGTCGCTCACTATAATCCACAGAACTGTCAAAAAGAATCGAAAAGTCTTTAACTCATAGGGTTGGGCTCCTTCTTCAAACGAGTTAAGGAAATAAAACGTTGGTGGGGAAAACACCTTGAAGCATGATTCCAAGTTCATTTTGTCCAAGTGGGGTTTAGGCTTTTGTTACCCTTTTCCCCATTCTCTTTCCTTTTGAATTTGCAGCTGATTTTACCACCAAGTTTCAGGGCTTTCAAGCGTGGAATGTCGATCTATTTACCAAAACAGGAAACTGGAAGTTGCTTCAGATGTTTTCATTGACTGTGCATTCCATCCTGGAAATCCCCACAGAAATGAAAACCATGGTCAGCAACCCGAGAATTTCCCAAACCACAGAGACAAAGCCTCGCATAGATCTGTGCTGTGAAGGTTGAGGAAACTGAGCTCTGTCATCTTGCACAACTGCTTTAATCCTGGCCTCTGTAAGAAATTGGTAAATAAACTGTCTTGAAATAATTGTTTCCTGTTTATTTTAGCAACTTATGAAGTTGGAATTGAAGAACTACAGAAGGTATGTTTTCTCTCTTCTTACCAACTTTATAACAAGTGTACAGAGTTGATTCTAAGTTTCTTTTATGAAAAGGGAAAGACCTTTGTTCCTCCGAGTTCAGAGATTTTCAGTTCTAGCTGTGAGATTCTGAGCCCTGAAGTATCAGAGACAGAAAACATGTGGGATGGGAGAAGATGGCCCTCATTCATTCCCAGTCTTTTTTCCAAGGCAGCCAGCACCAAATAACCATAAAAACTATTTCTTCAGTAAGTACTTTGGCACAAGCTAAATTTTTACATCCCCTGCTTTCAAGAGAACTGGACCCTTCAAGGCACTTTCCCTGGGCTCCTGACCTAGATACTGTGCCACGCTGGAGACAAGGCAACAACTGAATTAGGGCCCAGAAAGAATGCCTGCTGGCCTCACTCTCATTCCTGACTGTGACTTCAAACCTCCATTTCCTTACATGGAAAATAGAGATCACAGAAATACCCAACTGTGGGGTTATTCTGAGAATGAAAATAAGGTACCTGCAGGTAAACACTTGTAATAGTGTCTGGGAATCTATTCTCGGCATGTTACGTCATTGTGCTTCTGCAAAACAGTGTATTCTCCGGGAAGGAGAATGCATATGCCTTGTGGACATCATATCTGCAATAAAGGAGGCTCAGTAAGTAAAAGGACTAACACTTCTTCCACTGACTGAGAAAACTTAAGTCAACTAGATTAGGTGAGCACCTAGTGCAGTGCCTGGCACAGAGCAGCTCCTTACCACCTACCGTGGGAATGGCCTGCCTCCTCTTCTCACTGGGTGCATTTAGTTTAGAGCCTTCATCTTCCACTTCGGTTCTCTTATGCTACCTGGAAAGGAGTATTTCTTTGTAAATGTACTCTATAGCTAGAAAACTACAATAAGTGATCATTGTTTCTATTAAACAGAGCAGAAACATTCTGTTTCAATGCTTCACTTCCCCAGAAACATCGGCAAACAAACTTCAACTGCACACAGGAATGTTCCAAGTAACTGAAAGTGAACTCATTGGGGAAAAAAAAGGATGAAAGTATTTTTTAATCTTTTTTAGACATACATGTTCTGGCAGTGGGGTGGTTTATTTTACCCTTTCTTGATTGAACATCAGGGACAGAGTGTGCACAGTTAATGTCTTCTTTCAAAGCTACTCTTGGGCCATTGCAGGTGTTCAAGCCAGCTGCCTTCGCACCAGATTATTACAAGTCTATGTGCTAGAGTTGTTTTTTCTGCCAATGATCAGTTCTTTCTTCTGCCAGTATCTGTGTCTAGCAGTGAGTCTTTCATATACCAGTTCCTGTCGTGTGCCCGCTGCCGTGCATACACAATAGTTCACAATCCTCAGTGTTACCCAGTGACCCACTATCGATGCTTCCATTTTACAGATAAGAGACCCAGGCTCAGAGAGGTTAAATAACCTGGAAGGAGTGCAGGAGAGCTAGAAATCAGGATCTACCTGATTTTTAGTCTATCAGCACTATCTTCCAATCTGCTAGAATTATATGGAAAATAAACCAGTAGTCTCTGAGTGGAGTCCTGTGGGGCATTCCTTGAAAGAGAAAATATGAGCTATTAGGCCTGGTCTTTGTGGCAGCACTTTGAATGCTTAGATGCTTTGCTTTCTTTAGAGTTCTTTCGGGATTCCACATAGTGAATGGCATCACATATGTGATGACTGAATGAATGAGGGACTGCGCTATGGTTATTAGAGCATAATTTTAATGGCACCAAATCTAAATCTAGGTCATGTGAGAGTGGAATTTGATTAGAGGGTGTGTGATCAATAAGGGAGATTCCCAGAATGATTTGCACACTTATGTATACCAGTTTTGCCCACTGAAGCACTGCTCACATTTTTCCATCTGATTTAGAAGGTCTTTATTCTTCAGATGCATTCCTGGAAAAAACATGCAGAGAACACTTTATTCTTCAAAGTCAAACCTAACCACAGAGGCCATACTTGGCTGATTTATGGAAATGACCATTGTTCTCTTTACTTTCATTTTCAGCCTTGGCAGCATTTTCTCCATCAAGACCTTAGGTAAGTTTTAGCTTCAAAAGAAAATCTAACCACTGACCCACTGATGACTGAACGTTTTTTCCTGGCTGAACCGACTATGTTTCCAGCTATGTACGTGACCTAGTTCGGCCATCCCAGTGCCTTGCAAGGTGCCTGGTGCTAAGAAGCAGCTTGGGGGCTCTGCCCAGCCTTTCTCTGGGGCCCCCTTCTTGCCTACACTGCACTCATATCACAGATACCCATGGAGTCTCCAACATGTGCCAGTCATTTACTAACCACTAAAGTTGTTGCTGTAATGGAGCTGAAGGCTACTACCTTCAAGGACTCCTGTATTAGTGGGAGAGTTATACAATATAACATAATCACATGAATCTCCAAGAGCTTAAAATGTCTAAAACACTGTTTCAAGTCTCTTTGCTTTTCCTCATTTCATTATCTCTCCCAAATTTAATGATCTGGAAAACTTCTGGCCATAAAATATCCCCTCCTTTAAGAAACCTTTCTTGATCCTCCTCCTTCAGAAAGAAGCAACCATTCCCTTCCCTGTTCAATGTAAGATAAATGTGTTTACACTAATATGCTATATGTCATGTTTACTAATGTGCTAGCTCAGCTTCAGTCTCCTCTCGACCTTCTTGTCTGTGAGCTCTTTGGGGCAGTACTTTCCTGCCTCTTCAGACCCTGTGTGTCTCTCTCCCCACCTTGGGAGTTATTTGTAATGCATTCATATAAGCATAGTCAGTAATTTTACAGAAGGAAATATCCGAATTTCCTGACTGAGGAGAAAACCATAAGCGTTAAATCATGAGGGATCCTGGGTTAAGGTCAAGATGGTGATCTGGTAGGTAAGACTCCCAACTCCTCTCCATAGAGCAACTAGGAATTCACCTATTTTCCAGACATAAATACTGAGGAAAAGCATGACCAGAGGCTAGAGAGAGGCAGAAGTAACCAGGACCACAAAGGTAGTTGAAAACAACAGGGTTCAGAACTGTGCCATGACTCAGAATTCGGGCCACAGTGAATGGAACCATGGGAAGAAATGGAACTCCTGGACCTCCAAATGCCTCAGAGAGCCCACCCAGGGGGACCAGGACATGGAGCTGGGGGAGAAGGTCTTGGCATAGGGTGGAAGGCGTACCAGTGTCCTGGTGGTCTGAACTGGAGCCCGTGTGGTGAAATTACACTGGGTGCCACCATGTCCAGAAGGTAGCTAGGGGGATATCCAACCTCTCCCCACCCTACCCCCTCCCATCGTCATATTGGACTGGAGGTGCAAGACCTGCCCAAGGACATCCTGCCCACTAGAAATCCTGTCCATAAGTTAAAGGAAGAAGAGAGTCTCCCAGAAGGCATAAACCCTCAGTACTCCCAATAGCACCACTGTGACCAGAGGCAAACTACAGAGAGATGCCGATTGTAGGCCAACAACAAGGTGATGGTTACAGTTTGGCCCTGGGATGCTGGGGAAGGCTCTGCATTCCCCACACAAAATCCAACCCCACAGTCCTGGGCAAGGAGAAAAATACATGATCATATCAATAGATGCAGAGACAGCTTTTGACAAAATCCAACACCCATTTGTGATATTAAAAAAAAACCCAAAAACTCTACATAGAATGGAGGTAGAAGGTATCTCAACATAATAAAGGCCATATATGATAAACCCATAGCAGACACAGTCAATGGGAAAAAAATTAAAAGCATTTCCTCTTAGGTCGGGAACAAGGCAAGGTTGTCCACTCTCACCACTGCTATTTAATATTGCACTGGAGGTACTAGCCAGAGCAATTAGGCAAGGAAAAGAAATAAAAGAAAACCAAATTAGAAAGGAAGAAATAAAACTATCATTATTGCAGATGATATGACTATATATATATTGAAACTCCTAAAAAAACTTTCAAAAGTTACCAGAACTAATCAACAAGTACAGTAAAGTGGCAAGCTACAAAATCAATGCACAAAAATCCATTGCTTTTTTATATGCAAATCACAAACTAAAAGAAAACAAAATCAAGAAAATCACACCATTTAAAATAGAAGTTAAAAGAATAAAATATCTTGGGACATACTTAACAAAGGAGGTAAAAGATCTGTACAATGAAAACAAGTCCTTTTAAAAGAGTATGACATAAAGAGATGGAAAGACATCCCCTGCTCATGCTGAGAAGAATCAATATTGTTTAAATGGTCATCTTACCTAAAGCAATATGCAGATTGTATGTAATCCCCATTAAAAACCCAGTCTCATTTCCATGAACTAGAACAAAAAATCTTAAAATTTGTATGGAACAACAAAAGACCCCAAATATCCAACATAATTATGAGACAACAGAATGAATCCAGAGGGATTACACTCCCAGACATTAAGTTATACAACAAAGCTATAGTGATCAAAATGGTATGTTACTGTAATAACAGAGGCATAGATCCATGGACTAGAACTGAATCACCAGAAACTGACACACACACATACAGTCTGTTAATCTACAACAAAGGAGCCAAAAGCATACAATGGAAAAAGGAAAGGGCTTTCAATAAATGGTGCTGGGAAAACTGGGCAGCCACATGCAAAAGAATGAAACTAGACCACTAACACTGTTCACAAAAATTACCTCAAAATGGACTAGAGACTTGGACCTAACACCAGAAACCATAAAATTCTTGGAAGACACCACAGGAAAAGCAATTCATGACTTTAGCTTTAGAGAATCTTTGGGAACTTAACTCCAGTATCAAGGGAAACAAAGGAGAAAAACTGGGAACTACATCAAACTAAAAAACTTCACAGTGAAAGAAAACACTACCAACTGAAAAAGACAACCTACTAACTGGGAGAAGGTATTTGCATTCCAAATCTCTGACAAGGGTTTACTATCCAAAATATACAAAGAATTCATAAAATTCAACAACAGAAGCAGGCAATCCAATAAAAAAATGGGAAGAGGAATTGGAGAGAGATTTTTCTGACGTGGATATAGAGATGACCAGCAAGCACATGAGAAGATATTTTTACTCACTGGCTATCAGGTAAATGCAAATAAAAACAACAATGAGATGTCACCTTACACCTGAGAGATTGGCTATTACTCAAAAGTCTGGAAACAAATGATGGTAAGGATGTGGAGAAAAGTAAACACATTTACACTGTTGGTGGGAGTGCACATTGGTGCAAACCTTCTGGAAAACAGTATAGAGATCCCTCAAGAAGATGAATATTGAATAGGGGTCTAATCCCACTATCCCACTATCCCACTTTTGGGTATTTACCCAAAAGATACAAAAACACTATTTACAGAGATTTATGCACCCCCATGTTTATTGCATCCCTATTCATAATAGCTAAGAACTGGAAATTACTGAAGTGTCCAACATCAGATGAATGGATAAAGATGTGGCACAAGAATGAAAAGATGTGTTGTCTATTCTTGCTTCAAGAGGGGAGTGGAGACCAGAGTGGTTGTGAGTGGAGGGGAAAAAGACCAAATTAACAGGAAATGATAATATATTATAATCACAGCTAGGGATTTTGTAAAAACACAGAAGTAAGGGCTCCAGGCTTGCCACCTTGAAGAGTGACAGCTGAACTGAATCTGATAGCAGGACTTGGCCCAGTGACTGATGGGATGTATGTCCCAGGCATATGGAAAAGTGTGAGCAAACACTGTTCAGCAGGGTGGTTAGCATAGAAATGGACTAACCTCTGATACTGAATGAGTGTAAAGTTCAGTGAGGGAGGGACAGGAAGGAAGCTGGGTTAAGTGTGCAGATGGTTCAGGAGGCCAGAGCTCCTTCACTGGTTACCTGACCTTGCCTCACCATGGAAAATATTATGCAAACCACATATGCTCTTTAATAGTTTTCCAGTAATCATATTTTTAAAAGTAAAAAGAAACATGAGATTGGTTTTAATAGCACATTTTATTTACCCCAACATATCCAAAATCTTACTTTCACTGTGTAATTACTGTAAAAGTTATTACTTTTTCTGATACTAAATCTTAGAGCTCAGTTTGGATCAGCCACAGGCGGGCAGTGACCCTGTGTTGGACCGTGTGGGTTTATACTTGATCCTGTGCATGGGATGTTGGCACAGAAGTGTTTGGGGTATTTTTGTTTTAATTGTTTTAAGGAAAGGTGCAGGCAGGCAGGTAGAGAAAGGGGGAAAAAGCACTTTGTTTTTTTTCACTTAGATGCTCACACTGGTCATTTCCGTCCAGATCTAGGGGTATGGGGCTTGCTCCTTCGGAAACTGCTTTGCCGCTCCACCCAGGCACACCACGAAAGTTTTACAGCAGAGACAATATACCCTTCTCGCCTGTTATACTCCTAGAAGTCAATGTTTGCTTTGACCTTTTATGGAGATTCAGTTGTAGAGAAACTATTGGACAAGGTCGGGGCCATAAGATGATGGATTTCAAAGGACATGCATTCAGAAGGCAGGAAAATGCCTTAGGAAAAGTATCAGCAATGGGCAAGGGGAACATAAGAACTGGGTGATTCAAACTCAGCAAATATTTCAGTGAAGAAAAGTTCAATTATCGAGGGGCTGTTAAATGCACAATGCTAGGCTTTCAACATTTTTATCACATTCCATTCTCGTGGCAACGCGAGAGACTTGTATTGTGATCTTTCATTTATCGTCGAGAAAATCTGAGCTTCTGAAAGAGGTGGAGTGGAGATGAGAACCCAGCACTCACTTCACAGTGCCTGTGCGCCACAGAACGAGCAGATGACCTAGTGGAGGACCAGTGTGCTCAGTAACTGGAGGGATGATGAAACCTCAGAGGTCTTTCCACTGTCTTTCAGAACACAACTCTCGCTTCACTTTCTCCTTCACTCAGGACCACCTCTTCTGATTTCCTTTGAGGGCTTTTCTTCCCTGGCTTTCCATATGTGATTGTAAAACAGTGCAACTCCTGTCATGTCAGAAAGACACTCTCAGGTGAACATTGATGTTTCCCAGTGTTCTGTCCCAATCCTCCGTTTTTCCCTTTCTACTCCCCGCCTTGACTCTCCCTGACTCCTCCACTGCAGCTGTTGTCTACATACTGACACATGACAGTCATTCATGTCATTAGGAACCACTGGCTGGAACCATCTGCTCCAGGCACTGTGCTATATTGCTACCCCGGATTCTGCAACCTTAGTGTGGAGGTGGAGGATACACCCATAGCAGAGCTCTGTCTCTTTATACTGATGTTTAGGTTGTTGAGAAGGCCAAGTGGAAGAACTGAAGACAGATCCATAGACAGTACATATAACATAGAAGACAGAGTGCTAGGAGAACAGATAACTAGGTATAATTACTTGGGGGAAAAGGGAGAAATCTCGAGGGCAGATGATTTAGACAAATTGAGAAGGGTACTGTATAGCAGTGTAAGATGTGGAAGGTACTCCAACGAAGGAAATATCCAATAAGCAGGTAGATATGGGGAATTAGAAGATTCTAGACTAAAGAAAAGGTCGGGGAAAGGAGCAGAAGAAGATGGGACTGGAAGGAAAGGGAGGGACCAGATCACACTGAAACTGAGTTTTACCCTGCAGGCAAAGGGGAGATCCTAGAAGGTTTTAAACAGGATTTAATATTCTGGCATTGATTGGAGCAGGCATAAAGAAAAGAAAAGGGATTCACATCCATTTAAGTTTTTTGTATCCATTTCATTTTAAGGACTGAGTGGTACTCGAAGCTTCGTGTTTTCCCTGACATCTCTTTACTTTTCAGCTCTAAACATGAAGATGAAGACAGAATGAAGGGAAAAGACATGTGTGAATTAGAACCTCATAAAAAAGAAAAGGACCCATCTTCAAATCATCTTTCCAAGGTATCTGTGTTCTATGTTCCCTGACCTGGCATTATAATTCCGATATGTAATAGGGTCCACTCATGGGTGACTTTTTAGAGGCAGAGACTGCAGCTCTCCAGAGTGACAGAAGATGTAGTGACTGCTGGGCATTTTATCAAAGACACATGCATGATAGTAACACTGACTCTAGTCTCAGATGTTCCACATATTACTCATGAGGCAGGTGTTAGAAAAGGTTGGGGCTAGTGTGAGTTTGCAAGGCACACACAGGGCAAAAAGCATAGACACACTAAATTGGGTACTAACCCTGCACATTTGCATGACTCCGGAGAACAGACCTCTTAAATTCTGTGCTGTCAGGCCTTGCTTCAAAGAGTGACGGAGTCTTGAGCTGGGTCATCTCATCTATAAAGTGAGAATAAAAACTCCTTACCCAACTACTGTCCCCACTCCCATTCCAAAACTACCTGAATTATGAAGATAAGAGCATGTACGTGAAAGTGCTTTGTACCATAAGCTGTCATAAAAAGATATTGCTTGTATTCATAGCAAGCATTGTATATATATATATTTGTATATTCATATCTATTTGACACAATCCCTGTTAAAACAGTACGGTTGGAGGCTTAAATAATAGATACCACAGAAGCCACTACCAGAGCTCAGAACCTTCTGATACCTGGTTGAGATGTGCTTATGTTATCGGTTTGAACCAGTACTCTGTAGAGCTTGGGTAAATCAAGCAGCAAGTTGGTGATGTGGGCCCGAACCGGTGTGCAGGTCCAGAAGTCAGGCTGCACCAGGTTGGATGTTTGTAGAGATTCAAGATAATGTAAATCACTAGGAAAAAGACCAAAGTCAGGGAAGCAGCAACACATGGCAAGGTCAAGGGGCAAGGTCAAGGTCATAGAAGAGACCGAGTAAGGATGCCATGAAAGAGCAAAAGCAGAGGTGTGCTCTTGTCCCATGTTGGCTTTATAGCAAAAGCAAGTCCTGCCTCAGTAGATTTCTAGTTGTGAGACCAGAAGCCACTTATTTAACCTTTCTAAACTTTTTTTTCTGGAGGATTCACGATTTTTGTCTAACATGGTGTTATAAAGTTTAAGTGAGATAAAATGGAGTCAGTGCCTGCCTCCTGTGGGTCTGCCTCTGTGCAGATGTTCACTGGTCGTTTAGAGGTGAACAAGAGAAGCAGCAGGTATCCTCATGGAATGCGGAGTCTGCTAAGGCAGTGATAAATATTAAATAATCACTGTCATGAGGAATGAATGAATGAATGAACAGCACAAGTAAACAAAGAACTAGACAGATTAGTCAAAGCCTATGTCACCTATCTTCAGGTGGGTGCCTACGAGCAGACACCTGGAAAAACCCAGGTGACCAAAGTCCACAAAGGGAAGAGAGTGCTGGACTGGAAGCAGGATGCTGTGACTGATGACAGTCATACAAAGGCCTGTCCTGAAGACACGAAGCTGGCCAGGCACTCCCACAGCAGAGGTAAGCTGCATTACTTCCTGGTTCTCTCCAGCATTACCAAATTATTTTAAATCTGTGCATAAACACCTATTATATACCAAGACTGCCCGAGTGAGGTAGCTGTGCCATAGTAGAAAGGACACCGATTTCAAAGCAGAGACCTGAGGTCAAATCTCAGCTCTAATACTTATCTGTGTGGTAAGCAACTTCATATTTCTGCAGTTCAATTCATTTAAAAAAAGGAGTTTCATGAGAACCAGTCTGGGAGTCTGTCCCCTAATAGGTCATCGGCAAATGTTTGTTTATTCTTTTCATTCTACAGCTACTAGCTCCATTGCTTTTTGTAGGCCAAGTCACCAACACACTGATGACACAGTATAATACCATTAGGTGACTTTGAATGGGATTTTATTCAGATTGAATTTTGCCTTTGTGATAGTCAAGACTGTTGATTGGAAGAAGAGCATTGCTCCTCTCTGGCCTGGTGCCTTTTGAGACACATTTTACCCTTGTGGAAGCAAGATGGCATCCTCTTAGAAACCCCAAAGGAAACCAGAAACTTCCATCTTCTCAACAGTTGTAAGCAAAGCCCCAGATCTGTCATACTGGCACTGGTTGGTCCACATGGCATCTCTGATCCAGTCATTATAATGCTCTGACTGCTGCAGTGACTGCTACCACCTCACCCCTAGAGCTGCAGGAATTGTCGGTTCCACCAACCCCACCTAACATCAGATTGAAGGATTTCCCCAGGGAAATCAAAGAACTGTTTCAGCGGGTGGGGAGAATAGACACTGGCCAGGCAAGAAAAGCAAATGTCTACTCCCACCCAATAAGCCATAGTAAGCCACCCACCGATCATGCTGCTAGAATCAGTGTTACCACCAGTGAAGAGAAAAATACATTTGCAGTGATCATTTGACAGACTTAAGGGTCCTTATAGCCACCTCCCAACTAGTTAACTTCATCCCTGTCACATTTCTTTCCTTCATTATCCCCTGCTATTGTCTCAGTTTACTAACTTGGTCATGTGCTTAAGCGCCCTTATGAATTTGCTTGATCTCTTTCCTCTGTCTTGATTCTTGATGTCCTATTCATCCTTTGAGATCTATTGCAAAAGTCAACTACCTCTGAGGCCTCCCTTACCTTACCCTGTCATACTCTTTCTTATTCTCCAAAGACCATAATTCCTCATGCCCGTTTCCAAGACACTGAAACAGCAACTGAATGACCATGTTTCCATATTAAGCTTTAGAGCTGAGCATTTCTGCTGACCCAAGCCCATTATATACTAATTCTATAACCTTCGGAAACTTAGTTTGAATGCAAATGGAAGCTACTACTTATTCCCCAGGACTGTTTGTCTACGTATATGAAATGGTTCATGTGCTAAATAACTGTGTTCTTCTTTTATTTCCTTTTGGGAAAAAGCTGCAGCATGCCACCCATTAAAATTCATGGAAGACATGCTTGTCTCCCACAGTTCGTCATGAGCACCCTGAGATCAGAGACCAGGTGGTAATTTTCTCTGTATCTCTGCAACCTGGCACAGGGTCTGGCACACTGGAGATACCCAGCAATAGAATAAGTCAGACTTCAGTGACAGGCTGATAGATTTGATAATCTCAGTGTTTCCACTGAATAAAACAAGTGAAGAATGGTTTTTGAAAAAGGTATAAAGGTATAAAGAACTCACCTAACAGAGATCACCCACACACCTGCAGTACCAGGAACGTGGGAAGTGAGTGCCAGCGTGACATTTGCCTTGAGGGATTGACTGAGTTCTGCATCCCTTGAGCTCTGGTGTTGACAACAGGGCGTGCAGAGGACAGAAGCTACACCCAGAGCTTGCCTAGAGTGAATTTATAATAGGGGACTCTGGTATAAAGCTGAGGTCTCAAAGGATTATGTCTACACTTTGAGATCGAGCAAGACCGCTCCTATAGTTCATAATACTGTGGTGTGTACTTATATATTTGTTATATAGGGTATATCTCAAATTTTGTAACACAATAAAAATTGTAAATAAAAGATTTATAAGATGATGTCATGTGATAAAGCACAGAGCCATCGGCTCAAAAACTATGTCTTAAATAGATGTATTGGGGGAGGTGAAAATGGGAGGGAGGAAAACACGTCAATGTGAATAAAAGGGTTAAAGGCAAATCTTAAATATAGAGCTGGAAGCTATCTTCATGCAACTACATACTGTCTGAGTAGTCAGTGCAGAATCTGGAATTTTCTGTGAAAAAGGAGACTCTTCTGGGTAATCTATGCATACTGCTAAAGGTCAGTGACAGTCCTGAAGCCATTCATTGTTCTTTGCAACACTTACGAGAGGCACAAAACGCTTAGTCAAGAAAATGGGAATGAGATACAGAGGTAAGTTTTGAGGAAAAAATACAATTGAGTGTCTTTCTATAGTCCTATACCTCTTTTGAAAAATGAATAAAAAGTATTACTTCTCTTGATTGGGGGGGAGGGGGAAAGAATGAACAAGAAATAAGCTCCCATGGGCAGAAGGAAATGTGCTCATTTTGGCCCTGGCATGGAGTGAGGGGAAAGTAAATCTGTTACCATAAGTTTACTAACATGGTGCATATCTGCAGTCCAATTTCACACTGCGTGGACCAAAAGAAACCCAATTCTCTCTGAAGTGGTGTCAGCTCAGTAGACCTCCCAGACAGCTGGTGGAAGCAAATATAAAACCCCTTTGATGGAATCTACTTTTATCACAGTTTTCAAATAATTCCTACACTATGTATTTTAAAAAATTAGCAGTTCAAAATGAAAATAAACACAGGGAAACAAGTCACAAAGAGTGAAAACCAGCAGAAGAACAAACAACAGAAACCAGCTTGCAAGATAGTACACACAGATGTTGGAATTATGAGATATAAACCACAGGATATCGGTGTTCAGTATTATAGAAGTAAGAGAATAACATGGAAGAGAACACACTGATTTGGTAAAAATAATAAATTGATATAGAAATACAGTGAATTTAAAAAATACATATTAGACACAGCTGAAGAACAAATAAGGAACTAGAAGGTAAAGTTAGAGAAGCTGATGAATATTCATCCACAGGGGAAATGATAGAAAAGAATGAAAGGCTGAGTCATGGAGACGAGGGCGAGCCGTGGTTGCCCAGCCGTCACCTGGAACATTCTCGCACACACCCCGCGTCCTGGCTCGAGACCCTGGGTTGGGGGAATAAAAAAAGCGTCGTGTAGACTAAAATGTGAAGTCTTAAAATAACATTAAATTCGAGTTCAATAAAGGATGCTAAATGGGAAAAAGAGGATGCCAGACAATTTTCCAGAATTGTTGAAAGAAATCAATATGAAGATTCAGGAACTCTAAAGTTCTCTCACAGGATAAATACAACAAACCTACACCTACTTATAGCTTACAGAAACTGAAGGACTTTGAAGAATAAGACAGTATCTTAAAATACCTTGAAAGCAGACAAAGGAAAATGACGAGTTTCCTACAAGGAGACAACAGCAGGATGCCTGCAGAGTTCTCAATAAGAATATTAACTAGAATACAATGCTGCTGTCAGATATAAATATCTATCTAGAATTTCATAACTAGTGAAAATGCATGTCAAGAATGAAGGAAAAATATTTTCAGCAACATTTTAATGACTACATGAAACTTCCTAAAGGAAATTTTAACCATGTACTTCAGGCAGAAGGAAAATAACCCCGGGTAGAGAATTTTGGATGCAAGAAAGCTGAGCAAAAGCAATATACTGAATAAAATAATAATAATGTCAAATGGGGGGAGTAGAACTAAAATATTGAGCATCGATAGCACATTGGGAAGATGATGAAAGTTAAAACATTCTAAGGCTTTTCACTGAGAATAACTTGAAGAGAGTAAGCAAGGAGGCAGAAGATCTTTTCTTTAACAAGAAGAAAGGAAGGCGAGGAGGCAGAGGAATCACTTTCATCCTCCTTGTGCCCCTCCCCCACCTGGGCCCAAGGTCACTAACCCAGATCCTGGATTTTTAGATGGTCTGCACCCCTACTGGTGATTTAGCACCTCAGCCACAAAGGCATGCCAAGAAACTAATATTAATTCACTTCAGACTTGGAAGAGTTACAATAGCTAGGATATGTTTACCAAAAGATACCAATTAAAGAATAAGAAGACAAGTCACTGGGTAGAAGATATTTGATTTACATAGAGAGAAGGGAAGCACATTGAGGTACAGGAGGCAGGCAAATTTAGAGTGCTCATTGATGACCTCAAATACCTAAAGGAGATGAGGAAGAGAGTTATATGTGTACAAGGTAGGAATGTCCTAGGGAGAGGGAAAAGAAGTTCATGTTTCCTGAGGTAGGTGACCGTCCCATGTTTGGGTAGAATAGCAAGGAGGCCAGTCTGGTTGGATCAGAGTTACTGAAGGAGCCTGTAGTGGAGAATGAGGTCAGGGAGGAAAACGGGGCCAGATGAGGGGACTTTTGTAGACCATTGCAAGACATTTGGCGTTTAGGGATTTAAAAAAAAAATTGATGTAAAGTTTTGAGCACAAGAACTTGCATTTTAAAGAACCATCCTGGTTACTGAATGAAGAATGTAGAAGGATAAAACTGTAAGGCGTTTGTGGCAATCATTCAGGTGAGCGAGGACGGTAACTTGAACAACACATGCCATTGTTGACATGTGTCTGGATTCAGGATATAATTTGAAAGTAGAGCTGCCACATGGCTGTGGATTAGGAGTGGAACAGGAGAGAGAAAGGTGTCAAGGGTTTTTGGTTCTGAGCAATTGAAAAGACGGTGCTGCCACTTTTTATTGAGATGGGGCAGACTCCAGGAAGAGCAAGTTTGCAGAAATTTGGTGAGTATGGTTTGGAATGTAATATATTTAGACAATCAAATGGAAATAGTGTGAGGTCTATGGAGTATCTAGAATTCATGAGACATATTAGGGATATAAATTTGGGAGTTGTCATGTGTTTTAAAAATAACGCCTTAAACTCTAATATTTGCTTCAGCCAATAGGAAGGATTAAGAAATTAAAAAATCATTGTACTAAGAAGAAATTAAAAAATCACTGAATTAAGAATTTAGCAACCGTCTATTCAGCATCTTTGTTTTGTGCTGAAAAGGTAGGACTTTATGACTATAGAAGCTGACACATTGAAATGTTTGTGTCCTATGTGCTAATTGACTTATCATAGGATGAAATCTGGTTGCTTGGTTCACTGAATTATTAGACATAACTCAATTTGCTTATTTCTTTCTAGCATATGTTACTATTTATTTCTGATTACTAGTTCATGTTTGAAAATGGTTCTGAATCACCCATATACTTAATAGTAATCTATGTCAACTGAAGATAAAAAAGGTAGCTATATAATCACAAGAGTATAGCTCTCTGAAAGAAACCAGCACCTACATTTATTGGGCTAAACCACTTAATGCAAAAAAATCTCTATGTATTTTCAACCTGGCACACTATCTTTTAGCTAACTCCATAGTTAGTGATTAATAAATGTTGACATGTGTTCAGTCAACCTAAGAAATTTTACTTTATAAAATGCAGGTGTGCCTGGTGGCTCAGAGGTTAAGCCTAGAGAGCAGTCCACATACAACCCAAGGACCTGGGTTGGAGGCTTAGGGCCAAGGAGAAGCCCCGAAAAATGAACAACTAAATAAAATGCTGCTTCTCTCTTCCTGTTGCCTGCTGCCTTTCTCTTAAAAACAAACACACAAACAAATGAACAAAACTAGGTAGGCTCGTCTAGCTGTAGAGAAGTCCTAGCATTGTACCCAGGAGGATCTCGCCATATGAGGTCAGATGTTAGAGGAAGAACTATCGTAAGAGGAGTTACTGCTTTACTAGGTATCTAGCATCCTTCATGAAAATGCATCCTTGCTACAATAACAGAGCAGGAGTTATTTTCATAATGCCCACTTCAGAGAATCTTAACTGTGATCTACAAAATGAAGTTGTTTTGCCAAAGCATCCTGCACACCAAAACTATTACCCAGCTTTAGCATATTTAACCTGTCTTCTCTGTTCCTGTCGCTGCCACACTCAGTGATGTCTGAATGCATTTGCAATAGCAGTCAACGAGATGTTCTCCACGGTTTTCTCCATTTTCCCTACAGGTGGACATGCAGAGTCCTTGGAAGTGACAAGTGAAACCACAGACCAGGGGCCTTTTAAATCAAGGCCCATCACAGAAGAGACCTATGATGATGTTGAGTGCCCCCAGAGAGAGAGGCAAGTATGTCCCAACCCTTCAGCAATGTGCTGAGACTTTTAAATGAATGAGATTTTTAAGGTGGAACACAATAGGTTAATGGTGTTTGTATCTTTTCTCCCCCACAGACCAAAGTCAGACTTCTCAAATTCATTTGCTTCAGATAATAGTAAGTACAGGAAGACATTTCTGAAACTGTCAGCAGGAATTGCTGAGTGCTTCTCAGTGATGTCTTTTATTGACACATATTTTAATAACAGCGATTGAGGGAGGGTGATGGTAAGCGCAGAGAAGTGTTATGAGCTAGAAAATTCATTCAGACTCACAAAGGTGAAGATGATGGAAGGGGGATCATGAGACAAAAAAAGCAATTCAATGTGAGATTGCTTCCTTCCTGTCTCTTCACAATGCAAGTCTGATTATAGGGGCTTTTTACTTAAAATACTCAGAACTTCCCACTATTTTTAAGATTGATCTTAACATGGTCTAGAGACCTTGAGTGTTTAGCCCCAACCTGCCCCTACAGCCTCTTCTCACTCTGCTCTCAACCTTCACCTTTGCGGTTAGTTGCGCTCACCTCCTAGCATCTCTGATGTTCCAAGCTCCCCTGCAGGGTACCTGCATGAGCCACTCCCTCTTCCTGGAGTGTTCTTTCCTCCTCCATAACTCTTGATCTTTCTTCTCATCTCAATGCAGTCATTATTCCTCCAGGAAATAATATTTTGGTGTACAACCTCCCGTGCCCATTGTATCCATACTTGTTGTTAAAATTTTATATTCTTTATATGTGTGTGTGTCTGTCATTGCAAGGCCTAAGAGAGTGTTATCTGTTATCTGTTAGGGATATGATGCTTGATGCTGGGCCTCTGTCCTCAGGGAGTCCACCTTTCACCTTTTTAGCCTCTACCTGAGAGGGTACCCAGTTGTCAGAAAACATTATTCTATTATTCTAGTTTAATGGGTAGAAACAATGGTAGTTCCTTACACTATCCTGATACTGAGATCTATTTGTTTTCTTAATATTGTTAGGGAGTGTTATAAACTACACTTGTCTTAGAGTACACTTTCCACGGACTCCTCAGAGGGAGAACAGAGCTTACTAAAGAGGGGCTGAGGGGCTGGTCTAACAGGGGTGCTGGGAACTGTCTGGGCGAAGATGCTTTGTGGGGGGTTTCATGCAGCTTTTGAGAGGGCTCACCTCCCTAGCACTCACACAGACCCAATGTCTTTTTTGACCTTTGGGAGGACAGTCCTAAAGATGATGGCTCCTGGGGGGACCCACCTCCATAGTTACTCTTTAACTTCTAATTGCCTTCCCTCCTAGATGGTTACCTTCTTTATACTTAACATTTTCTTTAGTCTTGAGCATAATGCCAAGCGCATGTTAGAAATTAAAAGATGTATTTGTTTGAACGAATGAAAAGACTTGGAATGGAGATAATCAGATGTTACCCTGCTTGTTTTTGTCCTTAGAATGTCAGGATTTTATATGTAAAAACCACCATGGAGATCATTAAGCCAGTACCTGCATTTTAAAAAGGAAGGTTCAGAGACGTGAGGTCACTAAGTTGTGTAAGTGTGTAAAACAAGTCCTAAACTTGCAAATCCCCTTTGCTCGAATAGACTCAAACTCTGTATTTAGGCCTGTGTGTTGAGCTAGGCTAATGTCATGCTAAGAAGGGAAATGTTATTCAAGATATGTTTGTTTTAGTATTATTTCCCCAGAATTCAACAGGTCTGATGTTTAAAGACTTCAGCTGTTATTTATTGAATATGCAAAGTAGATGGGGAGAAGAACAGAATCTGTAGACAGCCAACTTTTTTGACAAAATCCTATCAGACTTAAATCAGGTGGAAACAAATATTAGTTTTCATGTATATACTTTTAGAGAGGTTTAATTAATTTTATTATATGCTTGTAAAAACGTGCGTGTTTCAATAACTGCTTAATAAGCAAAAGGAAGATCAGAGTACTTCGAACTTGGCAGGTATCCAGTCATTTTTTATTAAGTATAAATTGAGCTCTTGGCATAATACTGAATAAGAAAGGTGGTTGTTTTTTTTTTTTTAATATTTCAGAAGAAAATAGTGAAGAAATGTACGAAGATGTGTACAAAACAAAGAACAACTATCCAAACATAGAGTAAGTGTCTCTATTTCTTGGCTTCATAGTTAATGTTATGTCTTGTTAATTTGTGAAAACCAAAGATGAAGATACAACCCCCTTCCTCAGCTCACCCCCACCATCTTCAGCGAGGATTTACAGAGTGGAGACAAACTATTGTAATTCTCTATTTTGGATAATAGAATGTTTATAATTTTATATAATCATATGCCATAAATTTTAAATCACATTGCTTTCTCTTGAAAAATCTTGCAAGAAAAAAGGACTTGATATTATGTTAGAAAATAAATGAGAAAGAAGTAAATGTCAATAAAGCTTGCTTCAAATCTATAATTGTTTTTCTAGGAAGAAATAAATGGTTATGTCTTACTTGTATCTTTGCAAGTTAACAGGATTTAGGCTTAATTTAATATCTGTAATTCAGTGTTATCAAGAATAGTATTTGCTGTGGTAATCATCTGCGATATATACAAACATCAAATCATTATGTTGTATCCAGAAACTAATTTGTCAATTATACTGCAATTTAAAAAAAAGTCATGAAACAGTTAAGAGATAAAGCCTTATTTCTGATATAAGAATATTGGGAGATAGGAAACTTTTAGAAGCATATTTGCTTGAGATAAACACGAGCGAAAGAGATGAATTTTCCAGTGGAGCTGGAAATCATTATGGGAAAGGAACAGGGTTTAATCAACGGGGCAGTAAATGAACCACTATTGTATTCTCATTCAGTAAATTAAAAATCAGTGACGTGAATTTCAGGAGCTTGGATTTTCTATAATGTATCTTTAGTATAATTTTAAGTTATGCTTTTTCTAAAAGGAAAACTCCGCTGCATAAATTCGAGTCCATTTGGGGCAGATGACAGTTTGTACTGAAATCCAGTAATTCCCTTCATCATTGAATTACTCCATATTGGCATCTAAGTAAAGAACATCAAAGTTGACAAGGCACTTTCTTGCTCTTCTTAAGAGGGTTGTGTTTTGAAAATGAGACCAAATCCTCTTAATCCTTTTTTATTAAAACAGCCTTCAATCTCTCATGCTGTCTCAAATGCCATGTTGTTTATGTCTTCCGATTCGTCTTAGCTTAGATGGAAAAGAAACACTTAAAAGACTGCAGAGATTCTTCAAGAAAGAAAAGAATAGATTTAAAACGAAGACAACTAGGTCAAAAGAAAATGTAAGGTAAGAAGCCCATCTTTATTTCTCTTTTCAGGGGAGGATTAGCAATGTCAGTCAGGTAGTCATACAGCTTGACACTCCGCATCCTGTCATCAGAAACAGGACTGGAAATGAAGGGCATATCAGAAACTAAAACCAAAGGCTACAGTAATCACTTGCTCCTTTTTGCCAATTTTTGAGTGAACAGATATATCCACAGGCAATAATGAGGAAGTACCAGTGTCCCTTTTGAAACATTGATGACCAAAACTTATCAAGAATAAGGGGAAAGTGTTAGCTTAAGTCCAGAAAGGAAACATCCTTCATCATTCTTGACATATATTGCTGTTGTTACCACTAAGAATTACGTTATTATATCCTCTTATGCTTTCTTAGCCCTACAAGTTTCAGTGGTTTTGTCTGTCTACGTACAGACAGACATGTCCATATTCTCATTTGCCTTTCTAGACAGAGGCAATGTATGGAGAGGAGAATTTCAGCTGAATGGTTCATGTATCTTAA
Organism: Solenodon paradoxus; assembly: GCA_004363575.1. Classification (NCBI taxonomy): domain Eukaryota; kingdom Metazoa; phylum Chordata; class Mammalia; order Eulipotyphla; family Solenodontidae; genus Solenodon; species Solenodon paradoxus. The sequence continues at coordinate 40,750 of RJWH01000447.1, read as the reverse complement.
AGTCTTAGACCTGAAATGGACCCTTCCAGGATCACCAAGGGTAATTACCAATGTTTAGAAAGGTTACAAATTCACCGGCAGTAAAAAGAGACAAGAGGGCCTGGATTCTGGATTTGTTTCAGCTCTGAAATTAGCCATTGTGCAACTGTAGGCAAATCACTTTTTTTTTTTTTTTTTGGTACTAATAGGGCCCAAACTTATTCTTGAATGAAATGGAATGGAGCCTGATTAGTCTCTGAAGACACTGCTCTGATATAGACATTTAGATATAGATATATGTACTGACCTTGGGCAAATTACCTTACTATCCCCTATGACTCATAAAATACATATTGACAAGGAATTATGTCATTCCGCCTTGAAGTTCTTTTCAATTTTAAAATCTCAAAGTTAGGTGAGTTTAAGTACAACTGTCTGTTGAAACTAGATCTACCAAGAGCTTCCAGAGAACAGAACATTTATATAGGCCTAAAAATGGAAGAAGGGGGAGTTTCGCTCCAGCATCAGTGAGACCTTGAAAAAGGTAGACCCCAGCATTCGCAAGTAGGTGCTTCGGACAAAAATGCATTAGCAGGATACCTAAAGTTCCTTAAAACTTTGACCCAGGTTAGACTGCTGATGTTTTTAACATGCAAGTCTGATTTCCACTTTCTTAGGATTATTCACTGACTCCTTGTGTCATTTAGAAAAAATATCCAATCCCTTTCCATAGCAAAGAAATACTTTCTCTCTTCCTACTTGGCCAGTTCCTTTTCCCATTCAGATTTACTGTTAGAACCACCCCATACACCATACACAGCTGACCTGCCTTGGTGCTTCCTGCCTCCTTGCTTCAACCATGAGTCTCTCGGTCTGGAATGCACCAGCCCTCTTCCAGCCTTCTTTGATGATCAAAGTTCTAGTCTTCCCTTAAATTTTGCCAAATATTATCCCTTCGGGGACACCTTTCCTGAACCTCTCTACCCAAACCTGGATTACCCATCTCTCCTCTGTGTGACCATAACATTATATTGTATTTTTTGTATCTTGTATTTTTTTTCCCCTACCACATCATACCTCCTTTGATGATGATCTCTTCACCATGAGTTCTGAGAACAAAGCAATCTACTTGCACCAAATGTGTTCTTCTAGTTATCAATGTACTATCGTCCATTTTCAAGTGGCCTGGGAGTCTTCCTTCAAGTCAACTCTTTGGCTTAAACATACACATAGGTAGGGTATGGTGTCTCCAGAGGGTGATTCTCTCACCTTACTTAACCCACATGGGTGTATGTGATTGGATGTGAGAAGGTTAAAAGTCAGAAATAGGCTCCTTTGGATGGAGAGGTGCAAAGGTATGGGATCATACTGTAGGTATATTTAGGTAGGGAAGTGAGTATAGTGGGTTATTAAGGCTAAGTAAGCTCATTTTTAAAAGGTTGGTGACAAGAGCAAGGGGTGATTAGAACAAAGCTGTGGAAGAGGAAGTTTTGCTTCTAATTTCTGCCTGTAAGTATCTGGATCAAAAAACCTAGTCATTATTGTACTAGTAACATATTTTTTGAAATCTCTCTTACTATAGTCTAATTTTTCCTTAACTCTTTTGTCTTTTGTCAATCAACAGTGCCTTTTCCATTTCTCTGCCTGATTTAGGTAAGTGACATTTACTTGTTTTTGGTATGGAACTAACTACTCAGCACTGGTATATTCAGGAGCAGGGAAAGAGCAGTAGTAATCCCTCCTGCATTCCACATTTCATGAAAAATGAACAGATCAAAATCAAAGAAGATACTTTATGCAATATTTTCTTTGGGGAAGATGAGTTACATTTCCATGTGACTGCTAGATATTTAGGGCTCTTAAAATACCTGAAAAACAGATGTTGTCGTCCTTTTGGAGGGAGACTAGGACCCACATCCAAACTTTAGTGACCAGGAAGTTGTATTATTTCTGATTATGAAGCTTGTGCAACTTAAAAAGTTGAACATGGGGCATGACGGTGGCAGAGAGGTCTAGTCTACCCTGTGAGCAGCCACACATACATCCCAAGGACCTGGGTTCAAGACCCAGGGACGGGAGAAGCAACCAATATGAACAAATAAATGAAAAAAAAGGTGTTTCCTTCTCTCTCTTCCTGTTTGTGTGTCTACTTGCCTTCATTCCTTCCTGCACCTTTCCTTAAAAAAAAAAGCCGAATATGGTCACACTGCAGTACACTTACCAAATGAGTCGAAGACGGGTCATTTGGATACTGCTGGATCTGCTATAAAAAACAGTGCACAGATTAGCACAGTGCCTGACACATATGCTCTCAATACACGCTCAGTAAGTTGACTCTGTTCATGAAAGAGAGCCGCGCGTTGCAGTCTTACTGTTTTGTTTATGGCTCTAAACATGGGGGCACCTTTGATTTCACTCAAACTGGCAATTCAGTTGTATATTATACCCCACAAGTATGAGTTTTCTGAATTAAATAACAAATGAAGATTACATAAACCTGGTAAGAAGATCTCCCCAAATATTCTTGGTTTATGTAAAAATAAACTGAAGCCATTTAAAAGTAAGCATGCACTGAACCCCAATCCAAATGTAGGAATAATTGGATAGGAATTATGACTAATTATGCCAGAAGATATCAAACTACTTCACGTGATGAATCACCTGAACACAATCGAATTCTATGTAGAGAACCCAGGAATGTGAATATCCTCCACTGAAGTGTCTAATTCTGATTCTGCACTGTCAGGTTCAATTTTGGGCAAGATTATTATAAACAAGCAGCTGTCAGTGGTTTAAAAGAAAAATCAAGGAAGAAAAATCAATATTAATATTTTACTGTTTTTTGCCCTAGGAAATCTGCATGAAATCAATGTATATGTGTTTGTATGTATAAATGTTTGAGATACTAAGACAGCTCACTATTTTTTTAATCCTTCAGTTGAATTTCTTCCCAAATAGAGAATAATTTGTGTTCTGTGATCTGCCAGCCTATCTGTGTTCTATAATCACATTCTGATAAAACAGGTTTGGGGATGGACCTGGATAATTAGGTTATAGTGTATAATTTGGAAATCCAGGGATTGTATAAACCGCACCTAATAATGAACTATTTTGATCCTATCTTAACCGTAGAACTGAGGTGTCAGGAAGTTATTATCTATGATGATGTGGACATAAACGGAAAAGAGTCAAAGTAAGTCAGTTTACCTTATTGGTTATCCCTATCGATGATAACCCATTTCTTGATACTTTGTTAAATATGGTCAGAAGTCTCTCTCTTCAGATCCCCAGAAACTAAAAGAAAGCCAATTTGTTATGTTTCCCATGCTAAGAAGGGAAAACAATGAATAACACAGGTAATCTAACAGTATTGGGTGAATCCAAAGTTACTGGAGCTTTGGAATCTATTATCTTTTAATCTAGAAATTGACTGAAATCAACACAATAAATGCTTACTTAATGTCCTATTTACCATGAAACAAGGATAGATAGAATGGGAACTGTTCTCAAAGACCAAAGTAATCTCTCAAAAAAAGAAACCATCCTTAAACTCAATGCCCCAGGTTTCCCGTATTGTTCTTACTTCTTATTCCTCAGTTTTGGCTGTTATTTCTCTAGTGTTTGTCCATGCGAGAGGGTTTTCTGATTCTACCTTCATCTCTTTAAAAAGTATCTGTTCTTCAAATTTCCTGTCAATTCTGTTCTATTCTTCCTTTATATATTCTTGAATGATCTCATCCCACAATTATGATCATGGTACCAAATTTACATTCTGAGGAGGTCATATTTTCCCTCCTCCACTCTATTAAGCCTACTGGATAACTATTTGTCAAAAGTCCGTAACAACTGGTCATTTCAACCCTCCCCATCCAAATATGGCCTTTTCTTATCATCTCTGTTGGTGATCCAATAACACACAGTTGCCCAAATCCAAACTCTAGGCATTGTCTTGACATTGTCCTTGACTCTCCACTCCCTGCCCTACACCGCCTTCTCCATCCCCACTGCGGAGCCCCTGACCGGACTGTTCAGCCCTCTCCCCCACCCCCCGATGCCCCACCCAGGTTACGGAAGGACTTCCTGAATAGCCATCTCTCTCTACCTTGGTTTAGTCTCCAAATTTTCTAAAGAGCAAATGAGGTCTTGTCAGAAAACTCACCACCCTCTGGCTTAAAAAAATATCTAGTGGTTGTACGGCTCTCAGAATAAAATAAAATTGTTTAGGAAGACATGAAGTTTATTAATAATTTGCCCTGTCAAATTTTCAGTCTCACCTGTACCTCCCACTCACTAACCATTCCTGTTTTCCATCCATACTATATACTAATTGGATTTGTGGAACTCAACGAGCTTCCCACCATTTCTAAAACTTCATATTTGTTCCAATTTCACCAACTCAGCTGACAGATATTTACTCAGCATGTACTATGTGCTAGGCATTCTGCTAGGTATGGCACAGTGAATAAGCAGATATAATTCTTATTCCTAATGATAGGACAAATGAATAAAAACAAATACAAAATTACACATCGGAATTTGGTTGCTCTGGATATTCTGAAAGAGAGCGGACTTAGTGCTTGTCAGGAGAAGAGTGGCAGTGTTAACAGCAGAGCTGAGTGGTTGTCATAAACAGAGTACAGCTTGCACAGTTTAATACGTGCTATCTAGCCTTGCCATAGATGATCAAAATATACTTCTAGATGACTTTTAAACGTGTTTATAAAACATAGTGTCCAGAAAGTATTGCTGGACCTGTAAATATTTTAACTAAACATTCATTTACTTGCTCAAAATTTTTTCTCATCAGAGATAAAGAGAAACTGAAAACTTGGAAGCCCAAGTTTTTGATAGCGAAGGAAAAAAAAGACAGAAAAGCTGCCGAAGATTCAGAAAGGTAGGCGAACAGCTATCTGCTTCAATTTATACCTCTACCATCACCAGTTAGATGTGGGGATAACTGGGCAGCCACGTGCAAAAGAATGGCGCTAGACCACTCTCTGACACCATTCACAAAAATTAACTCAGAATGGATCAGAGACTTGAACATAAGACCAGAAACCATAAAATTCTTGGAAGACAACATAGGAATTTTTATCATTCAGGATCTAGCTTTCATTCGTGTGACTCGGGTTCCCGGGGGCTGCTGGAGGAGGTAATGTTTTTGACCATCTTCGGTGGTTACTTAGCGCTCTGTCCACCAACCTTCACTCAGGAACATGGCTCAGGGCCTCGGCACTTTAACAGCTGTCTAGTGGAAAGCCTTCTAAGTGCTCACTGAGCTGGGTACATTGTGTGGTCTGTCGGCTTTAGGAAACTCGTCTAAAAAGGACTACTGTCCTCTTTCCCACCCAACAAAAAAATCCAGATACGTCTATACTAAATATAAACCCAGAGGATGACACAGGATGGCCTTCCCCGCAAGTTTTATTTTCTTTGGGTTTAGACTTAATATAAAATTTATTTTTGCCAAGTCGGAAACATGTATTCAGACTAGAACAGAATCTTTCCACTTTAGCCTTTATACTTTAATAACACTTTTGCATAGTGTAGCGAAACAGAATTCTGAGAGGAAGCATTATTGAAATTGTGGGCCCTCTACTCCTGAAAAAAGGTTTTGGGTATTTTACTCAGCACACATAAAGTCTTTTTAGAAAATAATTTTTCAGTGCTTTTTTACTTACAACAAAGTGATGTTTACTATTATTCTTAAATGAGTAAATTTTAAAATGTGGTATGTTTGAGAATGTAATATTTAGGCTACCATTATTCCTGTAGATTGATGTATCAATTCCCATGTGCTCTTTCCTTTTTCAATGATTTCTCCCATGGCTTATTCTGCTAATAAATAATACACGCTTTCTACATCATTTCAATTCTTTTTTAATCAAACATGGTGGTAAGTTTTCAGAGACACTGGAGAAGGGTATCCCAGGTACAAAGGCATGGAAATGATACCCACCTTCTAAATTGTTCTCTGTAGGCTTTGTATGCATATGGAAAGGTAGACTGGGGACAGATTATAAAGTGCCCTGTGTGCCATGCTAAGGGAGTTCACTATTTTCTAGGCAGTAGAAGAGAGATTGAAGGATTTTAAATAAGAAAGTGAGATGGCAGGTGTGCAGAAGGATTCAAGCAAGGAGAGACAAGAGGAAGACAATACTGAGACAAGTGACCACAAGCTGAAATATGGCAGCAGCTATAATTTTTGACAGACTGAAATATAGGAGAAATTTTTAAATAAAACTGATAAGTACTGCTTGACTTTTTTCTCTGGTCAAGATATTAAACTGTTAAAAAGCAGCACCAACCCCTGTGTGAAAAGCAAGAGGGGAAAAGGGAGGGGTGTAATCAGCTTCTGCTGTCGGGCTGTCCATTTTCATGTGCTGAAGTTTCCAAACATTTTGTGGCATCTTCTGTCCTCCAAAATCAATGGGCAGTTGGACAGTTTTTTGAAGCACAAAAATTTGATTCTACACTTAAGATCTGAAAATTTGGAAAAACAAAAATAAGCCACTTACTCTTATTGCTTTCCACTAAATAATCTGAGGATGAGTGGGAAGATTTAAAATTTCCTTTCTTTTTCCTTTTTTAAATAAGAATCTTCTCAAATCTGTCTTAAAATCATGATTGTTTAAATTGCTTAACTACTGTGATTTTATTCCAAAAAATTTAATTATTGGAAAAACTGAACCAAGTTCAGTTGCTTTGACAACATGTCTAGTAGAATGAGTGTGTATAATGTCATGTAAAATTATACATGCACATGCAATTACCTGACTTTATCTTAATGGTGACTTTATAGACTTGGATAGCATTCTATTATAGCACACTTAGCCCTACCTGCGTATTTCTTAGCAGTTTATCTCCAAGAAATTTCTTCAAAATCAAGAAGCAAAACTTTAAAAAGAACAGAATGGAAAAAGAAGAGAAAGTTTTTAGAGAGAGATTCGAGGTATGTTCTCTGAAGGTAAAAATTAATGGTATTAAAGGAAAAGAACTAAGAACTGCTGATTTTAAAGATCTGATAAGTGTGTTAGACCTCTGCTTCCTGAGATAATGACATCTTTGACAAAAAACCTGACTCTTTTTTTCCTGACTCATTTCTATATTGACATGCATCCCTCTGCCTGGAAGAACTCACAATTGTTCCTTAAGTTTCTGTTCAAATGTTTCCCATTCCTCCCTAACTCCTCCAAGCAGTTACTTTCTCAGCACATTTTGTATATTAGTTCCTCTCTCTCTCACAATCTGTGTGTGTATACACACATATATATGTACACATACATATATGTAGATATATATATTTCCATTATAATACCAATCAATTGGATTATGTGCATGGATGTGTGTATTCTGAATGAAATTCTCAAGTCCCTTTTGAAGGACTTTGCTTCTGAGCTCTCATTCATTGTTCAGTGAATGTGTGAATGACTAAAGGACCACCTAAAGTTCCTTCACTTCTGCTGTCATGAAAAGTCCATGAGCATTTTTTCATGATGCTGAGGTTCAAATGATCCTCCCTTCTGATTTCATATAAGGTCAAAATGAGAGTTCATTAATTTAAGAACATCATATTGAACATCTCCCATTTGCCAGACACTGGATTGCCAGACACTGGATTAATAAAAATGTGCATCCTGCTTATAAAATGTATCCAAGTCACTACTCAGCCTAAAATCCTTGAGAAGTTTCCCATTGGCAAATGGATAAATATTAGATGTCTTAACATGGTATATATAAAGTTCTTTGTGTCTTCTCATGCCCCCGAGTTCATCTAGTACAATCAGCTGATGGGTGTGAAAACACTTTTAAAAGAATGTCAAACAAATATAAGATTATTTCCTTAAATAGCAGAATAGTAAATGAAAGGACTTGTTTTCTATTCTCTTAGATATTATCTAACCAATATCTAGCTTCTTGGTATTTATTTTTGTCCTCCAATCATACATAAAATCTATGCAAGCTTAATCTGATTAATAATTTCTCATTTCAGTATGACAAAGAGATTACTGTCATCAACAGAGCAGTGGCATGTTCTAGTAACTCAAGAAATGGAATATTTGATTTGCCAATAAACCCTGGAGAAGAACTGGAAGTCATTGATACCACTGAAGAAAATCTAGTGATATGTCGAAATTCTAAAGGCAAATGTAAGCTTTATTGGCTTGTCACTCAAAAAATTTCCATCACTGTTTTTCAGAACAATAACATTGATTTTTGTTTCAATAGATGGATATGTGTTAATTGAACACCTAGATTTCAAGTAAGTGGTTTGATTTTATACTTCAAATAATGAATCCTCAATGTATTTTTGTCTTAGGAAACACTACTTAAATTCAAGAAAAGTTTTGAAAATTAGATGTGCAATGCCCTACTGTTCAACTTATTATTGTGTAATACTGTGTCTCCTAAGTATGTTATTAAACTTCTCTATACAACCTATTTATAAATACTTTAAAGGAGCATAAAAATATTAAACTGGAAAAAAAATTCCCCCAAATCTACTTACTTCTTCACTGGCCTGTATTTCAAAATGTATATATAATTTTCTTTTTTCTCAGGCATCAAGGCTGGTCACCTTAAGAAAATCAAGATAAGTGGGATGGGCTGCACCCATGAAAACCAGTCCTTAAGATCACAGCCCTGCCTCATATCAGTTTACATGTCAAAATGATATTGTGTAACCTATGGAAATGTTCTTTAGGAAATTAGAAAAAAACAAAAGTAAGCCCTGCATATTTAGATGTTGGTTTTACTCCCAAATGGTTATCTTTCAATGTCTATTTCAGTATCTATTCACTGCTGGCTCGAGAGAACGTGAAACAGCGTGTTAGCATTTGAGCAGTGGCTTAATGAGCCATATCCGAAGTTAGAAATCATGCCTTATGGCACCGAGTCAGTTGTGCAGATGGTGAGTTTGCATCTAATATTAGTACATGAGTGTTCGTAATTTCTAGATGTTGTGAATTTAAATTGGGTGTAATTTAATTCAGAAAAGCAAATAGTATAATCCAGGTCTTTTAAATATGCAAATTTAAAGCAATCTTCAATAATGGCTCAATCTTTCAGACAGCAAGGTATCAATGTCTTTCTGCTTTATCACAGAAACAAAATCAGACAAATGCTGCTCAAAATTTGGGAGTAATTTACTCCTAAATTCATTCAACATTTTAAAGATCCTGTTGTCCAAGATAAAGAAAACTATTATTTTGTCTATATCTGAACACCTACACAAATAATGGAATTCATATGCACTTATATTAAAGAAATTAAAGTTGAGCTGTGAATAACATTCATTTTTTAAGATTTTCCCCTGCTGCAGGCCCAGGTCTGTGGGTGTCACAGGGCTTGCACCTTAGCTGCTGAGTCACGGGGACATGCTATATCACTGCTTTTAAAATAACGTACAATGCCCATCAAAGGGAGAAATTCTACATGGGCATCCAGCTGCTTTCTTCAATACTGAAAAACAGAAGAGTTTTGCTCAGTTCTTTAAGCAGGCAATTCTGTCCCTTCTTCCATCTTGGTGATTAATTAGAAGTAGAAAGAGAATTAGGGGCTTAGTCTGAGATTTTACTTCTGACACCCCTTTCTGCTCGGATTCCCCTGTCAGTACGGTGAAATTTACTATTCAGTGAGAGGCAGGCCAATCAGGCAGGTACAGCCCTCTCCCCCACAATGCAGGGCAAGACCTGTTCCAGGGCACACTATAGGAGGTGGGAATAAAGTTAACTTGCTGGAAACGAGGTGAGAGAGTATATGGCTATGTTGAACAGCCTCAAAAACCATATATCACGCCACCAAAAAAACGTTTTAAACGCAGGATGGCAGGGTGACTGCAGTTGACGTTTGTCCCATCGACTTTCCACCTCGCCACATGGCCCCTTGTTCTCATCCCATGACTCATCTCAGATTCTCAATGTCCTGATCAGTAAAACAGAGCCAACACCTTGTCTACTTCAGATTGTCAGAATGAAATGTAATATACAGTATTCTGTATAAGAATTTCGGCCACTTTTATTTATAAGGGTTATTTTAATTCCTCGCCTTTTCGGAACTTGGAAGATGCTGAAAACAAAAATGGTTTTGAAATTCATATCTTTAGACTTGAAAGAATGGCTGGCATGTATTAATTTTACATTAAGTATATTTAAATTTTTTTTAAACAACATTTTTCTATGGTTTTAAAGTATAAACTCATCTTATAAAGCTAATATCTAATTGCCATTTATTGATATGAAGTAGGCTTTAGGGAAACTAATTGTGCTGTTCATATTTATTTGGTTCCTTTTGCATTTCACTAATGTCAGTCACATTTCTTCCATTTTTTAAGTCACAGCATTCAAACTTAATTTCTCATATTATTGATCTGAGAAGGTTTTTAGTATTAACACCATTAAGATTTAGAGAGGGCTGAAGCAGACAGATCCTATGTCTCCTAAAAATTACCCTAATCTGGATTATGCTAAGTGAAACAAGTCAAAAGAAGAAAGCTAGAGACCAGACAACCTCACTCATAGGTGGAACATAAATAGACAAAACAAAGGAAAAGTTGAAACATAACTAACCCTGAAACATTTGCAACAGAATTGAAGTGACCATAAGGGAATGGGGTGGGCGGGGGGCTAATGGTGGTGGAGCCCACTGGACAATGGGGAAGAACACTTGGTGATTTGGTGGAGGGCATGGTGTGTTCAAATATATCTAAGAAATGGGGAACATATACATAGAAAATTATTTTAATATGTTCAATAATTACTAAAATAAAAAATAATTTAAAAATTATATTTAATTGGAAAAATATAAAAATTTAAAAAATTACCCTAATCTTAGCAAAAATCAGTTGACTAGTTTCCACTTTATTTTTGCATAAATATCTGTAACAGTAATAGCATTGTCAGATAAAAGACAACATATAAAGGTATCAGACTCAAACAGAAGCTAACACTGACCTGTTCATTCATTTATAGACCAGGCCTACAATAACCTGATAACAAGCACCAACAAAACAGTCCCTTCCTCCTTTTGAGCATCTCTGTGAAACACTTGGCATTCCAGGGTGTCACAGCATTCTCTTGACCAGGCCCTCACCTGTACATCTGGAGAACTTTCAATACAGATTCTAGGGAGTAGAATAGACAGAGATAAAAAAAAAAAAAAAGAATATATGACAAATTCCTAAGTGGCTGTTTCTGGCTAAAGGAAAAACATTTTCTCTAATAAAAACAAATCTGTTCTTTAACATTTAGATAAAGTCAACAAATCTTTACTTATAAAATCCTGATTTTGCTATTTTTTTTAAAAATGAGGCCTAATACAATGCTTTCCAAATAACTGCAGAGCATGTAAGCATTCTTAGGTCATAGGACCACATCTGCATTGCTTGTTTATTCTCTATTCGCAGCAGCCTTTGATGGAAAATTCTAGTTAACCTGAGGTCTTCCCTTCCTACTCCATGGCTATGGTAAGCAGAATTTTGGCCTCTGTGATCTCCATGCCCATATTTTCTATACCTGCAAATGTATGAATTGACAAAAGGGATTTTTTCAGGTAAAATTAATGTTGCTAACCACCTGACGTTAAAATGGGGAAATTATGCAGGTGAGCCCAATTGAACCACATGGGCACTTAAAAGGAAGACAGAAGACCCAGTCAGTCAGAAGGCAAGAGAGATTCAAAGCATGAACCCCTGCTGTGGCCTTGAAGATGAAGGAGTCATGAGCCAGGGAATGGTGCTGACCTCTAGAAGCTGCAAATGATCCCTTGTCAACAGCCAGAAAGGAAAAAGAACTTCATTTCACAGCAGCATGGAACAAAAATTCTGCCAGCAACCTGAAAGAGCCTTGATTCTCCTCTAAGCTCCAGTGTTTTGGTTTTCAGCCTGTGTGACCTAAAACAGAAACATTAGGCTAAGCCCACTGGATTCTGATTTACACAACTGTAAGATAATAGACTTGGGTCCAGCCAGTTATCTCTGTAGTGATTTGTTAGAGCAGCAGCAGAAAATACAATGGCTAAAGTTAGAAACTGCAGTGTACATCAAAGACAAAAGCGGACAGAGGTGGTATGAAATCTCCAAAGAATCACAGGCAATCTTTTTCTACAACAGCTTTCTCTGTAACTATTGACGTGCAGAATGTTAGCTTAATGACTTAACAGAAACAAAAGCAGCTTTCAGATAACCAGAGACTTTAATTTGGTTCTGTGAAAAAAAAAAAAACCTTACAAGCAATCAGATGGGCTGCTTTTCTCTTCTGTGTTACCTAGGAGTTTGTACAGTGCAAATATTAACAAGGGAGAACTTGTAACTATGAAAGGCTGTATAATTCAAGAAGACATCTTTACCACACAGTTATTGCAAAACAGACCCTTCCCCACTCACAAAAAATACATAACAAATAAAACTGAAATTTGAATCCATGATTATTAAAATACAAACACATTAGGAGTCTGATCTTTTTTTCTTTTTCCTGAAATGAATTATAAAAAGTGATCCCAATTTTAACAGCTTAGATTTTTTCCTTTTTTTTCAAAATGGTGGACTAAGGACAGGTTAGTCTCAAAAATTTTTTGAATTAATATTTAATCTTAGATTTTCTTTGACTGTCATGGACATAACCTAAAGCTGTCAACTTTCAGTTTTATTTGTTGCACTCAAAATTCACTGTATGATATTTAAGCATACATGATAAAGAACATAAGCATTCCTAAAACAATACCAAGATTTCACAGTTCTATAACAATTTTACATTAAACACTCAAAACATTGTACAACCGTAAGTATTTGTGAACAGTCTTGAGAGAAAGCTGGATTTTGGTTCATTAAGGCAGCTTCAGCCAACACTTTAAAAAGTACTGAACATATGTTGCAACAAGAGACAAACTGGATATTTGAATATTTTGATATTTTCAAGAAATTTTAAATCACTTAAAATAAGAACATTGCAATTTGTGAAACTGCGGTCTTAAACATTTTACCACCTAGATTCTTACCACATAAGACTTACCTAAAAATCAAGATACTTATCCTATCAGTATCAAATATGTTTTTAAAAAGGGAAGGGATTTAGATTAAATATGAAGACAAACCCTGTATTTAGACAAGGCCTTCAAACAATTTCTCACACGTGTCTGTGAGGTAGGTTATTGTCCACTTTTTGTAGTTGAGAAAACTGAGGTTCTGGAGCTTGCTGTGGCTGCCGCCGTTGAACTGAGGATCAGATTCTAAATTAGCTTGCTCTTGGCTCTCTCTGCTCTGTCTTTCCTGTACAAAGTTTTTTTTCTAGGGTTGAAATAAAAAGATTTCTATTCATTGCATTCATTTAAAAAGCACGAGAAGGCAGCCAAACTTTTTCCAAGGTGACTCAACAAGTGAAGTAACATAAAATAGCAAAACACTTCTAGTGAGCAACTTCTGACAGTGATAGGGTGAGGTCTGGCCAAAGGAACCTGAAAACCAACAGGCAGAAAGCAAACAGCTTGGTATTTTGTGGAGGACAGGTATAAAGGAAAATCAGAGGAATCAGAAAAAAGAAAACAGAGTACAGACAAGATTTTGACTAGTCACTGTTCCTATAATTTGAGAGAAGGCACAATTAAGGTGTGTTTGTTTTTAGAACAATGGATCTGTTTTCCAATATAGGAAAATGTTATCTGTCTAGAAAAATGGCCTTTTTAACAAAATGTACTTCAAAGGGACTTTTTGCTGTGAAAACTGTATGCTTAAATTAGCAGCAAAAAATTCTGCAATTCTCCTTGGCTAGAAGGTTCCTATTCCTCCTTGAAATTTTAAATCAACACAAAGTAGCAAATCTCGAGTTAAAAAAAGAAAACAAAATTACACCGTATGGACCTTGTCAAAAATTCCATGTATGTTCAAATAAGTTTTTATGGTAGGATATTCTACAAATACTTAAAACTTTTTGTTCTTCCTGGAAAGAGTGCTCTACTTAATTGCACTTTAAATGTAAATGAAATCTACCTACCCTGTTTGTCCAAAGGATCATAAGCTATTTATTTCCATAAAATCTAAATTGCTTTAGATATAAACGTTACTCAAAGTCACATACACAGTCAGGGCTGTGAACTGGCATTGCTATACAAGGCTGGCAGTAAACTTTTAACACTGGCTCACAAAATTAATACAGGTCCATAGTTTGGTAACTTCTAAGACCCAGCCTGATTCTTATCTCTGGTCATTACTGGAAAAGTTTAATGAAAAGCCAATCCAGTCCAGACTGCGGGTCCTGTTCTTTATACTATTACTGTTCAGTGGCACTAGACGCATCAAAATTCTAGGTGGGAAGGTCAGTAAGGATGCCAGCAACTTGTTTAAATAGGATTTATGTAATATTTAAAGCTCCTCAAACAAACTATATTTCAAATTTTTATAAGGTTTGGGAGAATATCAAGTCGATAATAATTATGTAGTTTATCAATAGAAATATACTCTATGAAAATAGTGTTTTATCATCTAATACATATACAAAGTGAAAAATTACCAGTCTGTATATGAAATTTAGAGAAGCCTAATTCAGATAAGTCAAAAACTATGATAATTTAAGACAGGGACTGGGGCTAGTTTTACTTTTTAAAAAAAAGATTGTGCTATATGGATCATAAATAAAATGAAAACAATCAAGTCCTAAAATTTCTTCAGTATTTTTAAACACCCTCGATAACTTAGAAGTACTTATAAAAATCAACATAATCATCAATACTTCAGATAATTATACCAAGTTAGTACAATCAGCTGGTTCAAACAATTAAGCTCAGAAATATTCAGTTTAAGACCACTTTTTTTTTTTAATCACTCTAAGACTTGAAAACAATACATTTGTGTTTATTTTGAATACTCACCTAAACAGGAATTTCAGTGACTCAGCTGTTCTCTCCTAGAGGAAGGGGGCTTATCAAGAGCAGAGATCACCACTGAATACTTGTATGGCATTAAAGCTTTATGAAGAGTTTGGTGGTCCTGGTCCCTCATCTGGAAAATGGTTACCTCACAAGGTTAATGTATTAATAAATAAGATACTAGAGACAGAGAGTGTGTGGATCGGAAAATCACTTTACGAGCATATGAAATATTTCTATCACTATAAATTAGCAATGTTTTGCTTTATGCCAAGTGAACATGATGTTTTAATGTTTGGTTTTCCTTGATGATTTCTGTTATTTGTATTCCAGACAACAGCTATACTTAGAAAAATATTCAAGTATATACTTTCAAAATGCCTCACCAAAAAAAAAAAAAACAACAAAAACAAATAGAGAACATCCACACTAGTATAAAAACTCTAAATATATAAAAAGTGATCAACAAACACAAGCCATATGAAAAGGCAGAGAAGACAGGACTTGAAAGCTCAAAGACCCCTCAGAGGTCTTTCACTCACTCCCACTTCTGAGGTGACAACAAAATGAGGCCAACATGGGATGTGACTGACCAACAGATTGCACATAGCCCTCATCAGAATACTTAGTAGTGTCTCTAAGAGCTATTGTTAAAACACAGTCCCTATTTAAGAAGTCACAGTAACAGGATAACCAGGTAAAGAAGTGCCAGATTGAAAAGGCAGGTTTTTAAAACAACAGACAGAACTGTGAACATGCTTAGTATTTAGATGTTGAGCTGGCACCGCCGTTAATGAGCAGGATTTGAAGTATTCAGCAATGCGTGGACAAAGATGTGGTGTTTGTTGTAGGCATGTTTCAAGTTTTTCCATTTTATAAATGGAAGATGCTTACATTAACTCAGTGTACGGCACATTCGTAGAAGCTACTGATAAATCCAGAGTCAAAAAACCTGTTGCAGCTGTTCATAATTATTTTTTCCATTATGTCTCATCTAATACTAAAAGTCCATTGGTATTCCCTGAGTACACACTGGCTAGGGAATGAGAAAAAGGAAGGCCAACATCAAGCAACTGCCATGGAAAACATTTCTAGAAAATGAAGACCTGTCTGCACTGCATGGAGCCCATTAGCTGTCACAGAAATACTGTTATTTCTGATTAATTTGGGCTCCTAGATTCTCTTTATAAATGGCTCATATCAAGTAATACAAATACCACATGCTGCAAAGAGTCTCTTAAAAGGTTGTCAGTCAAAACGTAGTAAATTTGCCTCCTTCCCTAAATATTCAATTTGAGATGCTATCTGCTCCTACATTAAATGATAACAGTAATTAGATATAAATATGGGGGCCATATAAATTATTTAGAAATGTGTGCTAACAACACATTTTGAAAATAATGATATTGACTCATCACCCATAGAGCTATAAGCATTAATCCTATTTTTCTTTTTAATAAGCAATCTTAAAATTTTTTCACTTTTCCACTCAACACAGAAAAGGAAAATTTTGCTCCCAAACAATACCACAACCTGATAAAGAAAACCAAAGTGCGATGGAACCAGCTGCAGACATGCCAACTCCTTTCCACTCCAGTGCAAACCAGATTCTAACAACTAGGGAAAAGGCTTAATTTTATTCTTGACTATCATAATTATGACAACCTGGATCAAAAATATCCCTGGAAAAAAGTATTTTCCATATTTACTTCTTCCATGGGATAATTAAATTGAATTTAAAAAGTGAGACAGCAAGTTAAAAAATCTGGGTAAAGCAGGGTTAAAATTAAATGTTTTTTTCCCCTGTAGGTCTCATCAAAGTCTTTAATGCTCATATATGTGTGTACACATATATCTATAATATACATATATGTGAATCTATATTACATGTGTGTATATGTGTGTATATATGGGTATATATATGTGTGTGCATATACATACATATATTCCTCAAGCAGGATAACAGTAGCACGTAATGCAACATTTTCCAAAATTACTCAATGGGACCTTTTTATTCTGCAGAGTGTTTTACAGAATATGGTTTGTGAAGTGCTGTTCTCGAACAATATGGACTTCTTTTCTAGGGTCTAGACTTCTTCACATCCTAGTAACAGAAACTCTCCTCCAGAATCTTAACTGGAAGAAGTCATTCCTGCCCGAGATCTGCCTGCCACCTCCACAGTTAGCCGGTTCACAAGGCTGAAAGACTGGAATTTCGGACTGGTAACGGGCTCTTTCCTTCTGTGTTCACCATCCACACACACCCTCCCAGGACAGTCTCCCAAACCCTCCTACAGACCAGGTTTCCACACCACGGAGACTCACAGAACAGCGATGCTTGCAATATTTAAGCATTCCAGAACCAAAACTGATCCACGGTTCTCCTGAAATTCAACAGGTCACTATCAAATGGTAGATGTTCATAAATATTAGCAAGATTAAGAAAATACTAAAAACAATTTTAACTCCAGAAAAACATGATAGTCATCCATATAAAGCAATTTCCGTATGAACTAAGTTTCTAATTTCTGATTTTATTAAACTAACAAAGCTAAAATGCCACTGGTTTCCTTCTGCTGTTTCAAATACAAAATCATGGAACTTGTCACTGGGGCTAAGGGATCAGACAGTCCCTATGTCTCGTCATCCCACTCACAGGCAGTTATTATGAAGTGACATTGTTGTTTTAAATAGAGGTATTTTTGGAGAGGCTGGAGTTATGCCATATATAATACACATCAGACAAACACAGCAGGACTGCTTAACCTATAAAAAATAATCACAGAAATAACGTCTGGGGCCACTAGATGGCAATCTTTCAAAGGTTTAAACTTAAAAATATCAAGTGCAACCCCACCCTTTTTCCTAAATTGGTGAATAAAAATTCCTTTTATTTTGACATTAAGAAGTCAGGCTTAGAAGTTATTTAACACCATTTTTTAAGTCTTGCAAAACAATATGGGGTGACATGCTTCAAACTCCTGACTCTAAACTATTTAGAGACAGACATGCTTGTCCTTCTATGAACACAGGGAAACTTGGTCGAATATTCTCCTTTGCTTCTTGGTAGAAAACACATTATTTTTGGCAAAGAAATATCTGTCAAGGCAACGTCATCTTTGTTTACAAGAGCTTAATCTTCCTTAGGGTAAGTCAGGTGAATGAGATAGTTAATTATAACATTAAACAAAGCAAATAGACAGACACAAATTAGATAAATTACAAAGTTTAAAAATTAAATACTTTACTGAAACAAAATGTTATCGATGTGCTATTATCTACTCTGTCTAGTTTTTCTGTTTTTTTAATCTTAAAAAAGAAGCCTGCAGGTAGCAAAACAAAAACTGTTTAGGTTTTCCTTTAAAAGCACTAGAGTATGTAAATAAACATATGTATATATGTAAACAATACATATATTTATTCAATAGTGATTTTTCAATTTACTTAAGGCTTCCCTACCCTCAATATGAAGGTCACAGCCTGTCAAGTTTGGAAAGGACACAAAATTCCTTAAGTCCAGACCAGGTTTGCAAAGTGGATGGCAACAAAGCTACAGAACAAAGAAAGGGACCCCAAAAAAGATTAGAAAGCTGAGTCAGTCACTGAGCATCAATAGCAACTAGGGAAGGTGGGCCGGGGTGCGGGGAGGGGTGGGAGTAGCTGCAATAACTAACTCGGGATGAAACCTTATGAACAGCAACAGGACACATACATGTGCCTCTCTCTACTCCCCTGCCCCCGGCACCACACACAGTATCAAAGACAAGAATTCTCTTAAGGGACTGTTGCTATTTTGCTTTGTTTCATCTGTGTTTCATCATCTTGGTGAAGGGCAAAAATAGAGACCCCAAAGAATTTAAGACAGCTAGATTTTGGACACATCTTTTAAAGTGATAGAAACTTAGAGAAAAGACAAAAGCTGTCGTGATTCCAGATGTTCCAATACAAGCAGAACCTTGGCAGCTCTGAATTACGTCACTCAAAGACATCTCAAATGAAAATCTCCGGATGACAGCTGTTTCTGAGGAACCTGGTTCCCTGTTTCAGGACCACAGTCCTTCTGTTGAACACTAAGGTAGTATTTTCAAAAATTACTAGAAGAATTTAGGTTCTGAAACTGGGAAGTAGGCTTTTAAAATTTCAACATTTAAAAACTATTTGATTAATGGCTACATTGTTTTCAATCTTCTTATGCAACAGAATTACACAAGATTTTTTAGTGACTAAAGACAGCTTAAAGTCCACTGATATTTAGGAGGTAAATCGAATTTACTTACCACAAACAGGAAAGAAAGGTGGTGTTACCAAAGCACCCTTCAATTGAAATGATTCACCAGTGAAGGTTTACTAATCACCAAAAGTGAACTCACAATTTTAAATTAACAGTAATCTTCATTGGTATTTACCTATTAAAGACATCGCCTATGTGAATTCATCACAGGCAGAATAAAATTACAGATTTCTACAGGTAAATTAAATGTCAGGCTTTGTTTTCAATCATTTCAATGGCACTGAGTTTCCCCGGGAGACATCATGTCTCTCAATCAATATTGCAGAGTATGTGACAGCCAAAAGGAAGATAATAACTTTAAACAGCCTATCTGATTTTCACAGTGAGATAAAAGAAACTAGGAGAGATCATCAACGGGCTAAAGTAGTGATCAGACTGGCACACATTTCAAAAAAATCCATGGTGTGACTGCCCAGGCGAGGAGGAACTGAAGACAGTGTGCTTCCAGTCAGGGAGCCAGTCAGGGAGCCAGAAAGTGAATGACTCTCTGCAGTTGCGGAATCAAAGCTTGATCTCGGTCTATGCAAGCCAGCAGCAGAACAGGAGCGCTGAGGCGTCGAGGAACCAGACCTCTGCTCCACCACCTCATCTGGAATTGACCAAAGAAAAGCAACTGATAGCAGGTGTGTCTGCCCGAGCCCTTCCTACAAAGGCGCGGTATTCAGAAGATTAAATAGTAAACATTCCTAAGACAGGGCACCTAAATAATGAATGTCGTGTTTCAGTGTTTTAGGAGTAGAGTGGTAATATCTCTGTTCTCCATAGTCATAACTGATTGTTGTAACAC
Organism: Solenodon paradoxus; assembly: GCA_004363575.1. Classification (NCBI taxonomy): domain Eukaryota; kingdom Metazoa; phylum Chordata; class Mammalia; order Eulipotyphla; family Solenodontidae; genus Solenodon; species Solenodon paradoxus. The sequence continues at coordinate 20,837 of RJWH01000447.1, read as the reverse complement.
TGTGACACAAATCACAATGTTTCCCACAGTTGAAAGATGGTCCCTAAATCCTTCTCAACATGGTATTCGACATTAAGCTATAAATCAAACTAATACTCCTGTATTTGAAGCAAATAAATCCTGGAGGCTTAATGCTTGAAGTCTATCAACAAAATAACAGTAAGATAAAAACAAAAATTACCATAATACACAGCAGTTCTGAACCTTTGGTGTGTATTGAAATTACTGGGGAATGGGGAGGAAGGAGAAAGAAATATTAAAATTCAGATTCCCAGTTTCCCAGGACCCTTCCTATCTATAGAGATTCTACTTTAGTAAGTCTAAAGTAGTTCTCAAGAATCTATGTTTTAAAAAGCACCATCCTCTGGTGGAGGGTGTGGTGTGAAATATAGATTGAGATACAATGGCAGTATTCAAAAACGAATGTAATGGTAAATAAGAGAGATAACAAATATCAGTAATTAAAAAATAAAATAAATAAGATGAAAAAATATGCATTTCAGTAAGAACTCTGGGTAATTTCAATTAAGTTGGTCTAGGGACCACATAAACCCTGCTATAAGGCTGCTCAAGAATAAAAATCAAATGCTCTCATAGTTTAAAACAATTTGCCCAACTTTGGACTCAGTTCTCCTCTTGCTCCATTCAGTCCCCAGCCCTTGCTTTATTCTGCTTTTCATCAGAATAACAGAGTAACAAGCTTCTGAATGGAGTAACAGTGGCTGGTTAACCCAGGCTTAACTCCTGGCACAAGTGCAGGATTTGGATCAACCAATCCCCCGATTCCTTTGGCTCTTGGACATCAAAGGCACCAAAATCCAAGCCCAATCCTAGGAAGAGGTATATTTGGTCACCTTGGCCACTCACAGAGGGAGGTTCACAAAGGACAGAGTTCAGATACTATAATAACAATAGTAACACAAGAATAGAGAAACAGGTCAGAGAACCTGACAAAGGCACTAATTTTAGGTAAAAATTGCTTCTCTGATGTTCCTTACTTTGACTCCACAGCCGATATTTTAAATAACTTTTTTATGCAAAGTAGCACTTTTGAAGAGGCACAAGGTAAGAGAGATTCTACGTGTCTTGGATCCTTTTCATTTTACTTACCTATTCTTTCAGTCTAGATTACTTAAAAATCAGTATAGAAGACCTACCCACCATGTCTTTGAGGTGATTTTAAAATCTTGTCAACTAGGCAGCCAACTTTTATTTTCTCCGAGTGTATGCCTTACCGTCAATGCTTTTAAAGTCCAAAAGATAGCTTCTATTGTCAACCAGGTAAAGTTGTAAGCTCATTTTCACATAATTGCCAGTCACCGGATTTTTTCTTCTTACACGAAGATGGTATGCATTCACTACCTAAAATAGGAAATCTTCTTTAAAGAAAAATATTAAAAATATCAAGATGCAAAATAGCTCCCTATTTTTAAAATATAAAAAGCAAATAATTGATAGAGGAAGGGCACAGAAGGAATGTATGATTTTTTAAAAAATACTACATGGTAGTTTGATTTTTAATCCCCACTAACAATATTGTCTGTGGTCTGTGTGCAAAAATTCGAGAATTCAAAGGAAACTCAGATTATATAGAGTCTAGCCTTCTTTCTAGTTGTGCATGTACTTTAAAACTTCAACAGTAATTTTGACTGTCTAGCCTCAGCTTAAGGAACTTTACCTACAAATAGGAGCAGAAGGAACAAAGGGGAACTAACGTGTTAACGGTTTGTTTGCAGCAGGCATTATAACAGGTACTATCACAAAATTTTAGCCTCTACAATCTGAGTTACCTACCTTCCATTCAAAATCCAGTTGCTTCATAGCTCGGTAAACTTCAGCCATAATGTCATATGGTTTGCTTTGACTTCGGATTCCAAGATGCCACTTGGCTTTTTTCACAGCTAATGATTTGGGCTTAGTTGTATTCAGTGCATCCAGTGGGCACCGTGCTTTAGGACTGTCTGCTATAAGAGGAGGCATTCTTTCTGGGTGAGGTTTCAGACCTGGAGGAATATGCATGGCACTATCATCCATAAAAGAACCAGTGGGGGGACTAGAGGCGAGGTAGAACTCACTGGCTTGGTTCATTATTCTCCGATTGTCAATGATAAGATGGTAAGCCACTGCTAGCTGATCTTGAGGGTCGCCACTGTATAAACTGTTCATTACTTCCGATTCGGTACACTCAAATTTTTCACACACTTCTCTCACAGCCTCATCATCAATGACGTTAGCATCATAGGAGGGATCTTCGGGAAATAAGTAAGTGGGTAAATCTTGTTTAAACCATTCGTGCTCTCTAGAAAAAAACACAATACAATATTGTAAGAACATGCTTTCCAGGTCCCAAAGAATTCAGATAAAGGGCAACTCACTAGAAGAGACAGACCTGGTGTGTAGCAACCTACTAGCTCTGTAACCCTGGGGAAGCTAACTCTTATTCTTGACTAACTACAGCTATTCAGATTTGGGTATTTGGCTGACATGTTTTTGAAAATAAAAAGGGACTGCCACTTAAAAAGAAACGATAGGCAGTATCTGTTGTCAATGATAAAATTCAAGCTTTCAAGTAGAAATCTACAATCTATATAATTTGTTATCTGTCTCTAGGAGCTTAATAGCTTCCTCCACTTAGACTCTGCTGATGAGTTTAGTGATAATAGCACTGAGCATGATTTTTGGTATTGTATAATGAAATGTCCAAACTCACCAACCCAATATTTTCCAAATAGTCAATGCACATGTAATAGAATCATACGCAGGCAAGAAATCCAGCCACTCATAATGCAAAATCCACCAGCAGATACTAATGCAAGAAAGCACAAAGGTTCAGTCATGCATTCTGATTTGCTATTACAACTAAACTTTGGTTTAGTATCAAGGAAGAATATCCACAATTGTCTTAAAGTTTATTAAAATTTCCTCTTTTCCAACCACTTGATGAGTGAGGTTAGATTTTCTTCATAGACTTCAACTACTACAATCAACTGGATGAAAAAGTGTGTTTGAGAACCTAGCTGCAGTGTTTGATTAAGTAAAACATTAAGGAGATTTAAAAATGCTACACTTGTCACCACATTTTTGTTTTGGAAAATGGGATTATTTCTCATAAGATAAATATTAGTTCTATTAACATTTAAAATAACTTCCTATTAAGAGAATTAAATAGTTTTTAATTTCTCAGCTTAAATTTCTAATATGGTAGATATTGATAGATATAACTTACATTATACACACACACACACAACTCTTTGGAGTCCTCAATTTTAAGAGTGTACAGGGTACTAACACCAAAACATTTAATAGCCATTCTCTTAAATCATATTTGCTCACATTTCAGGGTGTGTGTATGCTTTGTTATATATTGCTGCCATAGAATATCCCATCTACTTCTCTTCATTTGAAGTACATCCTAAGCTAAACATAGGTCAATATACACTTTGCCAGGATGCCTTCTATTCACTGATGAATATTTAATAAGAAGACACTACAGGCAAAAAGACACACCTCACAGAAATTATATTCCAGATGCACACAGATTAAAACAAATAGACGCAAAAATATTTACTTATAAATATACTAATAAGACAAGCCTGTGACAAAGATATGAGTGGGAAGTACACAAACTAACAGTATATAATTCAGAATGAGAGGCAGGTCACTAGAAGAGTCATTTCGAGTAATATTTAAGCAGATATGAAATTATTTGAGTTCAGCTAATCAAAGAGTTGGGGAACAAGTGTTCCCAAAAGAAATAGTACGTGCAGACACTTCGAGACAAGAAAGAGCTTTACCAAGTTCAAGGAACTGAACTGAGGCCATGTCATGAAAGCAGAATGAGTCTGGGCTGAAGTGGCAAAAAAAAAGTGTCAGGCAGCTGTCTTCCTGACAGTGATAGGCTATAAAAAGAGTTTGGAAACTGACCCTCTGGCTGACAACAACCAACGAAAGACCCTGAAGAGTCAGAGGTGATGCGATCTGTAAAGCTCACTCTACTGTGACAGAGAAACTGAACTGCGAAGATAAAATGAAGATGATGGTAATGATGAAGATGCTAGTCAACAGTCCCAATGAGAAGTGATAGTATGCAAGCCCCCGAAGATACATACAAAGATGAAACTTCTACAGCTTCCCAGTGGATCTTTCTACTGCAATGCGCTTTCTTATAGTGTGTTTTTCCTTAATCTTCCCCACTAAACTGAGAACTCCTTGAAACTGGACCATGTCTTATTTAGCTATATTCCTGAACTCAGTTCCAAGTAAATGCTCAATAAAGAATACATGTGGGGCTCACAGCAACCTGGTAGGACGTGTCAGATCCCCTCTCCACTGAACAACTGGAAATCACCTGTTCTGCAGACACACGCAGCATGGAAGGACTAGCCTGAGGGCTGCAGACACAGCACGGCATCACCACCCACCACAAGGGCAGGCAAAGGCAGTTCAGAACAACATTGAGGATTTGGGGCTGCCAGCCGCCTTGGAGGGAAAGGCAGCAGAGGGACGGGAAGAACCAAGCCTCCCAGGAGTCACCCTGAGGGCAGTAGGGAGCCTGCCCAGCAGGACCAGGATGTGGAGGGGAGGGAGAAAGGATCCTGGCACAGGGTAGGAGGAGAACCAGCACCTCAGTGGTCTGAGTGGGAGCCCCCCACATGAAGGAAAATTACACAGGGTGCTGAAATAACTGAAAGGTAGGTAGGGCAATTCACTCCCCAAACCCACCCCCATCTACCATATTGCTCTGCAGGACCTGCACACCGGAAATCCTACCCCCCAGGATTAAAGGAGGAAGAGAGTTCTGGAAGGAAGGAAGCTTCAAGGCTACCCACAGCAACACCCTGTGGATGGAGGTAGAACTTCACCTCGATTGCTAACTGTGGGCTGGTGACAAGGTGGTCATTATCGTTCAGAGTTGGGACACTGGGGGAAGGGTCTGCATCCCCCACACAAACTCCAACCCCACAGGCTGAACTCTCGGGTCCCAACACAGGATCCACCTAAGAACATCAACAAATCCAACCATTGGTCATGCCGCAAACTCGAGAAATCCCAATGTTCAAACCAAGATCAAGGTTTCTCTGGTGAAGGCCAACACCGTACACACCACCATCGCTGCAGGGAAACCTCACCCATAGAAACATAAACAGAAGGCCAAACAGAATGAACACACACAGAGAAATACACACCAAATGGTGGATCCAATTAAAGCCCCAAGAGAAAATCTGAACATGGCAGACATGTGGAAACTACCTGAGGATGAATTTAGGGCAACAGTGATAAACAAACTCATGGAAATCAAGAAAACAGTAGAGGAAGAGAAAGAGAACAAAAAAGAAAGAAAGAAAAGAAATGAAGCAAGATATCAAAGAAATGAAGAACACAATAGTTGAACTAAAGAACTCCATAGAGGGACTCAAAAGGAGGATGGATGAAGCCTCCAACAGAATCAGTGAGCTAGAGGATAGGGCAGAGGAATGCACTCAAGTAAACCAGCAAAGAGATAAAAAAAAAAAAAAAAAAATGCAAAGAAATGAAGACAGCAGTAGAGATCTATGAGCTAATATCAAAAGGAACAACATTTGTATTATAGGGGTCCCAGAGGGAAATGAGAGGGGAAAAGGGGCAGAAACTGTATTTGAAGAAATAATAGCTGAGAATTTATCGAACCTGTGAAATGAAGTCTCCAGACACAGGAAGTTCAAAGAGTCCCTAGTAAAAGAAACTCAAGCAGATCAACACCTAGACATGTTGTCATGAAAATGTCAAAAATACAAGAAAGATACTTAAAAGCAGCTGGAAAAAACAAGTCACATACAAAGAGGTCTCCATAAGACTGTCAGCAGATTTCTCAAGTGAAACTCTACAGGCTAGAAGAGAATGGCATGATATATTCAAAGTGCTTAAAGAAAAGGATTTTCAACCTAGGATATTACACCATGTGAGATTATCACTTAGAACTGAGGGAATGGTAAAAGTTTTTCTAATAAGTGAAAGTTAAAGGAATTCACCACCACAAAACCAGCTCCACAAAAAATACTAAAGGATGTTGTATAAAGTGTAATGGAACCCCACCTACAAACAGTAAGATATATAAATATGAAAAGTGGGGAGGAGGAGAGGAGAATAAAAATGTGGATGGCTGGAATGAGTGTAAGACTAATCTGCTTTCAAATAGAAATAGAAAATAAACATAGAATTCTTAATGCTAACCTTACAGTAACCTCAAAATACATCTCAAGGGAAAAAGCAGAGAAGGAAAAAAAGGGGGGAAACCAACCAAAACATAACTACACCTAACTCACCTAAGAAGAGAAAGAGAATAATAGACACTAGAACTCTTGTGAGATATGAAATACTCATAGGCTGAGATGCAATTTCAATATCCTAAAGTTATTATAGTATTGTAAATGAAAGAAATCATAAAATTATTGAAAAATAAGTAATTTTTTAAAGAATCCATAAATGATGAACAAATTAGGTATGAAGATATAAATGAATTAAATGATGCATTTATTTGTTATATTATTCTAATAGTAAGTATCAAATGTTTAGTAATAAAAGATTATTCATTTTTTTCAACAGAAATAGAAGCTAAGAAATAGCACCTGTCTAAATTTCTTTTTTGCATTTTATTTCTATTTAACTGTTCTACTTGGTTGCCCCCTGCCCCCAGTACCAGATCGTGAACGCAGGTCCTTGGAATGTATGTGGATTGAGACCTTGGACTGACCGGTTAAGTCACCAGGTCACACCACATGTTTAATATTTTAAAAATAGGAAGACATGTACTTTTAAATTAATTCCAAAAGTTCACTTTTCCATAGATGAATGAGATTACTAGAAAAAAAATTGTCTAGATTAACCTCAGAACTCTTGAAAGTAACCAAAAGCTTGCAAAAAGCAGAAGTGTTTATTCAAGAAAAATGAATGAATCTCAGTAAGAACAATGAAATTTGTGATGTTTTGAATTGCCTTATATGCCTCTTCCTTTTCCCATTTCCATGCCGGTCTTGAAACTCAAGTCGCCTCAAAATCACAGGAGCCCAGAAAACCAGCAGCTCAGCAACCACTGGAGGAAGCAGCAGGATGCAGAACAGGTTTAGAGTCTCCACAAGTCTCATACTCAGAGAACTGTCATTATACGGCATGAATGACAGTTCCTGGGAACCTCTACTCAAAAGTCTAGTCTTTATCTGATTTGAGTCAGAGCTGTCTCACTACAAACAGCCTTCTCCCCAGGACATTTGTCAAAAACAATTGATGAAACTGAAACGTCCCAGCTGCCTAAAACAGCAACAAGAGTTGGAGCAAACAAGTAGATCAAAAAACTTAACAGAAAAAGTTAGAGAATAAGAGTTCCAGTACACTCTAGGTGCAGCCAACAGACATCTCAAGATGAACAACTGAATAAAATAAATAAATATGATAGAAAGAACAAGACTACTCTCATTTCTCATCACTGGCTGACTTTGATAATCTATGGAACCAGGACATGAGGGCGGAGATAAAGTTATGAACCTCTCACTGGAACATGAAGACATTCTCCAACATGCGTCCCTTGGCAAAAACTGGAAGACTTATTAGATAAAGGCACTTAGGGAAAGCTCTAATGTAGGTTGACAAGCTAACCTAGAGAGACTTTGGTAACCACCCAGGATAAACCACATAAACTTTGTCATTAGTTTAGCAAAATTAATAAACAAAGAAGAACAACAATGCATTATTACCAGCTCTAGGCATACACCCCCGAGAAATGAAAACACACGACCAGGAAAAAATCTGTTCATCAATGTTCACAGCAACTTTTTCATAAGAACCAAAAGTAGAAACAACTTAAATATCCATCAACGGATGAATGGATAAACAAAATGCAATATACAAACAATAGAATATTTTTCAAGCAAAAAAGGAATGATCTACAGGTATGTGCTGCATCATGAAAGAACCCTGAAGACATACTGAGAGAAACGGTCTCAGAAGGCCACATGGTGCATGACTCCGCTTACAGGAAATGTCCAGAGTAGGCAAGTCCATAGAGACAGAAAGCAGTTAAGGGGCTGCAGGGGATTGGGAGGAGTGGGGACTGGGAAACAGCTACTAACGGATGGACAGTTCCTCTAGGGAGCGATAAAAATGTTCTGAACTAAGTGCTAATGACTGTATGACTTGGTGAATACACTGAAATCCACTGAATTATACAGTCTAAAGGGATAATCAGTCTGTGGTGTGTGAATTATATCATTAAAATTAATGTTTTAAGAAATAATCTAAATTTTGATTTCTAATTAATTTAAAAATTTAAATTAAAAAACTGCCAATAAAAAAACAAACTTCAGTTTCTGATTTTCAGGAGTCAATTTCTGAAGTAACTCTACCAAGGTAACCAGTAACCAGGATATTTACGAAGGTTCACCTGAGATAATATCAATTCATTTCACATGGGGTAATTACGCACACCAGAAATTATGCTTTTTCTATCACTACTACTTGATACCTGACTTTGACATGTGACTTAAGACTAAATGAATTATAAAGACTACCACATCAAGTTTGAGAAACCTCAAGTGCCCAAACATCTCAAGTGCAGTTAAAATATTTTAGGAGGTTTAGTTATATTAGATTAAATATTTGCAGTTTCTGTTATTCAACAATTTATATGGTTCAATCTAAGGCTACTTCTCAATAAATCTGCAATATATATGATGTAATTCAAGCAATAATACGCTGACAGCCAATAAACAGAAAAATCAGGATTCACACTTCAGCAATTACTTCAGACTTTTCGCTTGTGATCACATTAATAGTTATACCGGCCTGCGCTGGTGGAGTAGAGGTTCTGCATGACTGACGAGCACCGCAGGGTCTCTGATTCAAGACCAGGGGCCAGGGAGAAAAGCCAAGATGAACAGCTAAATAAAATAAAGTGCTCTTCCTCCTCTCCCTCTTCCTGTCTACCTCTGCTCTCCTTCATTCCTACCTGCAACTTTCCTTTAAAAAAAAAATAGCAATACAAAGTTTAAAGCAATTAGGAAAGTACAAAGATATAGCTTTCATAAAGACAAACCATAATCTTTCCAGAACCTAGCATAGCGCTATTTTCTAACCTCCAATGACTGACCATGTCATAAAATAAGATCTATAGAGAAATAACTGTAACACAAAATAGAATAGAATAAGAGAAATATAAAATTATAGTATAATGGAGGAAGGATAGATATCATAAAGCTGATATAGAAATTTAGCTTAGGGAAAATAGTATAGGTTTTGAATTTAGGCTACTTCTGAATTAAGCCCCAATTCTGCCTCTTTTTAGCTGTGTAATTTTGAAGAGATTTACTCAACACTTAATATGTGCCAGGCTGTGTATCTGACATTAATTTATACATTGTGGCCAATTTAAAATTTAATAGATACAAACAGATGTATAAACAAATCATAACTTTTGTAAGCTTCACTTTCATGGAATGAAAATAACTAACTACCTACTAAGGTATAGTGATATGAGCAGGATTGAACTAGACTATTAGTAGTGAACTTAATATATGTAGGCTTTGATTTACAATGATGCTTGCATAAAACTTAGATGTTAAAATGCAATGTTACTTCAATAAAAATTATTAAATATAAAAAACAATAATAAAAAAGTCAAGTGTTTAGCAAAACTCCTAATATATAATAACTGTTCAATAATCATTCTTTTCCTAATGAACCATATTTTATCCAATCAAGAATTCCCAAACATTAAAAAACTGAATATAAATTTTAAAAATGACTATAAATTCAAGTCACTCTATTATTTAAGTACCAATGTTATTTAAACGCCACTATTTTCTACCACCTACATATATGTGTAATTTAACTAATCCTACTTTATTTTCATTCTTCTTCTAAAACTTGTAAATATACAAACATCTCTTAAAATAACAGAATCAATATTTGTATTATTCTAAATGTATGTAGTAATATAAACAGGTGTAAGTATATATACCAGTATATCTGGTATTTTTCCTAAGGAAAAGCCAATTAAGTGAACTAGTTAGTCTAAACAACTATGAACACAAAGGTTTTTCCTGGCCAACTTCATTTTCATAACTAAATCTGGTGCTAATTTATGCTTTCTACATTTTAATGCATGAGGTTTGAATACTGAAGAAAAATGGAGAAAGAAAACAGTGCATGAGTGCTAAAAGAATCAGTCCTTGCTTGCAAAAGAGATCAGCATCAATAACAGAAACAACTACCATCCATCCACCTAGTTCATCATTTAAATATTCCAAGAGTCACGGATCTCTAAACTTTGATTCTGAGTTGTGAATAGAAGAGAAAGGATTTTGAAAAGATCAAAAGACTATGTTTGCAAATAAAAACCTGATGAAATATTAAGTAAGAACAAAAATAACCTTTTAAGAAACATGACATGATAAGAAATAGAAGGCAATGACTCATCCTGGCATGTGTTTTCTATATAAAGGTCATATTCACAGTAAAACAGCAACTCTGCTTTCCAAAGTTTCTCATGTAACAAGAAATCCTTCACAGCCAACCCACAAGCAGTTATTTTGGGATTCAAAATGTAGAGAAACTTTTTATGCTTTATTTCAATGATCATACGTAGAATACATAAATCATGCTATTTTTCCAGTTGAAATGTATTCAAATGCTTTCTGAGCATATACTACGTTCCTAGGCCTTCTGACCCTGTAGACAAAGATGAGTTGAAAGAACTTATAATTTAACTTAAAAGTTATAAGATAACTTATAAAGAGACACACTGAAAAACAGACATGACAATGAAAGGAATAAAAGCATCAACAAAATGTGAAAATCACAGAAGTGGAAGTGACTAACACTGCCTAGAGGAGTCTGAAGTGCTTTCACAAGGGAGGCGGCAAGTCGGCAGAATTTTAAAGGCTAAAGGGATATCTATCAGGTCAAAAAGGGCAGACAAAACATCAGAGGCAAAAGCAATAAAAAACAATGACATGAAGGCATAAAACAGATGCTGCTTGAGAAATAAAGACAAGCACAGAGAGGTGGTGAAGGCAGGGAATGTGACATCGGGAGAATTAAATTGAGCCTTACTACAAAAGGTCTTGTGTGCTTTGCTGCTTAAAAATGGGAAAAAATCTGAAATATTTAAAGGATGAGTGTCATGATTAAATTTTTGGAATAAGGAAAGTCCAATTCTTATGAAGGTTACAGAGCCTAGTATGAAGCAGGCGCTCCATGAGCGATGCAAGTAAAATGGAAAACGCAGGCAACCGCAGCAAGATGAGCAGCACCTTATGTCTTTGATTGTTGCTCGCTTCAGAGGGTCAACCTGTAGCATGTGCATCAGCAGGGTGGCAACAGAACGATTGAGATATTCTGGGATGTAAAACACCCCGCCCCGGATCTTCTTAAATAATGTCGGAACATGCTCGTCATCAAATGGGAGGGTGCCACAAAGAAGAGCATATAAAATAACACCGCAGCTCCAGATGTCAACTTCAGGACCTGCGTACAGCCTAGGAGAAATGAGGACAAGACAAACCTGAGGTACTCTGGTCACTTTTTAATCACCTCTGTATACCCAGTGTCTCAATATATGTAGTAGAGACTCAGTAAATACTGGTTTCCAAGGTCCTTACATCCACGGACACTCCCCAACATTCAGAGGTTGTTGCTCAGAGAAGGCAATTGCTGTAAGCAATTCCCAGGAAATTTCCCAAGAGAAAACAGTACTTTTATTTATTTATCACAAAGTCATTTAACTGAACTTACTAAAAAACAGAAAACTTTCTATCGTTGGGGGTTTTACAGTTTGTTTGTTTTTTGGGGGTTTTTTTTGCCGATTTTTCTTTTTTGACTCAGGCCCAGGTCGTGAACCTGGGCCCTTGGCTTTCACAGCCAGCACATTAGCTGCCTGAGCTACGGAGGAGAGCTTCTGTTGCTGATTTTTGATGGGAACATCAATGCAGGTAATCATAAACTTGAAAAAAAAAAAAAAGTAACATTATAGTACATAAGCTAAATGTTTTACCATAAAACTATATTAAAAAATAACAGATTTCTTAATACTTGATATACCTGTTTTATAGAGTATTTGAAACTTTAAAGTATTTATAACTGTGGCAAGCTCTTTGACATTATTTATGCTGTATCACACTATATTGAGTATCCAGTACTTTGATCCTAATCATTTGCTAGTTCTTATGACTAAGTTTAGCTTTGTTTTGGATAAGCTAAGCCTAGAAAGTTACTCATTTTCTCTCTCACCTTTTTATAGCATCAAAATTCCCTGTCGCACCCTAAGGTCTAGCGGTTTAATTCACCAGGTGCACATACATCCCAACGTCCCCAGTTCAAGGCCCAGGGTCAGGGGAACAACCAGAAAGAACAAATAAAAATGAAACAGATGAAATGCTTCTTCCTCCCTGCCTTCCTACTTGCCTTCATTCCGGCCTGTACCTTTCCTTTAAAAAGAAATTAATTTCCCCATACAATTGTCATACTCAAACCCGGGTATCAGGTAAAAAAGTAAATCTCTACCATTCCAGCGAAGAGGCTATAATCCATTTTAATAAAAACCGCCATCATTCACAAATCGTTTGCTATATTTCATGTCCTATATCTGCTATTTGGAATGCCTTTTCTATATTTTCTCATAGAATTCTGTCAACTTTTTAAATCAAACATTGGTGGTCACTGTAAAAAGACTTACGAGTTTACCACAGAAACCTGTATAAATATTTTAAAAATGTACCAATGAGTAAACTTTGTGGGTAATTATACAGTCTCCACAGGCACAATTTAATTTAATGAAAAGTCAATATTATCCCCACAAAACCTTATCTTTCCAAAGACAAAATACAGAATAATACCCTGCATATTTTATAAAAGGACTTATAAAGAACTATTAAAGGACTGCTCTGGAAAATAAAAGACCCTAGCAAATGTCTGCTCTTTTGCCTGCACTACTCTAAAAATAAAAGAAACCAAGATAGGTCATTTTTAATGGAAAAACTCCTTAAATACATTCATAACAAAATCTAAATTAAATATTTTTTTTAATTATGGAATACAACTGTACTCTCTCCAACAATGAAAAATTTAAATTTGTCCCTGCCGTGTTAAGTCTCTTTTCTTCCAAAGGTAATATATTATGAGCGAATGTTATCCGGATGAACTAAAGACTCAGAGCTTTCTTTTCACTGATACATTATTACCTGCCTGAGATGACTTCGGGCGCAGCGTAATTTGGAGATCCACAGCTAGTTCGCAGAAATTCACCATCTGACATCATATTAGATAATCCTGAAAAAAAGAGTAATGTGTACCTGGTGCTGATCATTTTTAAAAGCAGATGTAGATAAGTGCATGAGGAAAAGTCTCTGGTTTCTAATGCACTGCACATATTTTTCAATTATAAAAAAAGGTAGTAGAAAGCATGTGTTAGACTACAAAAATGACAGTTTAGAGTGTTTACAAATACCATGACGAAAAAAATCTAAAACACAACATGTATGATTGAAATAAAATTCTTTTCTACATAAAAATGTTGATTCACTTCAGACATATGAATGATTCTAAGTTATATGAATTATTCTACATTACGGAAACTTTTCCAGACAGCAAAAGCATCAAAATAATTTTTAGGCATGCCCGGTTAAGCAGTAGTTTGGTTAGCCACCTTTGACCGGTGCAATCCACACACACCCCAGGGACCCGGGTTCACGGGAACACGAAGATGAACAGTTAAAGTGCTTCTGCCTGCTGCCTGCCTCAGCTCACCTTCATTCCTGCCTGCACCTTTACTTAAAAATAAACAAACAAATAAACGGGTACAGATAAAATTTTAAATAAGCAACTTTAAATTCTGCACCCTTCCAAATCTCTATAATCACTTACTTCCCAATCCTTTTCCCACACATGCTACTATGGTTCCCTTTTAGGTGTGCTTACTCCAGAAGGCACTCGGTGCATAAAAATGATATTTTTATCTTTTCTTTTCCCTCAGACAAAAATTACTCATTTGTCAACTTGCTAGAAGTTATCCTGAGACCCACTGACATGCCCCTTGATCAATTAAAGACAAAGCTTCAAAGCCGCATGCAAGTTTTCATGTACCTCTGTTAACTAGTATTCATCAAGGAAAGTACCTGCATTTTCATTCCAGTTTCAAAGCAGCTTATCCCCCCCGCCCCCGCAAAAAAAAAAGTAAAAATAAATACAACTTGTTTAGGAGGAAATGCAGATTGAATGCCTTCAACTGATGCTAGCCCTCTAAGTTCTCCAGAAGCATATGTATTTTTTAAGTGTTTAAATAAGCAACACAAGCTAGTGAGGAGAAGTCTGTCTTTCTAATCCCTTTTCATGGTACCAGATTCACAATGCTGACACTGGAAGTTCTCTCTTTAGGAGCTGTCACTGACACATCTGAAGGGCAGCAGCACTCTCTGCACCAACGTGGCGCCACACACCGAAGTCAGCGATCTTGGCGTTCATGTGCGCGTCCAGCAGCACATTCTCTGGCTTCAGGTCCCGGTGGACGACCATGTGCCGGTGGCAGTAATCCACGGCAGACAGGATCTGCTGGAAGAGACGCCCGGCTTCCGCCTCCGCCACCTGGCAAGCAAAAAGGGCGCGCGGTATTCCGGACATTTACATAACAAGACTTTCATTTCATCATCAGTCTAAATATAACTGAGCCCGCTAATTTAAGTCGTGTTAGAATTCTCAACAAATCAGACAAGCCAAGAACTGCCACGGAAACTCAGCATGTCAATCAACAGGGCTTCTGGGGCTGTTTTCAGCGCCAGGCCATAATACTAAATTTTCAATTAATATTACTAAAAGTGCACAACGTTCTGGGAGAACTGACAAGTGAAAGGATCTAAAGCTGACCTTACTGAAGTGCTAAGGCAAGGGAACAATTGCAGTTCTAACATGTTATGGAAGAGGAGATTTTCCAACCTGGAAAGCACAGGCATGGTGCTGGCACTTAAATAGAACCTATTTCCTCAAGTATTTTGGAAAAGTACTTTTTAAGGAAAAGATTACACATGCAATCCCAACTCTGAAGATACCTTTGTGGTTTGCTACTTCTCACTACTTTTCTGCTTGCTTGCTTAGAGGTTTTATTGTACTTGAAATGATGTTACTCACCCGGCCATGTTTACAGATGTAGTCAAATAATTCACCGCCAGACACATATTCCATTACCATAAAAAAATCTGTTGGTGTGCTGATCACCTGGTATCTTTTTTGCATATGAAAAAAATGGATAGAAAATAATACTTTACAATCAACTTAGTATATCTATTTTTCTATTTTCTATTCCAGTGTTTCAAATATTTTAAAATGTCAATAAATTTTATAATATTCAAAATAAACAGAGCTATGGAACTTCATAAACATGGAACTTGATAAAATCATCTACTTCCTGAGGCTTATGGACTTCACATCCTCTCTTTCATGTTTGTATAATCTTTGAAATCCTTCATTCTTCAATAATCAAGCTAAGCATTTTTTTTTTTTTTTCATTTAAAAAGAGTGTATGCAGTCCAAGGAGATGAGGTATCACAGATTCAAACATAAAAAATAAATTCTTAGAAATATTAAATGATTCCAAGGATATAATCAACAAAATTCCCAAAGTTGGCAAATGCCCCAAGTTTCTTCAACAAATTTAAAAAACGGGAAGGGAAAGTTACAGATCAAAAATAACAGGAGGGCATGCCCTGGTAACTCAGGTGATTGAGACACTGGGGTGTGGACCATGTAAAGCCTAAGGACCCAGGTTCTCAACCCAGGGACAGGGTGACAGACCAAAAATGAAACCAGTAAATAAACAATGCTTCTTACTCCTCTCTACTCTGGCCTGTCTGCTTTCATTCCTGCTTGCTTTCCTTCCTCTATTTAAAAACAGAATAAAAATAAAAATAACATGAGGCATTGTCCAATTATATTATACAGGCTTGTTTTGATTCTGATTCTAACAAATCCACCTTAAAAAACATCTATGAAACAGTAAAATCTGAATACTGAGTGGATGGTTGACAATACTGTTAATTATTTTTCAGGTGTGATATGGGCTGTACCTATGTTAGAAATTTAAAAGAAGAGCACCTATCTTCCAGAATAGATACTGGAGCATTTATATGGTTGAACACATAATATCTGAATTTGCTTCAAAATAATCTGGGGGTAGGAGAAGTAGGGGAAAGCAGATAAAACAACACATTGATAATTGCTGCAGTCATTATTTTACTTTTTAAGAGGAAGGAAGCAGGCAGGAATGAAGGGCAGTAGGCAAGCAGGAAGGCAGATGAAGGAAGATGCATTCATTTATTTCTTTAATTGTTTCTGTTGACTGATCCCTCCAGCCCAGTCATGAACCTGGGTCTGTGGACTTTACATGAACTGCACCAGATTTCAGACTTAATGCTTGAGCCACCAGGGTGCATCTACTTTACTATGCCATATTTTCCCAAAATAAAAAATTCAATAGTTGTATGTAGGTAGGTACACACACACACACACACACACACACAAACACACACACACACTTTTTAGTTATTTCTAGACACTCAAACCAAAGCACATTAAAAAATAAAGAACTTCAGTTTGCCAAAGCAAAAATTTTCTCAAAACATTACAATTCTCCCTCATATACAAGTTTTACCAAATGAAGCTTCAAAAACTTTGCAAATTAATCTAATATAATATTGATATCTTTACTGAAGTTTGCATTTAACACATAAAAATGATGAATTGTTCACTTTAGGGGCAAAAAGAGCCATTAAACCTTCCCGGGGGCAGATCTGGTAACAACTTGGCTCAAAACAGCAGATTCTCCTGGTTCCCTCCAACCTCAAGAGCTGCTCCTTTTCGTTCTCCTTGCTGGTTCCTCCTCAAACCCCAGTCATCTTAATAGCATGGTCCTCTAGAGATCAATCACTGGATATCCTGTTTATTTTCACATCCTTGGTGACCTGCAGCTTACACCTCTCCTCTTAACTCTGGTTCACTACATGAATGCCTAACAAGCATCTTAATTTCATAAAACCAAAATCAAATTCTTGATGCCATCCTGCCCCGACAGTCCACCTCAAACTTGTTCCTCATAAAATTGTCTCCAATTCATTTAACGGCAATTCCATTTTATTTGCCCCAGCCAGGTAACCTTGGAGTCATCTTGATTTTTCTCCTCTCACAACCTACATCTAATTTGTCGGCAAATGTTATTGTCTCTACCTTGGAAGCATGTATACAGAAAATGCTAACTTCTCAACACCCTCCAAGTCATCATCTCTTTCTCCCAGATTATAATGGGCTCCTAATGGGTACCCTGCTTCAATGCAAGTAGGTCGTATCATGCCTCTGATCAAATCCCATTCTAAATAGAGTAAATGGCTTCCTGTTTTAAGGGTAAAAAACAAAGTTCTTATAATGGTCTGTAATACCCTATAAAACCTGGTTCCCCTTTATGTTTCTGATTTCATCTCTTTCTCTGACTCCCTCCGAGCTCACTCTGCTCCCTTGATTTCTGACCTGTAGCAATATCATTCTCAGAGCTTTTGTATTTGCTGTCCCCTCTGTCATTTTCCTCTTCCAGATGTCTACATAGCTTATTCCCTCACTTCTTCACTTTCTAGCACACAATGTATTTTAATAATAAAGGGCTTGTTGTCTAACTCCTATTACCTTCCACTACACACACACACACACACACACACACACATTCATGTCATCTTTTTGTTTGCTAATATATCCCCAGTGTCTAAATGGTGACACTTTATGAATGAGCAAACGTTCTAGCTTATTTTGTTCTATACTCTAGTTCTATTTTGTTCTATACTCTAGTGCATCAATCAAACCAAACTATGCTCTGTTGGGTTCTTTGCACTTTAATGTTCTGTTTGTTTGTGTTTATTTTTAAAGGAAAGATGCAGGCAGGAATGAAGGCAAGCAGAGGGAGGCAGGTAGGCTCTTCCTATTCATCTCATTTTAGTTGTGAATCTGGTTGTTCCTGCAGGTCCCGGGACATGAGACTGGGACCTTGGGATACTTATGAACTGCGCCCAACACCCAGTCCACCAGGGACACCAGCACTTTCTTTCTTCTTCTCTTGCCTACCTAGGACCGTGCTCAAATGTCACCTCTTTTTATACATGTCACAGGGTAATTATTAAACAACTACTGTTTTACCAGGTGCTGGGGAGATAAAGGTGATATAGGACATCTCCATTTAGATGTCTAACAGGATTCTCAACTTAACAAAGCCATTATGGTTCTCCGTTATTCCTTTCTCAGAAAATGGTTGCCGCAGACAAAACCCAGTCACAGCTGCTCAAGAGAATAATGGAGGTAAGGACAGAAGTGGAGAGGTGGAGGTAAAGGACCCTGGAATTTTGGTGGTGGATGTGGGGTGGAATATAGACTGAGAAGCAATTTTAATACCCTGAAATGAATTTAGCATTGTGAAGTAAAGACATTTAAATTTAAAATATTTTTTTAAGTATACCTCCTTTTTTTTCCTCAAGAATTTTACTAGTTCTAACTCTAAAATAGATTTGGATTCATCAATTTCTCTCCATCTAAACCAGTGCTGCCAAACAGAGCTTTCTGCCATGTTAGAAATTTTCTCTTTCTAATATTATAGCCACTAGCCACATGCAGCGATTAAGCACCTGAAATGTGCCTCATATGGACAGAGAACCATAACTTAAATTAATTTAAATAGATGCCACATATGGCTAGTGGTTTCCACACTGGACAGCACGAATGTAGATATCACTTTGGGTAAAGCTGACATAATCTCTCAGCTGAACTACGGCTAGAGCTTCCGAGTTGGTCTCTCTGCCTCCCCTCCTGCCTCCGTACCCGTTCTCCACGAGTGTCATAGCATATCACTCCTCCAACTCTCCAGAAGTTCCCATTTAGAACAAAATCTAAACCTCTTAGCAAGGCCTTCAAATTTCTACTGTATCTGGTCCATGTGACTTCATGAACTACCTCTCTTCTCACTCATTCCACTCCCAACATTCCTTTTCCTACAAAACTTTGTTTTACCCCTTTGAAGCTGCTGCTCCCTTGTTTTGAGAATACGTTGTCCTTAGATCTTCAAAGAGTAGAGCATCCTCCTCCTTTAGGTCTTAATGTAAACCTTATTGTCAGTGGGGTCTTCCTCAGAACTGAATGTAATTTAGCACTTTCTCCGTCCATGCCATACTCTATGGCCACACCATGTTTCATTTTAATCGGAGCACTTATCAATGCCTCAAACAGTTGTAGTTTACTTATTACCAACACTGCTAGATGCTGCTAGAAGATAAACTCCACAAGGGCACAGACCTATTTGTCTGTCACCACTGTCTCCTCAATGCTCAGAACCCATCTGAGAGTAGGTGCTCAATAAAACAAATTGTTGCATTAAAAATTGCATTTTCTGCTCCTAAGGAATCCAGTCTTGTAAGAGATACTAATAAGAAATGGGCTCTTACAACATCATGTTAGGGGTTCTGATAAAACTGAACACTGGAGGCACCCTTGTGACGCAGGCAGCTGAGACACTGGTATGCGGCGCACGTACAACTCAGGGACCTGGTTCAGGACCCCAGGCTGGTGTGAAAAACCAAAATGAACAACTAAATAAATAAAGACCTCTTTCCCTCCCTCCCTACCTCTCTTTAAAAAAAAAAAAAGACAAGAAAGCAAAGCTGAATGCTAGGTCCTCTGGGAACAGAGAGAATAAAAACCTAATTCTGTCTTAATGAAAGAAGCAGGGCTTCTAGAGGCAACTGTACTTCATGGTTGAGATGTAAGTGACAAACTGGAATTGAAAGCCTAAAGGAGGCAGATGTGGATAAAGCTTTCCAAGCAGAGGTAACAGCTGAAGTACAAGCAAGAGAAGCTGGTGATGACAGCGAGAGCAAAGAGAAGTGGAATCTTCCTGGGACACTTGGGAAGAAGAGTGGTAAAAGTTAATAATTATGTGTAATGGGGTAAGGGAACAGGAATTAGTGATGATGGCCAAGCTTTTGACTTAGGAAATTGAGTGATATTTTTATTCAAAAACAACAAAAAGAACAGAGAGAGTTAGCAACCTGAGGCCGATAAGGGGTAGCAGGGACAATTAAAATGACCAGCTAAATAAATAAACAAACATGCTTCTTCCTCCTCTCTTTTTCTACCTGCTTACCTACTTGCCTTCATTCCTGCCTTCCTTCTCCTATTTACAAAAAAATAAAAGTAGGAAACCATCTCTACCAAGTTAGAAAGTATTGATATTTTAATAAGTTTAAATGAAGTTTCCCCTAAGCACGATGGCAGAAAGATAAGGCCAAAAATCAATAAACTCTAATTCTAGTAAAATTTGGATTTCCCTTTAAATCTTGCTTGTTCCTTTTAATTTTCTCCCAGTGGGATGCTGGGTTTTTTTGTTGTTGTTGTTGTTTTAATTTTAGTTAATAGAGAAGTCATGAAATAAATATCCTTCTTTCATGGTAATTCATCTTTCAACTTTCTTGTTAACGCTATAGCGTATTCTGCAACAAGGAAACTATTGGCAGCTAGTCCAAGACTGAATAAAACAAACAAAACCACTAAAAGAATCAGGTCTCTTTCCCTGTTTAAATTACTAACACTATAAGAGGCTATATCAATAAGCTTTTCTGTAACAAGAACACATGAGTGCATTTTTTTCATTCAGATATGTGTAGAAGCAATGTGTCTAACTGGAGGATGCTCAAGGCGGAAAGCCAGGAAGCTTTAAACATTAAATACATCTCTGCCAAGTCCTCTCTGACCACTTCTGGTCTCATACTCCAAAGGGATAATTTCATTGGGATCTT
>RJWH01000446.1:632652-787079 GCA_004363575.1 Solenodon paradoxus | reverse complement strand
GGAGTAGGAGTTAGGTCGGCCACCTCTCACTTGTGTAGTCCTCAGGCTTCCGGGGGACCGGGGTGAAAATATCAGGACCCTGGAAGATGGTCAAGATGAACAATTAAATAAAATAAATGAAAAATGCTTCTTCCTCCTCTCTCTTCCTGCCTGCATCTGTTCCCTTCATTCCTGCCTGCACCTTTCTGTAAAAAAAAAAAAAAAAAAAAAACAATTGAAGTGATATTTATAGTATTTACAACCAGGTGTATATTGGAAACATTGATTTTGTTCTAGGATTATAGATCAATAAAAATAAATTACCATAATATAGAATATGGAATATCCGTGTAAAGTACAGGACACTTAAACGTGACAAATTTTCACTTTCCAGTGAGTTTGCAGGATCAAAACAGATAAATCTTCAGTACACACAAGTGTTTTGAGTTTGAACAGAAATGCTGACACGCAAAATATGAGAGAAAACACATAGAGGAGTATCTCACTCCATGAAAAATGCATAGCTGTGCTTATTAACACGTGATGAATTAATGAAAGGCCAGGAAAAGATTATGTAAGATACAACAACATTGTTACAGGTTTTCGGAAGAAACTAAGGGAGGACTCTTTGGAAGTATTTTAGGCAGATTTATTACACGCGTGGTCTCAGCTGGGATTTTCTTCCTCAAAGTGCTGAGCCCTGGTTTCTGGTTAGAACATTCTTATATAGGTTAGAGCAAATGCGGGAAGAGAGGGGTGTAAATTAGGGGAAGGGGTTTCAAGCTTGGGAAGTTCTTTGTCTGCTGCTACATTCCAGCAAGCTCACATTGCAGGAGGTGTCATGGCTTTTCTTTACAGCTGCTCGAAGTGGTAGGCAGGCCTTTTCTCGTACTATATACTGTTCATCACAAAATGTCTTCACATCTAATCACTCCTTTCCTAGAGAGGGAACAAAGTGAATTCTGCAACATTTTACACAGATGATTTTGATACCATTGTTAATAGAAACAATGGGTCTTTTCTTTTGGTGAAAGTCAGTCAACTCTTTAACAAACTAAAGAGTCTTTAATCAAGGAAAGGGTTATTGTTTGCAACAAGTAAGGAAAGAGGGAGACTTTACTGGGGCTCTGTTGAGGAAGCCAGTGGCAATTGATCAGTAGGTTGCTAGGGAAGATTCTAAATCTAGCGTACAAACACCAGGTTTCTTAACATTTTTGGTCATGCTTGCTCATACATTGACTATTCAAAACTGGCAGCAAAATTCCTCCTCTAGGCAACAATTTTAGTATTAAAATGAAGCAAGGTGGTTTTAGGGCAGCTGTATCTGTTCTATGTCTGCCCCATTTGTAGGAAGTGTAGGAACTACTTACACAAGGCAGAGATTTTTGTTATCTGTTTTTCCCAAGCCATTTATCTGTTCCATTGCCTAGAACTACATTAGCCAGGGAATAGTAGGAAACTCCTTGAAGAACTCCATCAGGTTTTGAGAGTGGCTTCATGGAATGTTTTCCATTATATTCTTTGGCACTTCTGGTGTTGGCCTACAAAACCATGAAGGCGTATAATGAAGGCAAATATTTCCCTTCACTAATGTTTGACAATGCGATTTTGCAAATAATTTGCAAAGAAAAAGGGAGACAGAAGCAATAAGTGTTACAACTGTGTTCCAAAGTTAGAAGTATAAAAGAAGAAACCATTCTCTTTTGGATGATTTGAGAATAATTGGTTTACCTGGGAACCAACTTGTAAACTTAATGTGGAATTTTGAACCCACAGCTAAAGCACATATTTTTTTGTTTTTTCATGCCTAAACTTAACTCTCTCATTTTCAGGTGTTAGGATGATTTACTCTGCTTGGGTTGAGTCTTAACTGTACCAAGAATACTGTACATGTTGGGTTTTCACAGTATTATAATTTTAGCGAGATTATCAATTGATTGTCACAAAAAGATCCAGTTTCTGAGAGTTTATAAAGGTATGTCATTTTGAGTTCTGTCTCCCTAGATGAAAGAATATGCTTAGCAGATCTTTAACATCACATAGTGTCATGAAAACTAATGTTATTAGTTCATCTTTCTAGCTAGTTTTAGATGGTGCCATTTACAAAAATGAATATTCTTTTTGTGTGTGTGGTGGGGGGCACAATGCAGAACCTAACAAATTTTCAAAAGTCTGGTTTGAGAACCTGGGATGTATTCTTGTGTTGTTTGTTCTGTTCTCTTGACACAGAACTAATTTTCTCAATAATAGCTTCAATGGAAATAACAAATATAAAAGCTTCATTTCCCTATCCTTCAAAAAGCCTTTTAGCTTACTTTGAAATCCCCAAAGAATATCTAGAAAAATAACTATCAACTGAAAAATGTCAAAGTTAATGCTCTGCTTCAAAATTAAAGCACAGAGAAAAAGCCTGAAAAACAGTTACTAACTTATTTGATATCTCTGAAGCATTTCTGTCACCATTAACTCACAAGAGTTTATCCTGCTGCTGAGTACACTAACAGCTTGCTCTGCTTCTGCACATAGCATATGCTTTCTTCTAAGGAGTGGAGTGGAATATAGAAATTGAGTGCATGAAATAGGTCCTCAGTCCCATGCCCCTTGAAATAAAGTGAGCAACTATTGAAATTGCGTTGGTATTTCAGACCAAACGACAGAACCTATTTATTAATTGAAGAGGCTACATGTTGAATTGAATCTTAAGGTTCTGAAGCATAAATGCAAAGTATCTCAATATCCCATAGATACTGATGCCAAAACATCAGATTTCAGAGGTAAATGAAATAAATAGTGGTGGTATTCTCCCAGCCTTAACACTTCATTTCTGCTTCTAAAGCATTTCTCCCAGGAATGTTGTAGTTTTCTCTTTGTTGTTGTAGAGGCAAAGGAAAAACCACCCATGTTTTTTGAAGTTTTTCTCAGGATGAATGAATCAAAAAATTAACATTAGATAATATCAGTAAGAAAAAAATCCAAATCTGATGACTACATACACACAGAAGGTCAAAACTTCAAGTCAGGAAGCAAAGAGTTGTTTTTTCTTCTGACACACTTGTCTAACAAGTGTTTTTTTTATTGATATAGGCACCTGCAGAACCAAGGCAAGGGGATGACTTGCTAATGAAGAGGGATCTTTGCAAAGCCTCTTTCCCAATCCTACCCCAAACCCCTGCCGGGCTACTTTCGCTATACTTCCCTGTTAAAAGCTTTGGCTTTTTCCAGGAAAGACAAGATTGTTTTGGGGACAGCAGTTCACCATTCTCTTCAGCTGGTTAACATCTGTTTCCTTATGCAAACGCCTCAGCCTTCCATAGGTTTGTCTTATAAAAGGAACTGGAACAGACCAAGACTTATAGTCCTCATTGAAGCACCTGTCAGGGAAAGAGCAAGAGCTCTTACATGGCAAAGAGGCATTACTCATCTTTATGCTGATAGTAAAGATACATAATTTGCCTTTCTACCACCTTCTAAGACATAAGGAACAATGACCACTTGTATATTAGGGAAGGGTGGAGGCCCAGGCAGTGGCATATGGCTTCTGTGAAGTAAGGGAAGGACAGGCGGATGAGAAGAAAGACAAGAGCATCTCCTTTGCCTCTAGTGTTGTCGTCCATTGTCCTTGACTTAGAAGACCATTTCTGAGAAACTTGGAAGGCTCTATTATATCCCCTTCACTGTTCCTGGTCTTGTAGGCCAAATATTCAAACTCTGAGTAGTCTTAACAGAAGAGCAGAATGTAAGCACCTAAAACCCCTGCATTCATGTAACGCACTTTGAATAGTAATGATATCATAACTCCAGCCCATCTTAGCTAGTGGCTTATTTTAGGTCCCAGAAAAGCAAGTTCCAGAAAAACAATGGTAGGTTCCAGAAAACAATGTTAGGATGAAGAAAAGCATCTCTGCCCTACGGAGCTCAATCAACAGAAAGTACCAGCAACACAACAGTGATACCTCTGAAGCTCTCTCCATAGAACAGTGATCACAGACACACTAGAGTCACTGCAAATGACAAACAGGGCCTTTACTTTTGTGAACTTCCCAAAACTCACTGAAACACACCCCTCCCAAAGAATTCTTAAGGCCTCAGCCTGCAAGCATCAATGGCTCCAGTCTTTCTGGAGATCTCCTCTTCAGATTTATCCTGGAATAAACTCTGAGCAGTTGTTGAGTTTCTCCCTTTGATCTTCTTCCTTGTCCTGACTTTTGAGTTTTCTACCCCACTCCCCATAAAACCTAACAGATTGGACAATTTAGTGCTCTGCCCACTTTGCAGGTGGACTTAGGGCATCCATATTTCCTGGGGCATGAAGTCAGTCCAGAAGGAATTCAAGATGTTTGATGACAGTATACACCAAGTATGTTAGAGGAAGTAGAGGAGAGAGTTTATCTCTCTGGGGGCAGCAAAACTGCCAGTGTTATAAATTGAGAGAGAGTCTTAAATAACTGGTGAATGGGATTCCTAGAATGCCTGAGGCTTGGGTGGTACTAGCCCACCTGGGCAGTGCTAGTTTGTTTGAGTTGTAGTGTCTTATCTGGTGGTGCTGACTCATTTGAGTGGTGCTTGTTTCTTTTTAACAGGTCTGTAGGTTAACTAATCTCCTGCTGACCCATCTGCCATCCTGTTTCCTTTTTCTCAAAGCCCTCTCCTTTTCCCTAAGCAGTCCCTCATCACCTAGAGAGCCTTAGAGATAGGTTTTGTATGTGTGTGTGTGTGTGTGTGTGTGTGTGTGTGTGTGTGTGTGTATGCTATGGTGTTAACGTGTCACATTTTAGACTTTAATTTCTAAAATTCAACATATGCAATTCTTTTTCAAGCCATAGTCCTTAGGCTGTCAGAGCTTCTTATTCTTGCCTAGACAGCAGAAATCACCTGAGAATTTATATCTCCTTGTCTCAGGTCAGACAACTATGAAGCTTAATTTACAGTCCAAGAAACACTTGCAAGATTAGGGTAAAGTCCCTTCAGCAGGACTTTGTACTTCACTTAGGTCTTACATCCTACATCTGTCCTCTCTTGCTTTTCCTATTCTTTTAACAATTTCCAGTGAAACATTTTCTTAATAAATAATCTCACCATCAGTCCATGTCTCAGGGTCTTTTACTGGGGATCACAACCCATGACACAGCCTGGCACCGAGAGGTTAAGCTTCCTTGACAAAAAGAGCAAAGGCACTTTGGTGGATGTTAGAAAAGAAAGAAAAAGGAGAAAATGCTTCAATGAGCTAAAGAAAAACAAAAGGCCATGGTAACCTTTACCATCTTGTAACCTATTTTTCATCATCCTTTGTCTTGTCCTTTTTTGTTCCATTTCAAAGGTACTGTGTTTTAAAGTAAAGGAGGTCAAAAGCTTCAAGTCATGAAACAACTAAGATTTTTTTTTTTCTCTTCAGACATAGCTTGGTAACACACTTTATCACTAGCACAGGAGGAACCACCAACCAAAAGAAGGCAGAGGTAATAACTTAATGAAGCATACAATATCCACCCTGCTGCTTTCTTGTTAAAAGCTTTGTCTTTGCCCAGGATAAGGCTCTTTTGTGACAGGAGTTGGTCACCATTCTCTTCAGATGGTTCATCTGGGTACAGGTGGTGCTGAGGTGGGTGGGGGAGATTCACCAATCCTTCTACCTGTTCAGTGGATTTAGCTTGCTGATGAAACTTTACAGGTGACAAAACATTCTTAAGAGTTGCCTATGGGAATACCATTGAAGAAGACCTCATAAATTCAATGGTTAACAAAAATAACAAGCCTGTTTTTCATTTTCTTTCTTTCTTGAAGTTTATTTAGAATCAGCCTTATTGCTGGTGAAAAAACAAAACAAAACAAAAAAACCAAAGCAAAGCACTAGGACACTAAGAGGAAAAGTCAAGTGCCTGAAGCTGGATGACTGGCGCCACATGTCAATGATAAGAAAGCAATTGCACTGGGTGCATATCAGTCAGCCCCCACCCCATTCTCCCCCTCCTTCCCAAAAAAGACCCTTTGCTGTATCCCTTTGAGATGTCCCATTTCCCTAGTGCCTTTAAAAGCCCTCACACTGTTTGGGAGATAATCTATTTTTTGACATAAATTCACCAAATCCCCAAGTTATGGATTACTTGAGTGACAGCATCTTCCTCTCAATATTCTCTGTGTTTGGCAGGCAGTGATGGGCATAAAGGACTCTGGCATTATCACCATCATTGATTTCACTCCTTGCTCTCCTTCTGTCAGGACATGTTTGTTCATGTATCAAGCTCCCAGAATTTTGGACATTATCTCCTAACTGGATAAAGTAATTCTAGAGATGGTTCACATAATACATTTATTGATTTCATTTATATATAAACATAAATACCTATATCATCTATATTGAGAGCAAAACATTAAGATAGAGACATTAAAATGACTCATTTCTATCTTAAAGTAAAATATCTTCAGCATTATAAGACAAGTGTATAATCAAAGTAGAAACTCTCAAGTGTCAGAAGAGGTATATGACCAAAGAGTTATGACTGGTCAGAGAAGAATCTATGTGGCAGGCATTTTTGCGTATCATTTCATTCAAAAAATTAATTTAAAATAATATAAAGCATAAATATACCTTTATAGATAAGTCAATAAACTTAAGTACTTTCAATTTTTATTGAAGGCACATCACATTATAATATTATTTAGATTCAAGGTGTGCATTAGCATTAATTGAAGTTAAGACTACAACAGCTGAGTGCCAAAACCAAAAGTGAAAGAATTATTTTCTGCATCCAAAATCTACACACTTTCATCATTATTATTTCAAATAAGACCATCAAAATGTAGTTGGAATTTAAATTTTATTTAGATAGCGAGTTAATAGATACAATTCACATCAGAGATTTAAGCTACCTACCTTGTCTGTATTATCCATTCTTACACTATTCCTATATAATAAATACTATGTCATCCATTTATAAAAAAAATCAGAGGAAGAAAAATTTGCTTACTATTATGTGACTATTAAGTCAACACTGCTTCATCAGGGAGCACCTGACTATATAGGTATTGAGAGAAGAGTCTACAGACAGATTAGAGAATAGGCACAAAACAAAACAAAACAGAGCACAGAAATCCCAAGTATACTTGAGGAGAGAGCTTTGAAGTTTAGCTGGGTTATCTACTAAATAAAAAAGGTAGGATGCTATAGGCTAACAGAAATCTCTACTTGGATATAATGAAGTTAGACTTTATTTCATGGGCAATGGAGTGTCATTGCAGTTTGGGTTTTTTTTGTGATTTTTTTCAAGGAAAGGTTCAGACAGAAATTAAGCTGAGGAGGTTGGCAGGAAGGAAAAGCAAGGAAGAAGAGACATTTCATTTTATTTTCATTTAGCTGCTCACACTGGTTCCCCTGCCCGCCTCCAACTTGGTATTCAAACCAGGGATATGTGGCCTGGCTCCTTAGGAAATACTTAACCTAACCACTGATCCACCAGGTGATACCATCATTGAAGGTGTTTAAAGAAGAACATAACATGGTCAGAGCTGAGTTCAGTACACTAGATTTCTCATGCTTCTTTGGCAAAGAGAAAAAAAAAAAATATATATATATATTTTAAAACCACGGGAATATAAAATAATTGCTTTTTCGGTTAATGTGTTTTTGGAATTAATTTATTACGTTTAACACAGTTTTTATACCTGTCACAGAAGTCAATTGATAGACACCTTGTACTTGAAACAGAAAAAGGTTTACTACTGAGAAGAACCAAATGAAGAAGTGGGAGCTCTGTCCTGTTTGAAATCCATGTTCCTGTATAAGAATCCATGTTCCTATATAGGTTGCATAAGAAATGCCTATGTGCAGGAGGAGAGTGTGGAGGAGTGAGACACATGGGGAGTTTCACAGCTTTGTATGATTGTAGATATTGTTTTATCTGCAGGGCGATTACTGCTGTCCTGCTGGTTCTCTTGCTATTTCAGTAGTCACAGGTCTAAGGATATTTATCACCTATTGTCCTGGAACTGAAGAACTGTCAGGTGGGATAATCTAGGAGGGTGGGATAATCTAGGAGGGTGGGTTATGAGGCTGGGCAAAGGAACAAAGGGCAGACATGTAAATGGTGAGACCAACCAATCAAAATCAAAACAAAACAAACAAAACTGTTACATTCCTGCAGTGGTCCAAGGGTAAGAAATCAACCCCCCAAAAGGAAACATTGCCAATGTGCCTCTATCTACTGGTAATTAGGTGCCTTTGGGGTGTGGATGGGAAGAATTACTAGAAAGATTTTCCATAAGTATTTGTGACTGGGTAAGATAGAACTAGAACTCAACCTGCTTCTCATCATCTTGAGAAGTGCACTATCTATCTTGCTTTCTTAAATAAATTTTCCACTTATCTTTTTGTCTGCTGTGTCTGACATGGTAATCTTACATGCTGGTGGTCCCAAGAGCCTGGATTGAGGCTCCAGTCCCTTCAGGAGCAATCAGGTTAACATAAAGAGAAGTGGGGAGACAGGTTAAGATTGCTCTTTCTCCTGTTCTGTTACAAATTTTGTAATGCATCCTTAAAATTACACTGTATAGAACATTGTTTTTACCAAGGACAGACTCCTTTTTTTAACTCCCGGATACAAATTTTGCTAATGCTATCACAGTTGATAAATGGTTAAATTCCCACTGTGTCAACCACTATTCATTCCCAGAGAATGAAGGCCTGTGTATTAAGGTGAATGCCCATCATCCAAATATAAGTAAGCGTGTGAAAATTAATATGTAATCTAGTAAGTTATCAAAGAAAAATTTGAGGTTGTAAGTTCTGGGTAGTAATAATATTTAATGTCAGTTAAAGACCAAGTCATTAGCAAATGTATTTATTTGCCACTAGATAATATTAAGATAATCATTGAGAGATTAACAATTTCAGGGACCAGACAAAAGTATAAGAAGTCCCAAGATACTGATTGAGATTAAGCGTAACTTCCAGTCTCTCTTTATCATAAATGTGCATATGAGGAGTTAGGAGGAGTGAGGTAGAAGTATGATAATTATTAGACATCAGGAAATGAACTTGAAAAATCAGAGACTAGTTCTCAATATTGACACTGTTTTCCATAAACGTTATTGATATCTTTTTTCCTCTTAGGATACCTTTGGCTATTTAAGGCCTTCAGTATTATATGCTCCATTTCCTTGAAAAATGTTCTGGGGAATTTTATGGGACTTGAAATAAACCTATATATTGCTTTGGGAAGAGTGGTCATTTTTACTATGTTGCTTCTTTTAATCCATGAACATGGAATGTTTTTCCTTTTCTTTGTGTCTTCCTCTATTTCTTGGGTTAAGATCTTGTAGGTTTTAGAGACATCTTTCATCGCCTTTTTTTTAAGTTTATGCTCAGGTACCATATTTTGCCATGTATAATGCACACTCACCTTTTGACCCAGACTATCAGAAAAAAAAACCTTTTATTTTAAATGATTTTACAACCACTTCCTCTTAACACCATTCCATAATCTTAGTTGCTAATTATAAACCTGGGGAATGGATGTTTTCTTGATTCTTCCTGTAAGTATTAACTCATTACCAGCTGAGGACATACATAAGAATCATTCTTTTCTTATTAGGACCTTAAAAAGCTTATTTACTGAAATATCAAGATGTTACAGTTGGCTGAATAGCTTACCAGGTATCACAGCAAGTTGGGTTTTTAAATCTACTGCAACTGCTATTGTACTTTGGGCTGCATGGGCTTTGAAGTGATCAAAAAAAGCAAAGTTTTCCTTTTTTTTTTTTTTTTTTGGAAGTTATCCTCCAAGCCTTCATGACTAGATTTTGTTAAATCAGATTTCTAGGACTTAACTCATCCATTCTTTTTTCCACGGTATTATTTTGCACACGATATCATTATCATTGTTCATTTCTAGGGTTGCACTTTTAGCTCATAAGTGGAAATAAAAGAATTCAAAACATTTATGTATGTTTATTCAATTGGTGCAATCTCTTTGAAAAACTTATGGAGATTCCTCAAACAGATAAAGGCCTATTAATCATTTGATAGGGCAATCCCACTCCCAGGCATATTCCTAGAGTTTA
Source organism: Solenodon paradoxus (assembly GCA_004363575.1). Classification (NCBI taxonomy): domain Eukaryota; kingdom Metazoa; phylum Chordata; class Mammalia; order Eulipotyphla; family Solenodontidae; genus Solenodon; species Solenodon paradoxus. The sequence goes on along the minus strand of RJWH01000446.1, from coordinate 777,044 downwards.
CAAAATCTCAAATCAGGAAAAACATCTGCATTCTCATGCAACACAATTCACCATAACTAAGACATGGGAACAACCTTAATGCCTGTCAACAGCTAACTGGATAAAGAGGCCATGAAAAATATACTCAGTGGAATTTTATGCCACTACTGAAAAAAAAAAAAAAGAATCCCTGCCCTTTGCTATACTCTGGATGGAACTAGAAGGATCATGTTGGGTGAAATAAGTCAGAGAGAAAATGAGAAATACAGAATGGTTTCACTCATATGTAGAATACAATGAAATGAAACAAATGAATACACAAATTCCAACAAAAATTACAGGACTCAGTACTGGTTATAAGGGGAACGGGGTTTATAAAGAAAAGGTGACAGTAAGGGACCCTGGAACTCTGCAGGTGGGTATGGTTTTAAATATAGACCAACATGAAGTTTCGATACACTAATGGAATTCAGCATTGCAAACAAAAGAAATAACAAATTTCATCACTAGAAAAAAAAAAAAGAAAACTCATCCATGGAATGAGATAGGGTCTTGATGTCAACAAAAGAGGAGGGGAAAATTCACTTGATGAGGAGGGAGACTTAATTTGAGAAAGAGGGAATGAATTCATGTTTATACTGTAATATGAATTTCTCATATAAGGAGGGTGTGTCTACAGATAAACCTACATCTGGATAATACCTTCCAAACTACATTCTTCCAGGTAATTAAAGTGATCAGTTACCACTTCTTCAATTAGAGAAAAGGGCAAGAGGATTAGGAGAAAAACAAAAGCTTTGCTTTGGTCTCCAGGGCCTTTACTGTTCACAGCTCAAAATAATCTTTCAGAAATTTGGGTGATCTATTTTGCACACCTTCACTGGTAAATACTTTTGAACACACTAATTACATAAGAGTTCTAATGCCATCCTTTTCAGTAAAATCGTGGGCCTAAATCCACACATGAGCACAAGAGGACAGAAGAAAGTATGCAATCACCAACTGACTGGAACTAAGGCTGAATGGAAGGAAAGGTCTTTGCAGGTTTTAGAAAAATCCATAAAATCACCAAGTCACTTGCAGGGCAGACAAGGAGTTTATTATTTGCATATCAGCATGCCTACCTCAATGTCATTTCTGAAGCAATAAAGGTAGTCATGCAAGGATGTGAGAATGAATTCACTTCCTTACCTTTAGGGACTGCACAGCACAGTGAATTTGCTGCTTTAAATGGGAGTATTGTTTTAATTTTTTTAGTGAAACCATAGTTTATGGTATTATATATCTAGAAGGTTAAAGTTTTTTAAATTATCAATTACCGAGCCCACAGTTCTGAACTTAATGGGCTGTTACTGTAGGTTCATTAAAGCAGGACTAATTTTCATGATGTTATAATCTATGCCTCTAATTTCAAAATAATGGACTCATAGAAATTGCTCTCAAATTTTTAGAGCATTATCTCTTATTGAAATATGTACTTCTAAAGCAGAAATTCTGTGTCTGTTGAAGCAGTCAGTCTCACTATATTACTATTAGCCCTCATAGATTGATTAAATACTAATGTGACCCCAAGGCAATTTCAACTAAAAGTTGTGTTTTTTTTTTCTTTTTATAGACCTCATGCTTCCTAAGCTATTAAGCTACTCTATTCTTTTGCTAATTATCTGGTGTTATTAATTTGAAGCCTAAAACTCAGAGAATTTCTTCAGAGCTACTCTACAATGACAATGGAGTTGAAGTTGAAAATAAAAGATTGAAGAAAGAGATTCTGATGGTTAATTTCCAAACTTCTAGGCCTTAACACACATACTATTCTCTTCTTTTGTCTGATTTCTTTCTGATTCCTCCAAATCATTTTTAATGGGGAAATTACAGTCCTTTGCATAAAACTGGGAAATAGTCACATTAAAAAATAAATTGCTTTTATATAGAAATTGATATTTACAACACTTCGATTCAAAAAATCTTTCTAACCTGTAATCTCTATTATTATCTTCCCAGTGGAACCTACACCTTTTTCCCCACTGCATCTAAAGTTGCATGGATGCCTTCTGGAGAGATACAATGATAATAACTCTAATGTGGAATTGCTAGTCTTCTATAGAATTTCTGAGTCTCAGCCAATGCAAAATTAAGTAAAACAAGCACAAGATCCATTTACTTGTCTTGGGACGTGATAAGGAGTCAGGATAGTCAGAGTTGTCCGTACAGCTCAGAAAGAAATATAAAGAACTTAAACATACATTCCTGTAAACTTTAGGACAGTTATGGCATTTAAGAGCAATTAACAATGATTCTAATCGTTGACAGAAAACTACCATCAATGATTATAATTAATAAAACCAAACTTCATGAATCTACTTCAGTTGGTTTCTGGTGTGCATGAAAGCTTTAAAGATTCTGACAGTTACCCATTGTATATTCAATAGAATCTTCTCTCTCAAAGATATTTTAAAGCAGCAGAATTGGTGGAATTCTAGCTTAAAACAGACCAAATTTTACCCTTAAGTTACTAGTTTTTTTGCTTTGCATTTTGTTCACGTTTATTTAAAAAAATTGTTTATTTCCAGATAGATATGGCTTCAACACATTCAAATGGCATTCATTAGTCAAACATCCCTTTATCCAAAACTTTAATCAGCAAGCACTAATTGATCAGTAAGGATTAAGAAAAAACTGCTTGGACTCCTAGACTGTCCCTGATTATAACGGTGATGCTAAGCAATGAGTTTAACCTTTTTAATGTTATTTTCCTCAATTGTAACATGGAGAAAATGAGGATTCTTATACTGATACTATTAGTACTAAATAAAACAATGTTTGAAGGAAACTATTTGGTACAATGTAATTTCTTCACAGTCTCCTCTGCCCTTTATACCAGTGATAGCTGTTCTTTTCATTTCTCTGAATGGGCCAGTCTTTCAATTCCTGTTTTGTTTTGCTTTTCTATTTATACTGCTGAAAATGCACATTTTTTAAAAGGAAAAGCAGGAATGAAGGCCAGTAGACAAGCAGGCAGGAAGAGAGAGGGGGAAGAAACACTCCATTCCTCCATCTTTATTTTTATTTGTCTGTTCACATTCGTTCCACCAACACCCACAACCTGGATTTGAACTCAGGAGCATGTGGCCTGTGCTTCTTTCAGAGGCTGTTGACCCAACCACTACTCTTCCAGGGTGTGCCTAAAATCCTTTTTTTTTTTCTGTTGTGAACTCTTGTTTAATATTGAAGCTCTAGGTTACCCATCATTTGTTATAAAATCCATACCAGTTTTGCCTCATCTCCCAATTCTTCCAAAAGATAGAGCTGAGTTTCCTCGCTTTCATACTCACTTAGTATGTTGTTCTGTCAAGCAAGTATGTATTTGCAGCACTTGTTTATATCTTTTCTTCTTTCATTAAATATAAATTACTGAACATTTAGAAATACTTCATATTCATCTAGTCTTCCTTAAGATCACCTTAAATTTAATTACTATGTAATAGGTATGATGAGAGAACGATATATACACATTTTATGCATTAATATTATTTATTATGAGTTTATTATCATTTTATTAAGAGTTTGCACGATCCAATGAGTGCTCAAAGAGTTTATTGTGTGCAGTTAGCTAGGAAACTAATAAAAATTATTGTTGTTAGGTACCCCAGAAGATTGGGTGGGGCCTTTCTGGTCCAGAAAACATGGGAAGAATGACCCAGAAACTCTCTAAGTACCCAAAAGACTTACTGGAAACTCACAGCAGGCTGATTCACTAATGAAATGTGTCAGCCCGAGACCTGGGACTGATAAGATTTTATAAGGGTTCTACTCCAGGTGCGGACGTGTCCTCCCATAAGACTGGGTCTTTGTCTCCTGGGCTATATGTACACATTTGGAATGCTGGGGTGAAGTTTTGGTCACCTCTCTGTCACCAGGGCCATTTTTTTCAGACAAAAGCACATATCTTACCTTAGGGCAAGATGGCATTTTTAATATAAAAATGGTATCTGTCTGATTATTCTAGCAACTATCTAACAAATTCAAACCTTTATTTACAGGCAGAAAACAGATATTTAAAACTTAGAAATAAATTTCTTAAAATTATAGTATTAACAGGATTGACAATGAAAACTGCCATGTTTTAAGCTGTCTCTCTCTCTCTCTCTCTCTCTCTCTCTCTCTCTCTCTCTCTCTCTCTCTTCCCTCAGAAAGAAAGGGAGAGGCTATATGCATATACTTATAGAATATATATTAACAGATATTTGCATATATATTAGAAAGTATATATAATATAATATGTACATATATAATTTTACTACATATTATACAGTATGCAATTATATATAATATATAAGTTTCTGTAAAAATATGTAAGTATGCAATATACATGATACAATTATATAATATATATTACTCTAATAATATGCTAATATATTGTGCTATAGAGTAAATAGTATCTCTCTAAAATTCATGTATTGAAGCAATCACTTCAAGTACCTCAGAATGTAACTGTATTTGGAAACAGAGACTTCAGAAAGGTATTAAATGAAAATGAAGTTATTAGTGTGGACCCTGCTATCATTAGCCTAGTGTTCTTATAATAAAAGATTAGAACAGACAGAGAGGCATTCAGAAAAGAACATATGTGCACATAAGGAGAAGGCACAATCTTCAAGCCTAGAAGAGACACCTCAGGAGAAATTAAATTTGCCAAAACCTTGTTCTCAGATTACCAATTTCAGCACTGTGACAAAATAGACATGTTTGCTACCCAATCTATGGGAAGATATTTTGTTAGAGTAGACCTAGTACACGTATACGTGTATGTTTGTATATTTATACAGGTATATCTTTTGAAGTTGGAATTAATATAACATATATACTTGATTTTAAAAATCGAATAGTATCACCATACTTTTAAGTAATTATCATGTGATTGTAGAGTATAATATCAAGATAAAAGTTTGAAAAATGCCAAGGGAATGATTCCTATAACTTTCCCCACTCAACCCACCTCTTTGTGCAGAAAACTGGTATATCTTGGAGAATGACAATTGGTTACTGTGATAATCACAATTAGTATCTATTCTTTTTTCTTTTATTTCTGTTGTCTCTGCTGGATGAAATAAGCAAAATCCTTTGCCTGTTGTATTTGTTTCTACCACCATAAGTTTAAGAATATCAGAAGCAGTTTACTTTCAGTCGACAAAGAGAGCGTTGTATTTTAAATCTTATACTTTAGAGTCTATTCAATTATCAGTATCATTTAATAAACACTTGGTCAATGCAGAATTTCAAAGTAAATGAAATTGGACTGCTAATGGCACTGACAAATTGTAGTCTATTAGTCAAATCAACCTACAACCTGCTTCTTCAAACTAGGTGGGGATAATATATTTGCCAAGAGTTTTAATCACATATGCATAAATGAGTGACAGGCAAATAAATGTGACTCACACACCCTAAGATATTTATTCTTTAGTGCATTAGAGAAAAAATTTGCCAAGTCAGGGTCTACTACATCAATAGTGTCACACTAAGAAAATCTAGTTAGCAAGAAGTAAAAATGGTTTGTGTGACTTATAACACTAATGCATGACATAAGATGAATTCCTTGAAAATACGGATCTATCAATGTTCTGTATTTTTACAGCTGTAGAAATAACAATCCTATATAATTCCAGTATTTCTATTTTCTAGGACATTTGGGAAATCCACTCTATAATGAGATATACTTAGAATTAAGAAAGAAGCACACTGCTTTATTCGACCCTTTTGGGCTTGGGAGAAAACATTAAGGTCTGACCCATTTATTAAATGACTAAGGTGGTTATCAGCTTTGAACATGATCATATGAATCAGAAGATCCAAAGTTATTTAAATTTTTGTGGAAGTTTGAAATGTTCTATGGAATTAGTGAGAAGCCCTAATAATAGGACTTAATGAACTAAACTAGTAAGCCTCTGATTTTATGGCATCTTATTAGAACACAGTCATGCCGATTCACTTGCTTATTATTTTTACTACTTTTTTCCTCCATCCCTTAATCCAGGCCTCCAGCTTTCATAGTCTTCACTTTAACCACCTAAGTCACAGGTAGGGAAGAGAGTGGTATCTTTGACTATTGTTGTGTGTGTTACATTGATTTGTGACTGAGACCAAATGGGCATGTGCCTAAAGTATCTACATAATGTCCTTGGAGAAAAAATATCGCTAATCCAAAATAAATGAATCATAAAGGATTCCCTTAAGGTTTGGAGACATTTACTTGTTAAATACCATTATCTTTGCAAGGAACAGTCTTTGATTTACATTTGATGCCTAGCAGAAGATAAGTAACTAAATACCAGATGACTAAGTGATCCAAGTCACCAATATTTAATTGGATGCTATTGGAATTATTGGTCTTAATTAACACAAGCATTACTAGATTCCACAGTGATAGAGTGGAAGAATATATAGAGGGTTGTTTCTTGTAGGAATCTAAAGTGCAGTAAGTTGCATGAGCATGTATTTTATCCTCCCCATGTACCTATACATGCCTCACTATCTTCTCTCCCAATCCTTACCTTTGTTCTCATAATAATTTATTTCTAGATGAGGAGAAAAATAGCGAGCCTGAGTAACAAATATATTGAAAGGAGACTGCTGTAGCATTGCAATCTACACTAGTGTGACCGTGAAGGAAAGTGACCACAGAAAATTTTCAAATGGAGAGAACTTCAGGAGGTATGTTTTGTGGTTTACTTTCCCTGGGAGAAATGTCTATCTTCCCAGAAAGATTTCTGGTGTAGATGTGTGGAAGGAGGTATGTATTTTAATTCGTGAGTGGTGACTAATTGTTTGGTAGATGTACAGGGACTTAAAAAGAACAGTAGGAGTTCTGGGAAAGAGTTATATGAGCAGATTACTCAGAATGAGTCTAGAGTGTGACTGTTTTTTGTTCCCTATACTTGTTTAACATAAGTCCAAGTTGCAAAGGATACTTTCAATAAGGGGGAAAAAAAAAGATTAACTGCACTGTGGATATCAGTTAGTTTTTCTCCTAAGTCACTTCATTGCTTGCTCAATTAGCTCATGAATAGAATGCACATATTTGCAAATGGGCTTCTCAATTAGATTTTACAAACCACAGCTAACTGAGTACTATCACTATGATTCAATATGCCAAAGCAATGGTTAACACTGAGCGCTGATGTAATAATAATCTAATAATCACACAGAGACATATGCATACACTTGATATGTATGTGTGTGTGTGTGTATATATATATAAAGTGCACATCAGGTACAAAAAGAGTTAAAAACCTTTTTATAGGCTTTGATTTTCTTTCTCTGCTTGCTATATTACTGTCTTATTCACAAAAAACATATTTTAGAGTAGAAAACTCAGACACTGGGTTGACGTTTTTGATATTCACTGATTTTAGGACAAACTTAATCCACTCAGATGCAATTGGCCTTATAGATAGTAAAATCCATTCCAATGAATGATAACATTTCCTTAAGATACTGTGTTTTCAAAATTAATGCGTTTTATGCTCTGAATAAACTACATAAACAGCTGCTATACTAACAGCTGATTTACGTTGATCAGAGTTATTACAAATGGATACATGTGTAGTGACACTCCTGACAATTATATCAATAAACTTTTTTTTTTTGTCCCTGTGTAAATATGGACCCTGTTGGGCTTAGAGTCTTGGTATTACCAGGAATATTGGTGCCGCCAAGATTCAAGAATTGTGAAGGATCTGCAATTTCATCCTACCAGTGCAGACAGAGGATATGAAATTCTGGGTAACAGAAAAGGACTTTATTACTTGCAGCACAGCAAGTAAAATGGGCTTAATAGTTGAGTTGGTTCCCCTTTCCCCTAATCCAAGTCTATTGATTAGCCCTGGGAAATGCTGCACAGAAGTGATTTACATCATATCTGATACAGACTGATATTTGTGTCCTCCCCAAATTATAGGTTGAAATCCTAATCTTCCATGTGGTTTTATTTTAGACATAGAGCCTCTGAGAAAGTAAAGTTAAATGAGGTCCTAAGAGTCAGGCCCTAATCTAATAGAATTAATATCCTTATAAGAGACACCAGTGGGAGTTCTCTCCCTCCTCCCTTTCTGACTCCTCCTCCTCCTCTCCTTCCCTCCCACCTCCCTTCTTCCCCTCTTCCTCCTCCACCTCCTCCTCCCTCTTTTTCTTTCTTCATAATAGCACAGAATGACACTTGGTCATCTACAAACCAAGAGAAGAAATCTTAGACTGAAATCTACTATTTCCAAGATTCCTGAACTGCGAGAAAATAAATTTCTGTTGTTTAAAACTCTCAGACTGGTATTTAGCTGTGGTTACCCAAACAGACGAAGACAATAGTTAAGGAACTGACATCCTATAAAATTCCAGGTTTTTGTAATATGCTACAAGCAAATCCATGCAAAATTTCCCTCACATGGAGACATTATCTTAATTATAATGAACAGCAAACAGATCTGCTCTTTGTTCAGAAGCTGCGATACTATTTTCATCGTCCTAGAGGTTTTGCTATACAAACATCCTGGAATAAATAGTCCAAAACAACAGTTTTTGTTTTTATGCCTATTGCTAGTCAGATGTACAAAGACACAAGAGCTCCGGGAGAAATGTCTCCCAAATCTAGTGAATACAAAAAAAAATTGTTTTAATTGGAATATATGACTGTATTCTATTTCAAACTTCTCATGCCACTGATACCTATAAGCTAAAAATAGGTTTTCATGATGGTTTTAGTGACTGGTGTAGATAATTAAGAAAAAGTGGAGCTGCTACCACAAGTTGGATGAAAAAGATGTTTGAAATCCATGGGGATATATTCTTGTATCCCTATTATATCTAGTGATAGAAGATAATATAACATCTGTGAACAAGATTATCATGAACTCAGATTTCTCCTTTAGGAATGAAGACATGAGTAAATGGAAAAAAAAATCTTGTTCTCAGGTAAAACTCCTACATAGCTGATATGCCGGTTAAAGGTAAAAGAAAGAGAAAACTGATAATGAAACAATAAAGTTATAAGCACCAACTATGGATTGCAACACGTTTCACAAATAGGAACTAAAATATCTACTTATAATTTGTTCCCTACTAGATAATATTTGTCTTCATTTTTAATCCATTATTCCTCTACTAATTAAGACAGGTAGGTGGTGGTTAAATTTAAAAAGTAACTTTACATTGATTTTGTAAATCAATACTTCTATACTTTACCTGGGGATTTTCTAAAGACCTGAAATTTAAACTTAGGTGAGGTCATTGATGTGCCTGTTTTAATTTTGTCGCCGTTTTAGGGAGAGGGTTTGCTTGCTTTATTGAATAAGAGAAAGTTTCACTATATTTTAAAGTAAACATAATTTGTTGTTTAGGGAAATGCATGCACAAAAATGGTATGTTTTGATTTTGAGTGAGTAAATATGAATGTAGTGAAAATCTGTCATGTTTTCAGCTTATGTTTGTATCCAGCATATTTGGAAATGCTTGTTAAGTTTGAAGCATTTTACATTTAACTTGAGAATTCTCAAATCAGATAATGTAACTCATTTTCCTAGCCTCCCTTATTGCTTGCACATAGCAACCTTGGTTTCTGCAAAAAGTCATGCTTACAACTGCATGGGATTGTTCTTTGAAAAGTAGAACATGGCATACATAACATCTATCTTTTGGCAAGCATTATGGTGAAGATATCAAGTTCTTAGGGACTCCAGTTTGGAATTTTTTGCATCATGTTCAGAGAATTATAGCTTCAAGTTGTGTTTTTTCATTTGTTTGTTTAGAATGTGATGTCAGTAATACATAACGCAGTAGCTGAGTTTTCCTTACCTAGAGTAAGTTTCTCTGTGTGTATATGCTCCCAGTATTTCTGAGTTAAGTTTCCTAATTCATTTAGAAATTTTCAGAGTTACATGATATACTCTAATGTACCTTTGTCTGTTCAAACTAACCAAAAAAGATTTTTTTTCATTTGTTACTAAGAATCCAGATTTATATTCCTGAAAATGTTTCTAATTAATACTCATACTATCAATTTGGCCATAAAATCATATTTGAGAAATAATTTACCATGAATTTAAAAATTTTTGATTATTAGTTTTCTACACATGTTCACTGAGTGGTGAATACTGAACCACTTCCACCATTTTCTTCATCACCATGCTGCCAGCATCTCTTTCTGAAATATTGCAAAAGTCTCCCTCCTTTCACCCTTGTCCCTAACACTATTCTTAATAAGCATTCATAATTAACATTAGTAATATAATTTAGATTATGGCATTCTTTGCGCAAAGTCACATTAGTCTCTCCTCTGTTAGACAAAAAGTCAAAGTCATCACCATGTGCTCCAAAGACTCTGCATGAGCTGGGTCCTGGAAAACCCTAAATGTTTCTACTATTACTCTGGACATTTTTCACTCTGATACAACCATGCTGGTTCCTTGATCAAGTTCTTTTTCTTATTCCCTCTGACTGAATAGCTTTTACGCCAATGAGCTACATAGCTAAATCTTTATCTATTTTAGTGTTGGACAACCCTGTTTAATCCTGTCATTCCCAACAGATTAGTTCCAAATCAGGCACAGAATTCTCTATACCCAATCCCTGTTATCTCTTTCTCCATATCACTTTTCCACAAATAAATTATGGTAGCATAACATAGTTTTAAAACCACAGACCTGAGCATTAGATTTTCTGGATTAAATACCGGTCTATCATTAAAAGTTGTGAAATCTTGGGCAAATTACTTTTTGTGTTTCAGTTACTTTATCTGCAACAGGGATGAAATTGTTTTGCCTCATAAAGCTAATATGAGAATTAAATAAATTATTATTTATATGTGAACTATTAGAAAGTGTGCATAAACACAGTAAAGGCAACCTAAATGTGTGTTAATATTAGCTATATTATTTATCAATACCTTGTGTAATTTTCTTCTTGATCTTATGTGACTAGAATGTAGGTTCTATGAGGGAAGGGATTTCAAAATACACATTACACACATATACATATATACCTGTATCTATCTCATCTGTTGTCATTGTCATCGTCATCATTATCATCATCATCATCATCATCATCATCATCAGTCTATGCAATCACATTTTATTTATTACTATAATCTCCAAAAACCGGCATTATAGTGGTGTACATATAAGAAAAATTCAATGAATATGTGTTGAGTGAACATCAACTATATTTTGAAATAGTTACCTGACCATATGGGGTATTCCCAATATCCAGTCCTGTCAACCTTTTTCAATAGCCTCAAAATCCCCAGAGAAGATTCCACCATCTCTGCTGGGTTGTATCAGCCTGTCTCAGGCTATTGCTTTATCCTTAAAGCATGGATCTTATTTTATTCATTATGGCTTGTATCCCCAAGTTTAAAGCAGATTTAGTTAAATCTCTCCACATATTTAAACCTCCAGTCTCAGGGAGAGGGAGGTAAAACTATCTGACTGAGAGGAGTTAGGGAGGTGTTTCTAGGTACCTAATGATTTTCTAATACAGATTCTCAGTGAATGCTCTTGTTTCTTGCCCGTCATTCACCTCTAATCAAGTGCAAAGGCCCATACTTCTTCCAAATCCTAAACCACCTATGTCCTATAGAAACCACAAGCACCCTCCTTAAAAATCCTTAGGGTTCAGCTTTCTCCAGTCTTCTCTGTCAGTTGTCACCCATCAATCTCCATTGTAACATTGAACATCTTCTTTTCTTTCTCCTTGTAATTCATTCCTCCCATCTTTGTTCTTATGGATTTATGCCTATAAAAAGTAACTTGATAGTTCTTCTTTAAGATTTTTGGAGATAACAGATGTGAGTTCAAATCATGTTTAATACGTCTTTGTTTTTCCATTATTGTAAGGACTCAATTTGTCCTGCTGATTGGGGTGAGAGGGATAAAAAATAAAAAAGATTTTGTGAAAAATAGGTGTAATTAATTAGCAAATTGGGACATTATAGATAGAGAGAAGGCAATTTGTGGAAATGTGAACATTCCATAATTTATTTAAATAACATCTCAGGCATTCTGGACACTAATGACATTTGTTAGGTTGAGACCAGGTTATAGCTCATCAGCAAACTTCTTAATCAAGAGTTTGTATATCAGAATTACTTGGGAAATATTTTTAAAACATACAAACCTAGTTGCTATTCTAAAATCTTATTTTAGAATACCAATGTCAAGCTAAATTTTATGTTTTAAAATATTATAAGCTCGTGCAATGTATAAATTATCAATAACTCTTCAACTACCACATCTGAATAAATAAAGTATAATGAAAAAAATTGAAATCATTTTTATGTGTAGAATCCTAAATGGTAAAATCAGACATTTATGTTTCACTCAATCAATAGCTATTTTTAAATAATCTTATATTCCCAGTCTTCAATGACCTCATTCTCTAATGAAGGAGTATAGTACACCCTACAGTAAAAAAAGTTGAGATCTCATGGTCTGTGATAAAACACAGGGACACACATAGTTCCTTGTAGGTCTATAATGTGTTCTTTTACACTGATGTCTAAAATAATAATAAACAACAGCAATAGCAGCAACAATAACAAAAACTTTTCTGGAGAGAATAGTAAAAAAAAAAAAAAAAAAAGGAGAACAGACAAGGTTTCAAGTAGGCCTTGTTCCATGGAAGAAATCTTTTCCTGAAGCGAAAATGGCACCAAGTGTAAAAGGCATGTGATGGATACATCTGTTCAGTGGTTATTAGATGTACAGGCATACTCTTGAAGTCTAAAATTACCTTCCTAGATTAAGAACAGGTAGAATTGAGAATTGAAAAAGAGATAGAGAGCAATTGCTGTTAAGGGATTCTTCCTTGTACCTCTATCTTTTCCTGCAGAGGGATGTCTGTTTACCTGCTAGAATATGCATTCTGTTCTGCTGTTAGTCATACAACAAAGGGAAACTGTCTCATGTGAAAAAGATCCTGCATTTGTTCAATACTAGATAAAATAAGTTTGCTTATTTATGGAGTGCAGTATTAGGATATCCTAAACTATCTTCTTCTGTACATGTATCAGTACTAAAGTTAATATTTATCCCTCTATCCACTGATTCTTAATCAAGAATATCATTTTATTGCCCTTCAAAATCCTAACATTTTTAAATACCTAGATTCCATTAACAAAGACTCTCAAGAAGAGATTTTCAATTGTTCCTTCCATATGGCTATTTGATAAGTGATAGTATTAAGTAAGAGTTATAGTAGTAGTTGCAGTTATAATTGACATTTATTGAGTGCTCCTCACATGTCATAAATGTGATGCCTTTAATTATGCCCTTAATTACTCATTTAAAAACCCCGTTAAAAAAAATATCTAGCAATGTAGTCCTATTGAGAGTTTAACCATGCTGCTCTGTAATATTGATGAATCTGCATCCATTTTGTGACTCTGGGGTCTTGAACTAACACTAACCCCTCCTGTGAGAGCAAGCACTTGATAACATCCCTTAGAGTCAAAAATGAATGTAAATTCCTGATTCCACCAAGTCCCTTTGTGATAAATGGTCTCTCCTACTTCCCAACTTTCTCCTATGTTCCTTCGGTAAGATTCCCTTGGAACTTGCCAAAACGCTACTCTTTTCAGTTTGAATTGACCAATCTACCCTCATTTTGAGAATCTCCAAGTACTGTACCTTTGGGCCCTAAAGAAGACATGTGCCCAGGTCCTGTGTTGCGTCTCAGTCTGCACTCTGCCTTGACATCCCCTTGTGATCACTCTGTGTGTGTTGTGAACCAACTCCAGGCTTTGTGACCAACAAATTTGTCTATTTAAATTCCCTTGGGGTCTTTTGTTGAAGTTCGACTTACCACTTAACATCCTGGGGACACTACCTAACAATGATTAATTTAACAATATCACATGTCCTTAACGTAAAAGCAACTATAATTTAAATGGGTAATTTGCTTCACGTTTGTTTTTTTAAGAGAAAGCAAACAACAGATCCTAGTACTTGAGAAAATATTGTTTCAACATATCTCATTGATTGATTTAGTCCATTTGGATTCTCAAGAGAAAAATCTCAGGATAAAATTTTCATCTAGATGCTTTTCATTTTAGTGCATGGCAAAATTTATAATGTATTTGCTGCTTCTTTGAAAAGCAAGCCTGCACAACACCAAATGATGCAGACTATTCCATCAACAAGTTTAAAGGACTATGTTGAAACATACACAGAGCTATTTCCTGGCAGTCTTTCAGTAAGGCACTGTAAATGCTATGACTCACAGCCACCTTTCCATTCTTAACTATATTTGCCCAGTGGCTGAAATCCTCAGGCAAATCCTACAGCCAGACTTATCTGAGAAAAATTTTGCTACTACTATATGTAGGGCAAATGAATTCACATACATGATTTATGTCTTAAAGTCACCTTCTGGTAATCTAGTAAGATTGTCTGTATCAACTGATTATGAAATCTGAACTCTAACTTATCCTATACAGATTGAGTTGGGTCAACACTCTACTAGCCCTTGAAAAAGTATATATATGTCTTTAGTAAAACCCTATATTCTGTACTGGCAAGGGTCCAATTGCTCACCACTAACTCAAGGCCAGAGATCCAGAACTGATATAAAGAAGAAAGGTTTTATTTAAGTATCAACCACCTAGACTAGTATACCAGCCCATCTTAAAATTTGAGACAAAGATGTTGTTTTTAAGAAAGTAATGGTAGGCACTATGTGCAAGGATGTGGGACAAGCAGGAGTAGAAGTACAGGGATGCCCTTTCTTTTCACACTGACAGTTGTCTCCACAATATTTAAACTGACTTTCACCTATCTTTTTTTGCAGAGTCTGAGATTTCTACATTATAAAAATACAAATGGCTTATTCTTTACCTTACCTATGATCACAGTGTCCCTATTGTTTATATCCTGAATATATTTGCCTTTGCTTTTAACTAGATATTCTCTGAAAAATTTTCTATGAACTCCATCATCACATTTAACTGATAATATCCATTATGTAACATTTCTAATATTCTCATCTCACTGTCTTTGAAATTATCTAATCAAATGATATTCCATCTGTAATTTTCAAGTCGTCTTTACTATTTCCCATATTCCACTCCAACTACAGATCCCTAGATATCTCATAATAATTTCATGTCTGTATTGTGGTAGCAAATTTTATGTACCAACCTGAATCAGGAGATGCCCAGATAGCTGATTAAAAATTATTTCTGAATGTGTCTGTGAGTGTTTCTGGAAAGGATTAGTGCTGGAATTTTGGGACTGAGTAAAGCAGATGACCCTCCACAATGCGTGTAGACATCATACAATCCATTCAACATTTGAATAGAACTTAAAAGTGGTGAGGTTGAATTCATTTGCTGTCTGACTCATGGTGCTGGAACATTAGTCTTGTAATTTCTGCATTCCTGTTCTCAGGTCCTCAAACTCTGACTGAAATTTATGCCATTGGTTCTCTGACTCTCATGCTGTCCACTTACACCATGGCTTTCCTGAATTTCCAGTATACAGATCATGGGACTACTCAGTCTCCATAATTGTGAGTCAATGCCTTATACTAAATCTCTCTATTATGTATAATATATATATATTCATTTATTTATATATCCCCTATTGGCTCTGTTTCTCTGGAGAGTCCTGACCCTTATACTGCTGTTAAAATTAATTATAGTAAATACAACATTTTTATTCTTTGGTTATTTTCTGTGAGGCGGACATGCTTTTAAGTACCTTACACACATCATCTCCTTAGATACTTACCCTGTAGAGTAGAATACAGGTTCCATGGGAAAACAAAGTATAGCTGTCTCATACATCAATGAAAAATACATGCCTGGTTTATATGAATCGTTCTATTAAACATCTATTGAATAAATGATTGATAGGAATTTTAATCCCATCTATAAATGAAGAAATAGAGGCATAAATATATTTTATAATTTGCTTAAAGCCAGTTGATAAGTGGAAAATTTATAATTCAGAGAAAATTATTGTTGATTCAACATTCCACTCTTAGATAGCATAAATTACTTTTCTGTAATATTTTGTCCTTTTTATTTTTCAAGTTGATAAATCAACTTTTCCTTACATTTCCTTCTCTATCTGACCATAATCTCAAATACTTTAAAGTCTGTTATTGAAATCCTCAGTTTTTCCTTGTTTAATGAAAAAAAAAAGAAAATAAACAGAAAAAAATGAATAAAGGAGATCTATGTATTGTTAGAAGAATGCACAATAGACGTAGCAGTTAGGTCAATTGCCTCAGAAGGGCCTGGGGGAAGCAATTAGTGTGAACAACTAAATAAAAATAAAATAAAATGCATCTTCCTTCTCCCTCTTCCTACCCACCTGCTTACTGGCCTTAACTCCTGCCTGTACCATTCTTTAATAAAAAAAACACAATAATTTTGCTTCATATTAATACAAATAAGACATGCACAATTCAATATCTTATTCAATGATTATTTTATTTAATGCTTTAGATACATCAGTGTAGGACAGCAACATGCAAAGTATAGTGGTGAAATGTGCAGATCAGGGAAGATAACATAAAAAGATATCACCATATGGACTAACTCACTGGTTTGGGAAGAGAGTATACAAAAGTTGTAAATACGTTTAGGGATTCATATTGTAAGTCAGGAAAGTTTTCTGAGAAAATTTAAGTGTTTTAACTACAAAGTTCCTGATAGAGGATCCAGTGTTCATTGGATGCTCTAATAAATTTTTAAATAGCCAGCATACTCACTCACTTAGTATTTCACATCAGTGGGACTGTATTTATGATGAGATTACATTAAATAAATGAATTCACAGCAGTATCAAGGGCAGCAAGATACAACCCTATCATTTAACTATGCTGTGTTGTTAATCTTATGTTTCAATAGCCAGTTATTCAAATAATAACTGTGGATGATTCAATTCCAAAATCAGTTAACTTTAAATAAGGGAGATTATCCCAGATAGGTGAGTCTGAGTCAATTAGCTGACCTATTGTAAGGACAAAATTGAAGCTTTCTCAAAGAAGAAATTTCATATATGGATATTACCTTCAAATTGCCCAAAAGTTCAAGCTTGCCCTTAAGATGCCTTCCCTATAGATATCATAAGTCTATTCCTTGCTAAATGTATATATATATATATATATTTCCCCCCTGGTTGAAACTTCATTGATAAAATGACATAAGCTTTTGTGATCACAATGATAAGTCTGTGTGTGTGCCTTATTCACACATAAAACATTGATCATCCTCAAAAATTATTCACAAAATGTTTCTATTTCATGAATCTCAGTGTTGGACTATGAGTTTCAGTAAATATAAATCTAGTCTTCTTATCTCCATAATATACACAGGTTGAGAGTTTGTCAATATTGCAGTAGAGTCCTTTGAACATTTATCACTCAGCATTGACAGCTTTGACAGGTTAACCACTTGCTGAATACCAGATGCAGAAGCACTAAGCTGTCACTTGTAGACAGGTTATTACTTTGAAATGATTATTAAGATAACTTCTTTCATATATTTAATTCAGACTCTGCTATCTCAGTTGTGAAGTGCTTTGATATAAATTTTATCTGTATGTAGTGTATGCAATATTAATGATTTTAGTAAGCAGTCCTTGTTTTCAAATGATTTTTTTTTTATTATTCCTATTACATCAAGTTGTAAGATGCACTGCAGTCTGTTTATCTTGATGGCAAATTAATACTTTAACAGGCCAAATGGAAGTTTCTACAGAATTTGATGCTTACTTAGGCATAAAATATATTTCTTAAATGATTTCACCAAAACCCATCTAAGTGTCATTGTAAATCAATATTCAGACAATGTCAAGGTTCTTTTAAAATCAAGGGATACAGATATTTTTGTCCAAGCGTAGAAAAAACTTATAGCAAATTTTATTGAAAAGAAAGTTGTCAAAAAATAGACAAGAGAACTGCCAATATACATACATGCATACATTGAATGAAAAATTTTCTACTTCATTACATATGTATGGGCTTGATTTACCCTTGTTAAGAGTTTGTATTCTTAAGTGAAAGATGAGAATAAACTCATCAGCTAGTGAAAAAGTACATTTGCATGATATCAAATCCTATAACTCATTAGAGTTCTTCTAATCAACTCATCTGAATAAGATATGATGGTGATGTTGATGATGATGATGATGATGATGATGATGATGAAAATGAAGATGCAAGAGAGCAATAACTATTTTTTGCACAGTAATGTTAGTCTAAAAGAGTATAGTCCAATTAGATAGAACGGAAACATTTACTCCATATGATTTATTTATCTCCACAGCTGCATGATGTTGACGTGAATTACGAATGCCGATTTTATTGTTTGTTCACAATTTTAGGGCTGCCTCTGGTGATTCTGCTCCCCGATCTGATTTTTCCTGGGAGCAAGCTAGGATGGAACATGAAAGGTGAAGTGAAAAAACAATAGAGGGTTTCTCTGTATAATTCAGAACTACATTCATTTATGGATAACTGGTAACTGAATTTATGTTGTAACTTTTATAGAGGAAGAAGGAAAAAAAAGTCAATCTTAGCAATAAAATTTTCCCAATACAATAACAAATATTTCAAATGAGCACTAATATAAATTGCTGTACTAAATAATGAAAAACTTTAAAAAAATATACTGTTGTGTGTGAAAGTATATGCAGAATTTTGAAAGGATATCTTTATTTAAATCAATTATCAATTACTACACTTTAAAATCAGGAATTCACAAGATGATAAAGTGTTTGCAATAGATAACTATATGATCATATATACCATGATACTTATTCAGATTCTAAATCTACATTTTGTCTTACTGAATTTTAAATTAAGTTAAATAAACATAAAACAAATTGAATAAAAAGAGCATTGTTTTCCTTTTTAAAAGCATAGCCAAGTTTATATAGTTATCCTCTGCTCCTCAAATAAAAGGAAATAATGAACTGCAATGTGTTTGGGTCAATGGGGAACAAGATGGCAGAATGGGTGAGGAAAGAGAGGCAGAGAGAAGGGAAAGAGATGGTGATTATTCAGAAGAGTAGCCTTTACTTAGAAATATTAGCTTAATGATTACCATCAATTAATGCATAACAAAAACAAAAGTCTTAGAGGATGCTTCAAGTGAGGGTACCAGAATAGCTTGAAGTAGAGCACACACCAGTATTATAGACAAGGGCAAAACTGGAGTTATTCCCTGGGACACAGTGAAGCACTGTTGCATCTATCAGCTGGATAGAAAGGAATTCATGAAAAGTTGATTGGTGAAGGGTTCTCATGGACCTAACAGGAAGTTACTTTGAGCCTAAATATAAAACTCATTTGTAAAAGGCAGTGGTGCTTTAGGAAAAAGATACATGTCAAATATAAAGAATTGAAGTCTAATTTGTATTAAAACACATATTTGCTATTTAACATTAGGCTAGGCAAGCCTAAACCTATGAGCAATCTTGCCCAATTGCACAATAAGTAGCTGACACCAGATTCTAATCACTTAAATTCATCATCCAATGATGATGGATAGCCTAAATGCTTGCTATGAAAAAACAAAGGCATTAAATCACAGATGAAATTTTACCTTTTGACCTAGTCAAAGCAGAGAGTTTGGTATTTTTCTTGATGATATTAGAGAACTTTCTAACTTTAATTTTGTTTTTTATTAGAAATTATTAAAATATTCTAAAATTAATACATATTTTATGTGGAAAATAGTAACTATAGACAAAAAGTAAATTCACAAGATGTCTCATATACATATATGTATAAATATACATATGTATTCACAAGTATTTCTAGAGTTTATATAGATAGTAATGTTTTGATTCATAATATACTCAACTCTGTGATCTACTTTTAGAAGATTTTGCTGTATAATACACATTTTTATATGCAATTTTGATATGGTTTAATAGTTTAATGAATAATGAAGCAAGTATCCTTGTGCCTATCATTCAGCTTAAAAATAGGAAAATTACCATCAGTCATCAGTATATATTAACTAATAAATGGTAGAGAAAACTCCCTTCAATTTTTTTCTTTCTTTTATTTTTCTAAGGGGAAGGTGAAGGCAGGAATGAAGTCAAGCAGAGGCAGACAGGCAGGCAGAGAGAGGAGGAAGAAGCACTTTATTCATTTTCATTTATTTGTTCACATAGGTTGTTCCCCACAGGTCAGGATCTTGAAACTGGGAACTTGGGATGTATGTGAGACTGCTCCCAAAGTGTGCTACCACTAGGCCACCAGGGCTCACCTCCATATTTTTCTTATCTTGAGAAATATATCTTTTATTCCTTGAATGTCATATATGGTTGAGTATCAGCTTTTCTTATGAAATAACTCCAAATTATATTGAAAAAAAGTTTGATATTAAATCTTTACAAAACCTTTATGAGATATTTCCTATCTAAAATGTGACATGTCTATATTTTCTACTTTAAACTTTTGGATAATATTTTGCTTTTTTTTCTCTAAAGATTTTGATTATCTTATAAGATTTATGATTTTTGGCTACTGTAAATTAACTTCTTTTAATTAAATATTTTATTTTCATTCAGATATTAAATTACCACAGTTGTATGAAATACAATAGATTCCATAAACCCTTTCCTCAATTATCCCCATGAAAAACCTTACAAAATTATAGTTCATTATTATGAAGAAAGCTTCTATGAATGTTTGTTGTGTGTGTGTGTGTGTGTGTGTGTGTGTGTGTGTGTGTGTGTGTGTAAGTCTGCAATCCTCTGGGATAAAAGACTACTGTCTATATAGCTGCATATTTAGTTTTAGAAGACACTATTAAAGTTTTCTATTAGCTATACAATTTTACATTCCCAACAGCAATATATAAGTGATTCCAGTTTTTCTGCATTCTCGCCAGCATTTAATGCTAGTGTTATATTTTAATTCAGCCATTCTGATAGAGTTAGTGATATTTGATTATAGTTTTACATTGTATTTCCCTAACAGCTAATGAAACTCAACATGTTTTCATTGTTTGGCTCACCATCTGCATGTTCTCTTCCATAAATTTATCTTCATAATTTTCAATACTAGTTTTTGTCAGATATACATGGGGTTTACAAATATTTATTCCTGGTCTATAACTTTTGCTTTCATTCTACTCACAGTCTATTTATAGAGCACAAAATTTTAATTTTGATGCAGTCCTCTTTATCACTTCTTCTCATTGTGGATCATGCTTTTGGTGTCAAGTTTAGGAACTTTTTGCCTGGCATTAATGCTAATAATTGTTCATTTTTCTCCCTGAAACTTTGTAGTGAAACATCTGGCTTCGTTTTTTATGCATAAATTCTTACAGTTTTCTAATTCCACCAGTTCCCTTTCTCCATATGACCCATATCTGCATAAGCAATTTAAAAAGACCATACTAATTTCTATGGCATTGGAAGGACGTTCAAATCATTTAATCCCTTGCCTGTCCCATGTCTGAGAACATGCACCCTATTCCAAAACCAATATCACATTCTGATTCCTGTAGATACAGAGTAGGACCTAAATCAAAGTAGAATGATTTTTTTCCATTTTATTCCTCTTTTTCAAGATTATTTTACTTATTTTAGGACCTGTACTGTGCTTTTCCATAATAATTTTTAAAGAAGTTTACTTACATATACAACAAAATCTTACTAGAAATTTTACAGGAATTTAGTACACTCTATAGATCAATTTTAGGGTAATCACTATCTATACCATGTTGTCTCCCACTACCTTGATGTATGGCTCTCCATTTATTTAAATTATCTTTGTTTTTTCTGATCAGTATCTTGCAATATTCAGCATACAAATTCCACATAGGCTAAGCTTAAGTTTTCCATTTTCTCTGAAGTGACTGCAATAGTCTTGCTTTTATTTTCCACATTTGTATTTCCATTGTTAGTATATATAAATAAAATTTATTTTTGCATATTATGTTTTGTAAATATTATTTTGTAATTGCATATTTTATCTGATTTTCTTATATACAAATACAATTCATTTTGATGATTACTACTACTAATGTTTTCATTTTTACAATACTTTCATATGCATCATGTTACTTGAGTTGGTGATTTACACATTTTTATATAAATACTGAGACTAGGGAAGAAAAGAAAATAATCATTGATATTTATTTAATATTTCTTGTTGTTGTTTAGACATATTTTAAATAGAAATGCCACCCCCCACCATGTAAGGCAAACTGAATGAAGTTGGCACATAATGTAGATTAATTCAGAGCCCAAAGCTTCCTAATAATGACTGAAGTTGAAGTTGTACTGGGGTTTCATTTTTCAGATGAGTTTCTATGTTGACTTTGTTCATCGAATAAAAGGATTTTAATTAAATGTATTCACCCTGGCAAAAGTAGGAAGGAAATTAAGCAAACTCTATTACAATAGCTTATATTAATGAACTGAAGAGGAAAATTGAGGCAAATGTTATAATGAACTAAATTGCTTTTTACTTCTTTGCCTCTATAGATTCAGTAATATAGACCTATAACGATGTAAACAATTTATTTATACTCTCTTTAGTAGTAGTGCAGTATTTTTTAGCATTTGTTCTTAAATAATATTTCTAAAACTTGAGGATTTTAGTAAAAGATTCATAAACATCATGCAAAACAGACTACAGTGAATATTGTGCTATAGTGTGAGTGTTTTAAAAAAAGGTAAAATATGGTGCTTTTGACATGGATCATAAATGATTATATCTACCTTATATAATTAATATTTGTTGTAAAAAATTTAAATGTATCTATCACTGTAATAAATGTTTTACTAAGGTAGTCAATGTTTATTTTCCAATACGCTTATAAGGTATCATATCTATGACCCTTAATATAAATAAGCTAACCTTAGACTATGTTAGAAAATGGCTCAAAATCTCTCAACACTTCAGTAGTAAAGCTAATATTTAAACATACTTCTGTTTAATCTGAGACCATGTATTAAAGCATCATTGAATAAAATAAACAACAATAAACTTCATATACTTAACTGCAATTTGAGAAATCTTGGCATGTATACACACCCATTAAAAATCACCACAGTTGAGATAATGCAAATATCACCACAAACATTGTCTCAAGCCCCTTTGTAGTCCACCCCTCCCTTTTCTTCTAATCACCTCTTTTCTTTTGTCCTTCTTTATTTTCCTTTTCTTTCTTTTTTCTCCTTTCTCCCTTCCTCCCTTCCTCCTACCCACCCTTCTTTTCTTTCTTCCTGGTAATTAAACAGAGGAAGGAAGGAAAGAAAGGAGAGAAGAAAGAAGTATTTAAGGAAGGAAGAACAGAAGAGGAGGAAGAAACATCTTTATTTAGTGGTTCATTTTGGGTTTTCATCCCAGCCCTCCATCACTAACTCAGATCCTTGGACTTTATGTGATCTGCATGCCAGTGTCTCAGAAGCCTGAACAAGAAGGACATACCTCCAGTCACCTTTCTTGCTCCTAGGAAACTACTGATTTGTTTCATGCTGCTGTAGATTAATTCATATTTTCCAGACTGTCATATAAGTGAAATTATATTGTATATAATATTTTAAAAATCTGGTACCTTTGACTCAGAATATTTTCAGATATATCCATAAAATTACATTAATTTTTTTTTAATTTTTTTGTTTTATATTAATAAGCAGTTTTGCACTTTATGGACATACCACAAATGTTTATCCAGAATCTGTTACTGAATATTTATGTTGTTTCCAGTTGTGGCTATTACAAACAAACTTCTATGAATATTTAGGCCTTTCAATTGAAATTGTTTTCAGTTTTCTTGTGTGAATATGTAGGAGTAAAATGTGTGGCCATAAACTTAATTTTTTAAAGTAACTGCCACATTGTATTATAAAATACTTGTGCTGCTCTCCATTTCACTAGCAATGTTCAGAGCTCTAATTATTTTACATCCTCATCAACATTTCAGCGGTCCGACTTTGTGGTTTCAGACATTCAAGCAGACAGGTAGTTGAGTCACTGAGACTTAATTTGAAAATCCTTGATGACTGACAATTGGGTGAGAATCATTTTAGGTGTTCATATATTATCCATGTTTCTTTGTTGGTGAGAAAGAATGTGTGAATCTTGCTCATTTTCATAGGGTTATGCTTTTATATTATTGAGTTTTGAGAATTTTTTAAAAATTCTGAATAGAAATAGTGTATGGAGACTATTACATGCAAATTTTTCTCCAAATCTGCAACTGGTCTTCTCAGAAGAGAGACTTTTTTGAGAGTAAAGTTTTCCAATTCTGATGAAGTCTACATTTATTATTTCTTTATATTTTATGTTTCATGCGTTTGATAGACCTAAGAAGTATTTTCTCACAAAGACTTTTCCATAGGTCTTACTAATTTTTTATATTCTTAGTTTTTTTGTTTTTTTTAATAGGTTTTGTATTTAGGTCTGTTATATATTTTGAGTTTTTTGTGTTTGTTTTTGCTTTGCTTAAAGGAAAGGTACAAGCAGGATGGGAAGAGAGAGGAGAATGAAGCACTTAATTTATTTAGTTGCTCATCTTGGCTTTTATCCCGGACTTAGATCTTAAATCCTGGTCCTTGGGATATGTGATATATGCTCTCAGTCAAAGGCAGTTGACCAAATAACTACTCTACCAGGAAGCATATGAGTTAATTTTTGTGTATGGTTGAGGAATGAATCAACATTCCATTTTTTTATAGGCATTTTCAATTTTCTTATCATTGTTTGCTTAAAAGATTTTGTTTTACCTACTGTATATTCTTTGCATATTTGTTGAAAATCAATTGATCATATGTGTGTCTACTTCTGGATATATTCTGCTACATTGATCTATTTCATGCCCATAAGATACTGCTTTAATTATTAGAAATTTTCATCCTTTGGAAAAATTATTTTCTCAATTCTAGTTTCTTTATATTTCCATTTAAGTTTAAAAAGCAGTTTTTCAAATTCTACCAAAGGAATCTAGTTGATATTTTTGTGTAGAATTTATATAAATCAATTTTAGGAAATTGGCAATATAACAATATTTAAACTTCTAACTCATAAACATGAGATAGTTAATTATTCCTGGTATTTTGGACATTGAAATAAAGTTGATTTTTAGTTTGATCTTTTATTCTCATCTTAACTAAGTTTGCAAGGGTCTTTTGTATATCCAGAGAATATTCTAAGTAGATGAATATATCATTTTCAAATAAAACTGTTTTTCTTCTTGTCCAATAGAAATGCTTCTGTTTATTTTTCTTGCCGAAATGCATGGTCTAGAACCTTATGTGTAATGTTGGATGGAAATGAGAATGGGCATTTTTGATTCAGATGTTGAAATATAAAGCTATATACCTGAAAGTTAAAAGACAAAACAAAAATAAATGAACAAATAAAACAACAGAAACAAATTCTTAAGATTATGAGAACAAAATGGTGACTACCAGAGGGGAAGGGGATGGAGGGCAAATCAGATAGAGATCCATGAAGGAGAATGGAAACTAGACCTTTGATGGGGTTCATAATGTGGCATACACAGATGGCAAATTATAATGCTGCACACCTGGAGTGTCTACATAATGTTGTTAAACATTTAGCTTAAAAAAAAAGAAAGAAACACGTTGGCATTATTTTATACCTTTGAGAAGAGACCTTCAGTCTTCTACACTATACTGGCTATAGGTTTCTCACATTCCACCTTTATCAGACTGAGGACCTTTCTAAAGTTTCTGAGAAGTTGTTTTCAATCAAAAATTAATTCTGTATTTTTCATATGCATTTTCTGCATATATTCATAAGAATATATAAATTTCCTTTTTATTTTGTTAATATGAACTGCATTGATTGGATTTTAAACATAAATCCTACGGACATTCTTGAAATAAACATTCCTGAAATAAACATCAGTTGTTCATTATGTCTAATTAATACTTTTTTATATTTTTGGGTTCTTTTTGCTAAAATTTTATTCAGAATTTTTGCCTCTATTTTGCATGTTTTTGGTGAAAGGTATTGGTCTATAGTTTTCTTTTATAGCTTTCTCTGCATTGGATATTATGATTACTGCATAGAATTATGTGGGAAAAATAATTGGTAATTATACTAAACATATTTGGCAGAATTCATTAGTTAAGGTCTATATGCCTGGAGTTTTCCTGTGGGAAGGTTTGCAGCTATGAATTCACTAAAAGTATGTCTCTTGAAATCTTATGTATTGTATCTTAAATGAACTTTGTAATTCGTTTCAGAAATTTGCTCATTTCATTTGTTTTCAAATTTAATGAAATGGTTGAATCATATTACCTTTTTATCTTTTAAATATCTGTGGACTCTAATAATTTCTACCTATTAATTTTTAATGTTGGTAATTTGCACTCTTTTTTAATGGTCAATTCATCTAAAGCTTTATCAAGTTTATTTATATATCTCATCAACCAGATTTGGTTTTACTAATTTTTTATTGTTTCTTTTTTTATCTTTCATCATTTTTCACTGCTATAATTTTGTTCTTCTATTTCCTTTATGGTTCATTTCTTCCTGATTTTCTTTCTTTCTCTTTTTCTTTTTTAAGAAACAGAATGAAGACAAGTAAGCAGGCAGGCAGGAAGATAGAGGAGCAAGAAATATTTTATTTTATTTTTTCAATTTAGTTGTTCATTTTGGTTGTTTCCCAAGTCCTTGGCAGAAAATTCATACCCTTAGGATGTACGTGTACCACATCTGGTGTACTTAACCACTAAGCTACTAAGGCATGCTTACTTTTCTAGTTTTTAAGGTACAAAATGAAGTTCTTATTTAATACCAATTCTTTCTAATATAAGCACTTGTTGCTATAAAATTTCTCCTAAGAACTCTTTAATGTATCATTCAAATTGTGTTATGTTAACATTTCATTTCCATTCAATTCAGAACACCTTTGAATTTTAACTATTTGCTTGTATTACTAAAATATTATTGAACTCGGTGCTAAAACGAAGTTAAGTGACTTGGAAGCGATTTGTTTCTTTTTAGTGTCTGCCAATACTAGAATCCGTCAACTAAGATCAAAACAATATTTAGGCCCTTAAGTATTTTAAATGATACTTCATAAATTAAATGTTTCTACTCCAAATGCCCTGCTTACTTTTTCATTTGCTTGTTATGCTGAGTAATTTTTTCATATGCATGATGTGATCTGCTGTCAACTGAGTACTTAAGATGCACTGGTTGAAAACCTCAATTTTTCTCTTTTTATTTAAATGAATTTTTGCAGTTATTTCATCCTGCAAATTCTACATACCTTGACTCCATTTCCAACTCAGGAAGACCCTGGACTATGGATTTCTCTTCTCAGTATTGAAGCCTGGAAAATTCTTCTAGGAGTATGGTAAGGTTATTATAAGACTTAGCTCACTTGTTTCTCATATTTTAGATCTCACTATACTTAGTTGTATGTTGTTGAATATCTTGGCAATCATGCTTTATAAACATTTTTCTCTGTTTTTTATTGTTTTATGTAAAGGCACAAATATAGAACCTGTTACTCCAACTTAGATAAAAGTGGAAGTTTTTATGATGTCAATTTAAAATCTCTGTATTAGAACAATTTTAACAACCCATTTGAGGTGTGTAACTCTTACTAAGAGCAATTTAAAGCATAACATATACTTACTATGTGCATATATTATTATTTTAACTTTAATAGAAGGCCCGGGTATTTATTTTTATATCTCAGAAGTTTTCTGTTTACTAACTGGTCTTTAAAGAGCAATAACAAAAAATAACGATTATCTCTATACATGACTTGTTTCATAATTTGCCAAATTTTTATCAGTTCTATTACCAGAAAATAACACTTTGCTAGAAGTGAAATGTGGTTATCATGTTTATTAAAATATTTCAGAAAGTGTAGTTTTATTCATTTTCATTTTAGCAGTTATAATTTATGACATATAATCAGAACCTTAGACTGCATTTTCCATAGAAAGCAGATACTTAATAAATGACTAATTATAGTAAACTCCCCTGTTTTTTCAATAGGTGAGAAGAAAACTTGAAACACTATTTGTATAATTAAATTTAAAAAAATAAGCAAAGACAATAAAGCTATTATTTGAAATCCTAAATACAACAAGGGCTTAGCTTGTTGAGACAATTCCCTAAACAAATTGATTCACAATTAAACTCTGGTTTCAAATTTCTCGTATGTTGTCTGTTTTCAAATTTACTTGTTTTTTCACATGCTCAAAGGGGATAAGGGAATTAAGACAAGTATCTGGATAATTTAAAAAGGAATTATAGGCCATGTTAACAATTATTAATCAAGATTTACAAATGCCATTTATCAAGCGAAGCGTCCACCACAGACTAAGGTGACAGTGCAGAGCAATTACTTGATTTTTCATAATTAGGAAAGTAATAGCTCTAATGTAGGCTTCCCTTTATAGGAAAACTCATATGTTTAGTGCTAACAGAGGGAAATTTCTTCATTAAGCTGGTAATAGGAATACACTATCTTATTGAGTTATAAAGCGTAATCAAAATACTGTTTTAGATGATTTGGATTATAATATTTCTGTGTTTTTTCTGAATATCTGTATTAATATCATATGTGATAAACATGGAAATGTCTGCTGCAAGTCAACCTCAGCTGAGTCATTTACAAAGAATGTATTTATCAAACATCCTGGAGTTCTCAACCTCTTCAGGAATTGGCTTTCATATATGGAAAACTTATTATTAGGGGGTCACAATTTTCTCAAGACATTCTACATGCAATGACTAGCCATCGCATAGATAGTATTAAGCCTGGATTTGGAGGACTAATATGGGACAATTCTGATGGATGATTTAAACTCAAGAGCTATCTATGGGGATAGCTGAAGATGATCTCTAGTCTGCATTTACTTGTTCCTTAGCGCAAACTTGTTTCCTTCCCATTCCTTCCACAGGTGTTCTTCTCAAAAGAACTCTTTTAATAAGTTGGACTCAGTTGTCTCTGTATTAGAGTATGGTAGCCAGTGAAAGTACTTTTAGAAGTGATCTCAGTGATAAATCATAATGATAATGTTTTAGTTAGTACTAGATAAATCTTCACCAGTCTCAATTAAACCACTATCAGTGGTATTAATTGCTATAAAATTGTTCAAATTGTCACTGGTGTTGAATTGGCATTTTATGTTGGTGTAAGATTACATTAGTGAGTGTGATATATCTGGTTTGAAATTATATTTAGATTGCTGGTGGTAAGCTTAATGAATTATGTACAGATACATTATGTACATACCTTAAGCCTCTATACTTTTATAAATTCAGTATTCCTTCAATAAAATTTGAGATAAAAAAAAGATAATGGAATTAATATGACTATGACTAAACTCTATTGGTATTCAAGATAAAAAAATCACAAAAAAGTTAATTTATGAGGTAACTAAAAGTCATTTGTGAAATCTAGAGGGCTTCTTTGGTAACACAACCTTCAGGACTAAAACAGAGAAAGCTGATAACCAAAACTGGAATTTAAATGTAAGATTTACCAAAGGAATGTTAAGGAAAGTCTGCTATGGCAAAGACATGGTCCTAGTTGAGACAGAATGGAAAGCTGACACATGGAGGTGTCATCTGGAACACTCTTCCCCAACTCAAATTCCAAAACTTTTAAACAGTCTGACCTTCAGGAAATAATCTACTCATCTCATCCATATTAAAAATAGCACTACACCCTATGAAAGCTAATGTGAAACGTCTTCCCCTCTACCCTTGACTGCACTTCCAACACAATCATCAAAGGATAGCATAATTCCCACTTGGAATCTGACCACTACCCCTTTTATTTACTAGTGAGCCTAGTATCAACTAGGATTAAGTTAAAGCATGGCCCAGTCCTAAATATTATGAGAAGTTGATATACAACTGGGTTTCTGGATGAAAATGGAACTGATAGGACTTTGAAACATAGAAAATCAGTAATCAAGTGGATACAATAATCAAGATTATATTAATAGTCAAAATGTGTAAAAATAGAGAGGTATGTAGATATTAATTGTAACATTCTTGGAGACACAATATATGGGTAAACAACAAAGGCTCTAAGAAAATGGGATCATTAGAAATAGCTGTGGGTGAATGATTAAAAGATAAAGAGTAGTTGTTCCAATAAAAAATTATAGCCATTTACTTAGTTTCTATACTGGTCACTTTTAAGACCCAGAATCTGAGAGTTAAAGGAGAGTATTATTACAAGGAGGGAAAAAAATATATTGCTACTTAAATGACAATTACACAGGTAATGATACTACCAAACTTACTGAAAGGGAGCCTATAGCTAATTATTCTAATTTTTGCATATTGAGGGAAAGGTAGAAAAAGATATCTGCAAACACATAACACTTTGAACATAAACAAATGTCTCCAGGAGACAAGGGAGTGGATAGCTTTGATATTTCTGAGAAGTAAATTGGAAGCTCTAGCTTCTTTAATACATTTGTTATTTGATCATAAGTTCAAATGGGTAGAAACAGCAAAATACTTATGGAATACTGTTTCTCAGCAATTACACAGTTATGAATTTCTGAATGATTATTTGCTATTTCCTTCATAACGGAGGATCATAATCTGTGTAAATTCACATAAAACATATAATAGTTCACATTTCTTCTCCCTGCCTCTTTGTAATATAATCTGAATATTATATAATGAGTGAATATTACATATATCTCTTATAATGTCATATTGCTAACTAGGTTAATGAGAAAGAAGTATATATAGTACATTATACACCTTGGTAAGATAGATGCACTCTAGAAAATGGAAAGTAGCCACTAAAAGTTCTCATAAGTCTGCCACCCTAGTAAAAATATTAATAGTTAAAGTCATACCAGAATATTCTATAAAAACTAATCAAAGTAGAATACAAATTATTTTATCTTCCAACTCACACCAAGATTAAAGAAGCATAATCCTTTATTATGCTTGTTGCATTCCAGAACTAGCATATTTTATACCTGAGAATAGTGTACACACCTATGTACTCTGTTATATGAAAGGTATCAATTTTGAATGGGCCCTAGAGTTGGATGGCTTAAAGACCAATTCCAAGCCATCTACAAATGATACAATCCAGCAGACCCCAA
This sequence comes from Solenodon paradoxus, assembly GCA_004363575.1. Classification (NCBI taxonomy): domain Eukaryota; kingdom Metazoa; phylum Chordata; class Mammalia; order Eulipotyphla; family Solenodontidae; genus Solenodon; species Solenodon paradoxus. The sequence goes on along the minus strand of RJWH01000446.1, from coordinate 745,965 downwards.
GCAATTAAAAATAACAGTATTGAAGAAAAGAACTATGTCTGGAGCTTACAGCAAACACCAGCAGGAAAATTTTTAAAAATCAACTTCTCAGGTTAGAACAAAAGTCATGCTATCTTCAATAAAAATTTTTATTCCTTATCATGAAAACAAGTACCAGCAGGTCATGGTGTCCTGCTTGAGATGGAATGTGAACATGTATGTAGAACTATTTATCATGAGGTATGTTAACAGATTCATTAAATTTTAAAGTCAGAAAAATCTAGAAAAATTGTATAATATGGAAATTTTACATACACAAATGAACTGGATGGAGCAAGACAAAAGGTATTAATTAGCCAGTTATATGAGTCAGTAGCTCAGATTTCCATCCCTTCCATTTTTGCTGTAATGCTTCAACTTCAGCTCAGCCTATGGTCTTATAAATGATCATTTACTATCAGGTAATGGAGAAGGAAAAATCCCAAGCTTTAAAAAAAAAAAGATGGATTGGCTTCAAATGTAGTTTAGAGCTAAATAGGAACACTCACTACAGTATAATCTTATACATGGGGTACTGAAAAATAAATTTGTGAGGAAAACTTTAGAAAGAACAGAGCTTCAGGAGGTACACTTACTAACCTTTTTTATGGGAAGAGAAGACCTGAGTTATAGACAGTGGGGGAATGGCCTGGTAAGAAGTCTGAAAGGTGATAAATTCAAAGAACAGAGATAAGATTTGGAGTAGAGAAACTTATATGAACATGTTGAATTGGAAGAAGTGTGAAGATTTTTGTACCACGTACTGATGTCTATCAGTTGTGTGTGTGTGAATAGAAGAGACATTAACCAACCACTTATACAAAACAAGTCAATGACTTAAATCAGTCATCCTGTCATGAGCTACCTTATTATTGGAAAATGGACACATGAACAAAATGGCCATGGTGATAGAGATGGAGATTATGCATGGATCTATAGGCAAGGAATTTCACTGGCCATAACTTGTGTAGCTACTATGGTTATCATAAATTCAACTTCCAACAACAGAGTCCTGATTTTGTAAATGATAAGCTCTGGTAAGGTACCATTCCTCATTATTGATTAATCTATTGGAGGAAAGTTGCCTATATATTGCAACCCTTTCATTATTGTTACAGGGTCTGAGAAAACTCCATTATTCAAGAACTTGCATAGTTTTTGATCTCCTACATGGATTTCATATACAATTTTGTCAAACCTGAGGCTTAATTTACAGTAATCAAGATAGGGCAAAAGACCATAGCATCCACTGCCACACACTATGCTGCTAGAATCTACTGCTGCTAGAATGTTGAAACAGCCTGCTTAACTAATATTGAAAACTCTAGCTTAGAGGTGATGTATTATCTAAAATGCAAAACACCTTGAATCAAAGACTAAACTGTAGAATATCTCCAAAAGGAAGAATACGTACCATAGAATCAAGTAATACAAGCAGGATTAGCACCATTTACTTTCACTTCCAATAAACATTTGGAAAATTTGTGCTTCTCATTCACATAATTCTGGGTTAAATATACATAACCAAGGCTAGAGATGTTACTATCCAGTGGGGAGTGTGTTTGCCACTCATGTATCACAGTTTGAGTTCTATTGAATTAAAGCCATAGCTACCACCTTGTTATTTCAGGCTTCTTGTATACATGGACAAACAGGCAAATGGATAGTTACTATCTCGAAGACAAGAAAGATCATATATGGAACCAGGTGATACTTTCAGGTATATCTTGATGTACTGCCTCCTTTAATTTTGATTGAAAAGTGCCTGAAAAGGCTCAGATTTCCGAAGGGATGAAAGTCTAAGTCATGCCACTAGGTAAAGCATCAAAAATAGCAGAGGATGCGTATTCTGACCACATCTAAAGAAGTGGAGTTGGGAATTTCAAGGTATATATTATAGTGGATACAGAGATGTTTCATACTGATCCTTATTTGAGAAAGGGTTTGTTACTCTAGAAGCTTGAAGTGCTGACAGAAATAGCACACAGTTATCAACAACTTCAGGAATGATGCCAATTTCATAGAACGGCATTCTCCCTGACCCCTACAACCACCAAAACCTCCATCACATCATATCCTTTCTGAGTGGGTGACTTAGCTCCAGCTAATGTGGTTATAAAAATTCAACTGCAGGCATGCTCTAGTGGAATAGTCGTTTGGTCAACTGCCTCTTGCCAAAGCAGAGTCCACATACATCCCAAGGACCTGGGTTCACGTCCTGGATGGGTAGTACTGTCAAGATGTATGAGTAAATAAAATAAAATGCTTCTTCCTCCTCTCTCTTCCTGTCTTCCTGACTATTTTCCTTAAAAATAAAATTTAGAAAAGATCCAACTGCAATAAAGCTGTCCATTCCAGCTCCACAAAAATCTGTGATCTTGGTCAAAACTGAGTTTGTATTATAAATTGATTTCTTCATCTGTCCAATCTTGCTTTATTTCTATTCTTTCCACAAATGTTGATCCCAAAGACACTCCTTAGCAAACAAACTGCAAATAAAACTCTACCAAGGAATCTGCTTCCACAAGGTGCCAAAATGCTGTAAGGGATGAAAAGATCATATAATCTGAAGTCATGTTCAGCTGAGTTTGCAATCTACCAGCTCTATAAACGAGAACAGATTACTTAGCTTTTATAAATCTTGGTTTCCATATATACTCCTCTCTTTCCTATAGTTTTATTATAAAACAAAACATAACTCTGTTGTGTGCATGGTAGTACACAACAGGAGAAACTGTCTAGCTTATCTCAATTTTTGTATTAAACGTTTCTTCATGCTTTCTTTATACATTAAAAAACCATGTTGTTTAAAATGAGTTTGCACCTATGAAATTAGATGGTTTTAATTAATTCCTTATTCTTTAGCAAATACCACTGTTGTAATATTTTTAAAACTTCCATGTAAAGTTTTTATGCCTTAAATCTCCCTCTCTCATGGCTGTGTCTTGACACTCTAACGCAGAAGATGCTTTTTTTATTTTGCCAGTAAATGTTTTTACAAATAAGCTAAGACAGGTGAGAAAAAAAAAAAAAGATAGTGGAAGATTTTATAATTCAAGTACAACTACCCAAATGCATATTAAAATAAATGACTTTTTGCTAACATTAATGAACCAAAAGTCATTCAGTTGCATAAGATGAAAGACTGGAATAATACATCAATTACTGATGAGTTGTTCATTTCAAACTAAATTTTTTCAATAAGTTACAAGACAAAAGCTAGTATTACCTTTAGCTAGATTAAATTGCCTTTCATTATTCTAAAAGTATCCAGACAAGCAAGTAATGTTTAGATCCAGGGAATAATCACCTTTAAGGGATTTTGTTTTGCGTTTTTCCTTCCCTTGAACTAATGCCAATCTGTGTCTATATCACTCCCTTATTTGCTAATCAATGACATTAACTCTTGTCAATTTAAATTAAAATATCGCTTTATAGTTTTTGAGTGCTATCTTCCTAGCAAATCTGTAAACCTGCTGAAAACAAAAAGTCAGAATCTTATTTTTCACTAAGTTTAATAACATTGTTACAAAATTTCTTTATCTTGCTGTTACTCATAATTGGTCGTAACTGATTGAGAAATCAGTCTGATATAAAGCATATACTATATGAATAATCATATTTTAGATCACAGCTTCCTGAAGAGGAATATAAAGTCAACTGATGCTCTCTTGAAAAAGCCTATATTTCAGAATTTCTAGTTAATATAGGATGATTTGTATTTGTGTAAATCTTCAATCATATAATTGAGGTCTTATGTACTCATTAGAAATAAATATGGAAATTAAATGCTGAGGTAGTAAAATGAGCAAAAGGCAGATATTGACACCCTTGTACAATAACAGAAAATACATAAAATATTGGGAAAATAAGTCCTATTTAAAAACTTCAATTGCAGCTGGTATTTGCCATATTTTAGATTTTTTTAAGTCACTGAGCTAAAATCAGGTAATCCTTAGAAGAAATAGAATGGGGCCGAAACAAATTATAGCTACAAATTAATTCATTATTTAAAAAATTAATTTTGATTTTTCTTAGTAATGCCATCATTTTAAAGCAATAGTTTTAAAATGGTATTTTAATCTTTCCATTGCAGCTCTCAGCATTGTGTGTTTGCCAGTTGGTAAGAATATACCTTCATATAAACTCTGTTTACATTTTGATTATGAAAAAGCATGAGTTTTTGCTTATAGATGTTCATTTTCTTTTTTCTCTAAAATGACTCATGCTAAATACATCTTAGTGTCACAATTCTGCTGCAGTCCCATTACTATATATTTTATAATTCAGTAGATTACAGGAAATAAACATATCAATTTAATGAAGGCAATATGATTACTGAAGGTAAAAGGTAGTATTTTCATGTTGGCATACTTTATTTCCACTTTGAAAAAATGCATTACCACCTATAAGAGACAACAATGTCTTTAAGTGAAAAATTTTGAAAAGAAGTATTGTGTTTAAATGTATTGCTATTTCTCAGGAACTGGGAGAGGAGAAAAGGAAGATGCATTCTTATATGAAATCTACACACGGCTACAATGATATGAGATGTGCACATTACAGTCTACTGCAGATTGAACACTTAATTATCTTTAAAGGTGGCACTAAAACAAAAACAGGTAATTAATGTGACCATTTCATGCTCATATTTGCATAGGTGAGATCTCAAGCTGTAGTCATTAAAATTAAGTGGGAATAGACTTAGATTATGCAAACATAAAGAAGAAAAGTCCTGTTGGCCAGTGATAATTACATCTCTTTGGGAGCTAGCTTCCCAAGTTAGCATTTAAAAAGAGAAGAGGTGGTCAGAGTTAAGGTGATCTAAGCAAAGTAGAAATTTTGATTAATTTTATTTTTTTTAGGTTTGCATTTAGAAAAAAAAAAATCACTAAGTATAGAACATCGAAAGTAATAAGAAGAAAATATTCACCAATGAAAAAGTATAATGAATTTAAGTTAAAAGAGGCAGAGAGAAAAAAAAATAAGGATAAATAGAAACAGGGTAGGGGAAATCACTTACACAAAACAAGTAATCACAATAAATGCAAAATAACACAAGTCTCCAGTTAAAAGACAGATATTGTAATATTGACTAGTTAAAGGTACAAACATATAATTTTATAAGAAATAATCTTAAATATAAAGTCACATAAATGTTGAAAATAAAAGACTAGAAAAAAATATACTGGACCAAACAGCTTAAAATGTACTCTTGGTGATATCAGATTAAACAGAATTTAAGAAAAATAGTAACAGTATAGTTGAACATACATAAATTCACCAGGGTGGTATAAAACAAAAATCTTGGATACTTTTTAATCTATCCTTAAATAAAGAAGGAACAAAAAGCTGACAGAATTACATGTATAATGGACAAACACAGCGAGATCAAATTCTTTTAATATCTCTATTTCACTAACAGTTGAAAAGGAAAAAATAATACGATTTTGAAAGACTGATAAACTTAATCAATAAATTCATCTAAATACGTATCTATATATTACCAAGTTCTAGTAATTATAGAATCCATCTCCTCAGACACACAAGAGACATTTAGAAGAAAGCAAAACAATTTCTAGGTCTCAAAGCAAGTCTGAAAATTTCTCAAATAGGTAATCATATAGATCATATTATTTTATTCTATACTAGTTATTTTAATAAAATATGAAAGCAATTGAAATCACAACAATCTATGTAAGGATAACAGCAACTGTGACTGATTTCTGACAGTACTATGCTTACTCCTCAAGGACTTTTAGAAACCTGCTACTCACCCTACACCAAAGCCAACGGGTTAAAATATTCTAGCTAGAGATGTAAAATAATGTTGTATATAAAGTTAAAAAACTGACTGTTCTCTACTAGCTGGTCTTTATTATTTACTGAAAATACATAGACAAATTGCTTGTGCATAGTCTGACTGGTTGCCTAGTCTGATTTTTTGAACAGTAGGATAAAAGACCCTCAGTAAATTGTGACTTGGTTTCCTGAGACCAAAGGAACATTGCAGGATTTGGTTAATAATCTGAATATAAAGCATCACGTGCAACTGAGAATGGCCCATGGGAGTTGTCCCTGAAATTGTTGGACATCTTTATATTCACCTGTTATACTGTCTCCTTTATTAAAATCTTATGTGAGAATACTCAGTGAAGTCTTATAGGTCCTTCAAAGATCCCACACTGTCATTACAATCATTGGTGCTGTGAGCACAATGATATGCGGCAGCTCTAGGGAATTCACTAGCTCACTCCCACAAATGAGGAAAAGACAAGGATTTTCAGAGAAAAAGGAAGCAGTAAAAATAAGAGGATTTAGAAAAACCTTTGGACAATTAAATTAGGTGGCAATTATAGGATGATTCCTTTACAATGACCTGAAAAAGACAGTGAAAGATAGAATATCTAGTAACATTTTAATGGATCACAGTAAATGCAAGATTATCTGGCTACTCCTTCAAGCCTTCCAAGTAGGTAAAGACCATACCAGATTTCTGTAAATTACCGCAGGTTTGACAAATATTTCAAAAATCTGATAATTACTCAAAGAAAAGTCTGCAATTCATGCTGATTAATAAGATGTGAGATAAATGAAAAAATAAGGATTCTGAGAAAAATACGATAGCCGTGGTTTCTTGTGTAAACTCCAGAGGGAAACCAAGGTCACCTGTTTTAGTGTGAGTGAAATAGCCTGCAGGAGTGAAGATGCTTTCACATGGACTGCTGGACACAGATGCACAATGCGTTGTCATCACGCAAATGCACTGATGAAAAATTAGACATTTTAGGAGTAAGATTTTGGTTGCCAAAGTCAGGGGTTTATGGGAATGGAGATTAAATGATGATCGAAAGGTGAAAACTTCTAGTTATAGCTATTAGGTATATAATGCATGCCATGATGTTTATAATTAAAATTGCTCTATGATATCCATGGAAAATTGGTGAGAGTAAATCCAAGAGTTCTTATCACAATGCAACATTGTTTTTCTTTTTCTTATTTTTTGCATCTGTTATGAGATTGTGCTTGTTGACTAAACTTAGTATGGTTATCATCTCACAATTATGTAAGTGAAATTATTATGCTGTACATCTTAAGTGTATACAGAACCGCATGTCATTACATTTAAATACAATTGGGGGTAACAAAAGAGACACAAGGCAGATTACTTCCTCTCAGTCAGGGGTGGATACCCTCAGAAAGAGACTGTCTACACCCCAGAAAATGGGAGTAGACACCATATTTGCTGGCATTTTCATCTTAAACTACCTGTGAGAACTAAATATTTGTTGTGCAAGTAAAAACAAAAATAGTTAAATATCAATGAAACTAAATTAAAGAGAAAAGTGTATTTAGATCATTCAGTTATAGAAGGTTTACTAAGTCAAAGCATAGAAATCCATTTTTTCAATGTTATGTGTGCATAATAAGGTGCTATGATGCAAGAATTTGGGACTCTTGTCCAAAGTACAAGTAAATGAACCTCATATAAATCTTCTTTTCATCCTTTTTTAACTGGGAATTAGTGGAGTGGCATGTTCTAACTTTTCTCCTAGGTAAATTATCAGAATTCCCGGGAACAGTACTGAGCTATTATTGTAACATTTTATACTCCCATAAGAACATCTGACAGTGATTTTTCCAATATGTAATGTTATCAAATTTGTGAACTTACTTGATTTGCATCCATTGGCCAGTAATGGATGAGTGCATAAAAAAGATACAGTGCATACATACAATAATTTAAGAGAAAAATTGACAGTGGCCAATTATGATTTAATTAAATCCTTCAATATTAGTCAATATATTCTACACATAAACTGCTGAAAAAGACAAGGGCAGTAGTGCACAAATAAATTTGTACAAGGATTTACATTTCTGCTCCTGTATAGTAAGAAATAACTGGAAATAATTTTGTCCATTAACAGATTAAGATAAACAAAATATATGTTTTACTCTTACATGGAATATTATACATAGAAGAATAAGAGCTAACTGTGATATAATAGCATATCCTGAGATAATAGAGGACAAAACAGTGATTAAAGAAAGAAAATTACAGTATTATGCTCAATATATAAATAAACCATAAAGTAAGATTATACATTGCTCATACATACACACATATTCACATAATCAAGAGGCATATTGAAATATTGCAGTGTATATTCATCATTATTTCTAGCTTAGAAAAGTTGTAAGAAAATAAGATTTGGAATGAGGAACCCAGGTGACTTTAGCTTTAGCTACAACATTTGAGTTCATTGAAATAGACTTGGAACAAATATATTAAATGTGGCAAATACAGTAAAGAAAAAACAAGCACTAAATATTATTCATCATTCTACCACCAAGACAAGCACTAAGCACCACCAAGAGAATTCAAAATTACTGAGCATTGCTTGAGAGTTTTATTGTTATTGCTGTTATTGCTTTTACTTTCTTAATGAGGAAAGAAAAGTAAAATAGTTTTAAATTCCTGATATTATAGTTTGGATGAATTTATAAGGGAAACAAAAGTTTGTAGAAAAAAATATTTAAAGTGTATCTTATTATTGTGATTGTCCATCTCTTCCCATCAAGACCATCTGATGGCTTTCCTTCTTATATAAAACTTGTTTGTATGGTCAAGAACATTTTCTAAATCAGAGCAGAGTGGTTACTAGTATGTTTTGTCATAATGTTAGTCCTTTATCGCTAATCCTGATTATTAGTGTTTCTTATTGCATACTAGAAAAGATTCTGGTCTTGTTGTCTTTTGATTTTTTTTAATTGGGAAAAGATTATTTTTGTTCAGAGTGTATGCTTAATTCAGTTTAAGTCTCACTGTTTTAATGATGACTTGGTATCTTTTGTTTGTACCTATGTGTCGATTGTCTCTCCCATGTGTTAATGGAGAAGATTTCCTTGCAAATTTCTGACAGCAAATAAATTGTATGACTGATTTTAATAAACCATTTGAAACTTTCAAATCTACAAATCTGAAGTTATAAAAAAGAATAATAACAGGCCTACTATGTCTCCAAGCAGTTTATGAAAGATGACTAAGAAGAGTTTGTTCTATTTTTACATTCAGAAATGTGTCTCACTATTATATCCTATAAAAAGGAAAGATCAATTTGCTTTGATAGTACATAATGAATTTAATCTGTCACATTAAGAAAAAAGCTTCCTAGGCTGAGCTGATATGACTACACTATACTTGCTTCTTGTGCTTTTAGATATACTCAGCTATGTCATAAGTAGTGAGCTTGGTGAAGAAAATACTTTTATTTATGCTCTTCATGTTTCTTTAAAATTAGGAAACCATCTGAAAATGAAGGCACTTCAGCTGCTTGGGGTCACCTTGACACAGTTTTGGTTGAAACACACATCATATTCTTGCTTCTTGGAAGTCATCTGAATAATTTTCTAACTTGAGGCATTCTGATCTTCAAGGAACTTCCAGTGAATATTTTTAATTCTGTAACTGGGTAATAGTTATGTCTATAATCAGTCAATTTAATTTAATTAGTGTAGATGCCATATTTTTTTGACATCCCCATGTTAACTATGCAACTATTCTATCAACCATAAGTAAAAATATACAGCAAAATGTAAGCATGCCCATAAGTGAAATGATTTTCATATAAGTGAATATCAAACACTTTATCATGCCAAATCATTGCATTTAGAGTTTATGTTAGATTTAGGAAATGATATGTAATTACTAGTCAATGGAACATATTTGCTAACATTTATTCAGAAATATTTATTAGAAGCATGTTTGTTTATGAGAAAAAATTGACTGCAGCCTTGTGGCTTAGCAGCTGATATGGCCAAGGTCAAGTTCCTCTGTTGGAGATCAGGGTTGAGGCAAGAGGAAACGGGAAAAAAAATCCTTAAATAAAGAGGCATTCATGAATCATTTAGCAAATATTTAAGAATATATGATAGTGTCGCATTTTCTCTGCTTTGCCATATTAAAAAAATCTAAACAATTTGACTGCTGGCCTTCAATTTTAAATGTTTCTTTTTGAAAAAAAATGATTTTTTGCTGTAGGGATGATGAGAAGGAATGATGAAAAAAAAAAGAAACAAGTCACATAGCACAAGTAAAAATAATATGAATTCAGTAAAGGTCCAAATTATGGCAAAGAATCATGGCGAACCTAAAATTGTTTTTGTAACCAAGGTAAGATTGTGGTTAGCTAAATACAGATTTTCAGAAAAACAAACATGCAGAAATAATATAGGAAAATGCTCACTCCCTAATCAAAAAAAAAGTCTTAATTTAGAGCACATTGAGGAAACTGAAACACAGTTTGAAGAAGCTGACAAAGCAAAATACAACAGAATAAACACCAAACGGTTGTAGCAGGGGTAAGTTGGATGGCTATAGGAAAGAGGTGTGTGTTTGTCTGTGTGTGTTTGGGAGAAACATTAATTTCTAGTTTATTTTCCAAGGCGGATTATGTTTGAGAAGGGAAGTAGTTGGGAAATGAGAGGAAAAGTGTCAAAAGTAGAATTTTATTATATGTAATATGTAATTGTAGGCTATAAAAAGAAAGTATCTCTAGCAACTGGCATGATAAAGGATTTTACTCAAAAAATGAAGCACTAGTGACCAAGAAAAAAAATACAGGTTTAGACTTAGGAGGTCTTCTTGTTTTAAACTCTGATCATGATTCTTTAAGGAAAGTTAGATAAATTTAATCCCATCAATGAAGATGTATATGTTCCTTGGCAGATTAACATAAAATTGTGTTAAAAGATGGATTCAAAGGGAAAGGATCTGCTTAAGAAGATCCAGAGATAAGATATGTAATAGAACAACAGCAAAATTCTAATAAACTCATATTCTTACTTCTTTATTTCAGATTATAAACCAAATTTTCCTGCAAATTTCAATAATTATCTTTAGGAAGAACATGTCAAAATCATAAACTGGTAACCAGCTAAGACCATTATTATATGTAGTATTTCTCTATTTTTCTTAAGTTTTCAACCTCCCTCTTCTATTACACATTGTAATTATTCAAAGTTTGTCTTGTTTTTGGGTCATTTAATCCCTCAGGCAACACTTCAGTTCAATTATTTTGTTTTACATTGTTGAAATTGCCTTTTTTGCAGTAATGATACATTTTGAGATGTGAAACACCCAGATGCTGCAATGATGAACATCATTTAAATACCAGAAGAAATAAACTTATCTAAAGGCTATCAATTTTTCTTTTTGAAGCTCCTTGATGCACTTCTTAATGTATTGCCTTTTGTTAACAACTTCATCATGTTTCTAATTAATTATGTCCCTTTATAGGCCAAGAAGTATGCTAACTATTTCTGTGGTTAGGTAAGAAAATAAAGGGAATTTTTCATATCAGCAGTCTCCAAATATTTGTACATACTGATTCTGAAAAAGATTTCATACTTTTTTCTTGACATATGAACATCTTTTCTTTTTCTTCTGCCACTCAGATGCTGAATTACATTTCTATAATAAATACTACGTAAGAGATTAGGAATTACTACTATTAATGAGGATGTTTTATTCCCTTATCTAAGTGCCTAAAATTCCTGATATTGTCAGTTGTTTTCTTAGATGCACATTCTGTTAAGAGATTGTAATAACAATTTCATCTTCTTTGTTTTAGCATGACTAAAGCAGTTCTATATAGCAATGCTCCCATATCTTTTCTAAAATTTATTTTATGAATAAATATCTAGAAATGACAAATTTACAATCACAATTTCTATTCCTTTTCAGCATGTAGGATAAAGGTTATGTCTCCCCAAGATATTCATATAGGTTCATATAGGTCTCCCCAAGATATCCAGAAAAGGCTTTTTAAGACATGTCACCTTGGTATGTATATTATTTTGAGCTGAAGCCAGTGGAGGCCCTGCCGTAGTATAAGAAACTTACCACTTCCTTAACTACCTAAGAGAACAAGACTGGAGAGATTTTCTAGATTTAGGGTTATCTCCAGAAATAATCATTCTATCAGAGTAGGCTATCTTTATGACAGAGTACACATCTAGCTACAGAGTGCCATGTTTTTGTCATATGAGTCACCCTCCTGTCTCCTTGAAGCCCCAGGCCCCTATCACATTGCTTAGCTCAGGCTAAAAACCCTTGGTTGGGCCTATTTATATTAAAATGTGTTGTCACATAGATTCTCCACAAATACGTAGTAAATTTTATCTTGGTCTCATGTTAATAATTTGTCTGATATTCATTTGATTGCTCAACCCACCTGAGAAGAACATAGAGGAGTAAGAGGAAACTTCTTCAATCCGACAAGGACCAATAACAACACATTATACTTTGGTTTCTCTTAAGAACTCAAAATATTTAACAGCTTTATCTCTAAATCTCAGAGAGTCATGAGCTGGGAATTCATGGGGAGAGAGGTTGGTCTGGTCAGTATAAACACTCCATGATTAGTATTTTCTACTGTACCTTATTCTGCTTGCATACAGACATGCCAGTATTTTCCACATGACACTATCCAATATTTCAATATAGCAATAACCCACTAAAGCATTTCATCTATGCAAAATCCAAAAGTCATTCTACTTTCAGCAATAACCAGTCAAACATTTATAAATATAACAAAAATAAAACTTTAGTAATTGAGCAATTTCAATTCAGTATTCATCTGTTTAGAAATAATTGCTTGCAGTGAGTCAACAACCAAATCTAATAAGTAAATGAAATTGGGAGACATTAATGAACACAAAGGAAGTGTTAACTGTAGAGGAAATAGTGAAAATTATGATTTGTCACAGTATTCATTTCAGCCAGGTAAATAACTGCTTATCATACTCTCCCTAAGGGATCAATTAAAAATGAGGCTCAGGTGATGCAATGTATTTTCAGCAATGGAGACAGACTCATTTTACCATTGCTCCTATTTTGTTTGCATATATTCACCATTAATTAGCATGATATTTTCAATTTTATTAAGTCCATTAAACCAAATGCAGAAAAAAATCACACATATGAGTTACATGTAAACACAGACACCAGCACAAGTGCATACCTAGGATTTTGTGTAGCATAACTACCCATTTGGATCTGTTGCTGACATGATGTACAGCTTTAGGTAAGTTATTTTAATGCATGAAATTTAGAGGTTTTTAGAAAGGTTAAGATAATTTATGAGAGATCAACATTACTGAATCAGTTACTAAATTGCATTTGCATGTTGAGGATTAATAAAAATTGATCTGGGTTTTCATAGTACACAGTTAATGGCATTTGGCCATGTAGGAGAACAGTCAGGACCATCTTTGTTTCTGCACACTTGATAACAGATTCAGTTCATTGAATCATTTTTATTCATCTTAGTCTTCTGACTTTATATTATGAAGTGCATTGTAGTGTAAACCCTAACAGTTGGATTCTCTTATTGGAATATAAGTGTCCAACTTACGCTTTGATTGCTAGTTATTCTCCTCAAAGAGAGCTAGCTAGAATTAACACTTTGCTAGCTACAGGACTAAGAGGTCAGGAGGCTTCCCCACATGGAGATGTCATTGTTTTACAATCCTTGTTGGTTTACAGAGCCACTGGAAACTCACTTGTGTGTGTTTCTTTTCCTTCCTCTGTTTCTCTCCAGCTCATAAACTACCATTCTGATATTTTCAATTCACCAATAAAGAACCTATGAAACTGAGACTCCCAAACATCAATCACATAAAAAGCACAACCTCAGTTTCATATGTTCTCCTTACCTCAACATAACCCATTTGTTCTCTGCAATATTCAAGTCTCATAAGTAATTACATTTCTAATGTTTTCAGTTTCCTGAAGGTTATTGGTGAATGGCACTATGTCATCATCATAACAACCACAACGACCATCCAATTACAACATTAGTTATTGGTATGCTGATACTAGCACCAAACTTCATACTCTCTTTCTGTTCAATCACTGTTTAATGTGGTCAGCTGCAACCCCAAATATCCTACCACTTCCTGACTGAATTGTTCCTCTTGTTCTTCTGCTGAGACAGACAGGGGAAAGTATCTTGGGATTTACATCTTGTCCCAATACACCTTCAGCTGTGACTGACATCTCCCTTCACACACACACACACAAACACACAATATTTCAAGTCCTTACCACATCACTATAATAAAACCACATGCCTTAAGATGCTTAACTCAATGCTTGCTCCCTAATCTTTAGCATATTAGTTCCAGAGAATCACTGCACAAACCAGTACCTAATGATATATGATCAACTAAACTAGGCAAGACCTCTGGATGGAAAGAAGAAAGAAGGGATATTGTATACAAGGGCATTTTGAGCCCCCTAGGTATTTTCTGAACCCACCAAGGAAACAGAATGCCTGAATGCATAGTGCACCCCTTCCTCCAAAATTCCTGACCACCAGCTCATTAAAACTACTCATATAATCTACGTTACTAACTTTAAAAACAACTGAGCCTGGACAGTATGGTGCAGCAATGGGAGGCCCTGTCCTCCATTCTGATGCCCTTTGCACATAAGCTGTCTCCACCTGGTCCCATTTCTCTTTCTCCTACTTCTGATCTCTGCAACAGAGCTCTGTGTGAGGAATGTTTCAAACTCTGTACAATCTTATTCTGCCGGCCAGCTAACAATTCCAAAGAGGCTGCCAGACCCTTGAGAATCAGTAGCACTGCCATCCTTCTCTACGACTTCCACATATATGCAGGATATTTGTCACAACCCACTAAATAATTATACATATTTCACTTTGTTTCCAGAAGTCACCATTCTACAATCAAATTCTCAGAAATTATTTATTATATTTATCATCTCCTTCTTTCGGAAAGGAATAGAAAAGGAGCCTAAAACTGACAAGTAGGATTTATATCAAATAAAAACACCTGCACAGCACCAGTCAGGAAACAAACAACAACAAAAGTGTTGGTCAACACAAAGAGAGATTATCCAGACAGAGGAAAAAACATGAGGTAATCAACAAAACATTTCCCTAATAAATGGCATACTTTATTCGCAAGTCATCTCACAACCTGCCTCCTCTTCCTTCTTTTCAGATAGAGGAGGCCCACTCTCCCTTAGGAGTGCTTTTTCTTTTTTTTCTCCAATAAAACTCTTCTTACTAATGCTTTGAATGAAATACCTTTTGGAGACTTGAATTCAAGAATCTGGAAGGTGAGAAGAGAAAACGGGCGGGACTGGGGAGGCAGCCAGCCCCTCCTGCAACACAGCTACCATGGCACTGGAACAAAAACAGGACCAGAATGAGTGACCCATTACACTTAGCTTCCCTTCCGTTCCTTTGCCAGCTTCCCGCACTTCTGGAACACTGTCCCGTCTATGCTCCATGTCATTTTCACTCATGGCAACTACGCTTCTCACTCCCTCAGGAGCATTCTACCATTCGTTGCTGTGCCCTTTTCTCAGATTGCAAATTTTTTGGCCACAAGATTTTTGTTTCTGCCTTTACTGTTTTATAAATAGTTGCTTCAATAGCACATAATTAATACAGGAGACTCATTCTTTCCTCCAACCATTTTTAGACTGAAAGTTTCTCATTTGTCACAGATTGTGTATTAGTCATCAGTATGTGTGCTTTTACAATCAGCATGGTGCTTTGATCTTGATAAACACACAATAAATGTGTGAAATTCAACTGACTAAAAAATGCTGAGAATTATAGAAAGAAATTCTATTCCCAATGATAAATGTATATGCTAATTATACCCATCCATTTCCAGAGGGCATTGAAGTGATAAGAATCCTTTTTTTTTACAACAAATGATATATAAAAGTCATGAAAAATAAGAGCATGTTTTTTCAACTGGTGAGATATTTGGAGGAATTTCTGATTTTGTATTTTTTTTTTATTTAAAGGAAAAGTGCAGGCAGGAATGAAGGCAGATAGGCAAGAACAGGAAGAGAGAAAGAAGAAGCATTCCATTTTATATTTATTTAGTTGCCCATACTGGTTGTTCCCTGCCAAGGCCAGGACTCCAGCTAGAATGCGTGTGCTGAGTTCCTTTGAAGGTGATTGACATAACTGCTGCTCCACCAAAGTGTATGCCGAAAACGTGATTTTAAGAGACAGATCAAAGATGCATAATATAAAATAGGTATAGCAGAAAAATGCTACATATATGAATGACCTTCCTTCTTACTGAATCTTAGAGAAACGTTAATCTCTGGTCATCAGATATAGAGCAATCTTGGCCTGTAAGAGGAGGAAAAATGAATTTTCCTCTACTCTTCTAGGTCTTGGCTGAGACATGCCCTGTCATAAAAGACCCATTAACATGCCACAACTTACTGACTCAGGAGTTGGGCTAACTGCTGGCACATGGACCTTGTGTGGTCCAAGAATCTGGATTTGCCACCAGGACCAGGGGGAACAATCAACAACGAACAAATAAATAAATATACTTCTTCCTCCCTCCTTCCTTCCTTCCCTCCCTCCACTCCTCAAAACCAAAACAAAACTAATTAATATGAAAAAGACAAACAATTTTAATATGCAAAATTCTTGTATACATAGGAGAGACCTCATAGTAAGTCCCTGAGAAATGACCAAGTCCTCACCATAAAGGTCAGCTTTAGCTAAAAACAAAGCAGATATTGAGTGACAGGAGCTGGTTATTATGTAAGGTCATCAGAAAAAGAAGCATGAATGAGAATATGATTGTGGTGTGAGTCTCTGCCTTCTCTATTGATAAGCGTTTCTAGAGATTTGGTCATCCTCTCCAACTTATACTGAGAGGGAGACACTCTTATTAAATACAAATGTATCTTACAAAATGATCATGTCTACTGCTTTCAGAATTTTTCCTATGTCTTTTGTTTGTTAAAAACCAGTCTAAAATATGCTTTATGACAAAAAATAGTCATATTTGGGGGTAAAAAATTTCACTCTCTTTCAGGCTCATGGAGCAATAAAATCAAAAATATATAAAAATATAAAGTATCATCACAGTTATAATACATATGTAATTTAAATATATAAAAGAAAACTGGAAAACATTGTTTTTAATCAAATCAAGAAAACTAAGATATTCTGTATTGAATGGAAGGCAAAGATTAAGAATTTTCCATCTTTAATATACAGCTCTTTTTTCATTGCTTTTGTTTTTAAGCAGAAAGTATGTAACTAGGACACAAATATATAATATCTTTTCTGACTTCTTCCTGGCTAATAAAATCCAGTGATCAGTCATGTCGGCCTTAATCAATAAAATCTCTTCCATTCTCCAATTCCCAACCTTTTTTAGAAGTTAGCAGAGACCAGATGGTCCAGTCGTGGCCAGTGGAGGAAACTTAGAAGTTTGTTGACAAATTCTGATAAAGAAGGCAGATGTTCCAACACAGTCTCACTTGCCCTTATCCTGCCACTAATGTGAACATAATAGCAAAGATTTTCATATACGAGGCAATAAGCATGAATGCAAAAGATGCAGCTTTCAGTGAAGATGAAATTTAGAAAGAAGTGGGGTTCTGTTGCTGTGCAGCTGTGTGGCAATAGGACAACACTTACCTAAAGACTACTGATGAGATGAGAAAACTAAATTGTCATTTTCCTAAATGAATGCTTTTCTGGTTATCTGGTGGATGCATTCAGAATCAATATTTTTGTTTTAGAGAAAAATATGCTATAATCTAGGTCCTCAATTTTAAAATATAATTGGATAAATAAATATTGCAAAAGTACCTATGCAGATGCACAGACATACAGATATACGAAACAACATGGAATAAACATGATCTAGCTTACCAACCAAGGTGGGTTAATACTTTTCATTAATTTACAATGAATTATTTTTATATTTCAAAATCCCCCAAATTATTTTTGCTTTAATAACAAAATCCATTCAACTGAAGTCATTTTATAGTATTCCACCTTTGAGTCACTAAAATATTCCCAAATTTAAAAGAATGGCAGCTTTTTATTCAGATACCCCCAGGAGGAAATTCTATCATACTAAGATCCTAGATCCTTTAAGCTGACAGAAGTGCCTAAGTAAACTGGCACTAACAGAATGTAAAACAAATCATATTTTGTGACTCGGGGTCTGCTTCTCTGTTTCTGACAAATGCTGGCACTATCAAAAAAAGCTGTCAATTCTTTTAAATGTGTAATTTTATAAGGGACTAATTTTTTCACACTGCCTAATGAGATTTCGCCAGCAAATAAATGCTTAAAACATATGGGGATAATGTTTATTAGATCCAAGGGAACTGTTATCTTTAGAACTGTCGAAGTTGAAATTTTGAAGGAATAAAAGGGAATTATTTTCAAAATTAATTGCTTTTCTCTACTGCTCAACACATATGTTAGGACTAAAGAGGTAATTTGTGCTAACATCTACAACTGTTTGACAATTCATTAAGCAACATCATGTTTACACGTTTTTAGAAAACTAAAATCTTGCTCTGTCTAAGCCAAGGCCACCTAATTTATTACCAGCTATGTTTAATATCAGGAAAATATAATATATCCATAAATTCCTCTCTGTGAATATCTGACCTATATCAGCCTCACAAGTACTGTTTTTAGAATATTTTTGAAGGCAAGAAAAAGCATTTTTTTCTTTTCCTTTTTTGTTAAAAATCAGAATATCTATAACATAAAGCCATTTGGAGTAATTTATGTGTACACTCTGTCTCTCCAAGTTGATTTTAGGCCATTGAAAAAGATTTTATGTTGATTTCTTTCTTTTTTGTTTTTTTAAAGGAAAGGTGCAGACAGGAGTGAAGGCAAGCAGGCAGACAGGCAGGATGAGAGAGGAAAAGAAAAAGAAGGTTTTTTTTTAACTTTTAGTTTTTCACACTGGTTTTTTTCCACGCAACCTGGAACTTGAACCCAGGGGTATAAGACCTGCATCCTTTGGAGGGGATTGACCTAAACACTGCTCCACCAGGGTGCACTACAAGTTTTAATTTAGTTATTTAACCATAACTCAATTTCTACCTGAGATTTCCCATTCTGTGATGACATAGAATAATATCTGAAGTAATCTCTCAACCAAAAAGTGAATGGTGAGTGCAATTCATAAGCATTTTTTTAAAGCAGTTATGTTATTTTTGCCCTAACTGAAAAGGACAGAAGAGGTGTCTGAAGCTGATAAACAGGATTGACATCAAATGGGAAATACCTGCATAACACCAGACAGGAACAGAAAAAGAAAGAATTACTCAAGAAGAAGGATAGGTCAGATAGCTGAAAGATTAGAGATAATTGACAATGACAGATGAGTCAGACGGGAGAATGAAAAGAGTAAATCAACAAAATAACTCTCCAATAACTAGTATACATAAAGTTGGTGTTCCTCTCATACAGTGCCTTTTCTTTCTATCTTCTTTTTAAAGTAGAAGTCCTACTCTCATTCGAGTGCTTTTACTTGTCCTTTTTTTCCCCACTAAAACTCTTATTCATTAAAACTTTCAGTGGTCCTGAAATTCCTTCTGAAAACATGAACTCAAGAACCTAACCCTTGGGATGAGATAGGACCTCAGGAAATGGACCTGAAATGGGTAATGGGACTAGGGCTCCCAGAATGACATGGGTGATGCCATTTTGTGCTGGGGGCATTGTTGTGTGACATATGGTGAAATTCTGAGCAGGCCTTTGTTTTAGTCTTTGCTAGTGTTGCCTTTTAACCATAGGACCTTTTTCTCAATCTTTTCTGGATTCTCATTGTTGTGACTAATGTCTTGTATTAACATTTTAACGTATTTTTCTTAACAGACTCCTTGTTTAGGACTCTGAGTAAACTGCAGCAACTGAAAGCCTACCCTGCCTGCAGCTAGCTCCACCCTGCTCCTATAAAAACAGCTGGTAACCTCCGCACAGGGTTGGTGCATTCCTTTAGTGCACTAGCATATTTTGAGGTTCAAATAAACTCTTTTGGATACTCAAAGCATTTCTGGGTCACTCATTACATGTTTTCCAAACCAAGAACCACCCAAAACTTGTGGGAAATTTAACACTGGGGAGGCAGCTAGACCCTTCTGGGATGAGGCTTCTATGATACTCCCCCTCAACCAAGGTCAGACTAGGTGACCCATTAAACCCGAGGCTCACATTTTTGTATCTCTTGGTTCCTTTTCCAACCAACAGATCCCCATCTATTACCCTTATTATAACTACCACTAACATAATTATAATTATCAGCATAAACCACAAA
Source organism: Solenodon paradoxus (assembly GCA_004363575.1). NCBI lineage: Eukaryota > Metazoa > Chordata > Mammalia > Eulipotyphla > Solenodontidae > Solenodon > Solenodon paradoxus. The sequence goes on along the minus strand of RJWH01000446.1, from coordinate 725,793 downwards.
TAATGAATTCTCTTTCTAGGGGCGACAGAGCAATTACATGGTCTGACTTAAAAATGAAATTAATGATGTGACCTGTAGAGTAGTGTTTAGGTCAATCAGCTCCAAGGGATGCAGGCCACATACGCCTGCTTTTGAGTCTCAGGTCAGAGAGAAAGCCAGTGTGAGCAACTAAATTAAAAAACAAAACAAAAATAAGGATGCTTCTTCCTCCTCTCTCTTCCTACCTGTATACTCACCTTCATTCCTGCCTGCATCTTTCCTTTAAAAACAAACTTGCATACCTTCACGGAAACATGTCTGAATGAGAAATAACTTAAGTGGAAAGAGCATTGGTCTTGGTGTTTTAGCAGTCATCACTAGAGAGATTCTGATCTGAAGAAAGACACTGTCAAGGCAAAGGAACGGACTTCTATGCATGTAAAGTACACAATACTTTTGTTAATTTCCTTCTCTCTCTCTCTCTCTTTCTCTCTCTCTCTCATCTCTTCTCTTACCTATCTCTTTTTCCTTTTTTTTTGTTGTTTGCAAAGATCAAGATATACACAGCATTTGTTCAGATATGCAAATTTTTTACCTTGAATCACAAGGAACATATCATAGACTATGATAAAGATCTGGACAGGTCCTTTGAAAAGCTCAGCCTTGATCATTTTCAAGGAGATTTTATAGTGTTGTGGATCTATTCAACTATTCCTAAGGATATATGGCAATTCTAATATGTGCCAGTTGGTCAACCCCCAGTCAAAAGTAAGCCAAAAACAACATTAGACATTATAATTTATAGGTATATAAGTAACTTACCCTTGCAATAGTCATTCTCATCATTCTTATACTCTGTTCAAGTAAGACTTTCCTTTTCCAGTTGGGTTTAATGCGAGAGAAATCCCAACTATATCTGAGATGCAAACTTAGCATGTTTCAGAGTTGGATTTGTGTTTGCATCTCTTTGTTTCTCTATTTGCTATGTGGTTGTAGACAGATGATTTCACTTCTTATGCCAGACTCCTCATTTGTAAAAGAGAGATATAAAAGATACATAATTAAATGAGACAGTAACACATGAGACACCATAATTCCTCACATTCTTTAATCTCTCAAGAGATGAGGAAATGATGTTAATTATTTTCTCAAATTTATTTAAAATAATGAAATGATGGATGATATTTTTGTTAGAATTATAGATCAGATTTGGTGTTAGAACTAAGACATTATCAAGAGTTGATATCAGAGTGAGCAGCAATATTTACATGAGTTAAAAGTCCAGTGAAATTTCAGCAAAGGCACAGCAATGTATTCACAAGTCTTTTCTTGTTCACCACACAGAGCATGAGTCTAGCCCTAAGTTAATGTTTTACTTTACCTATAACTTCTGGCATTAATAATGCAAAGGCATTTTGGTGATTATCCATTTACAAATAATCAGTTATCTGATTTTATCTATACTAAAACAAGTAAGTAGAATCTCAGGTTTTATACCATGTAAGCATTCTTAATTTTTAAATAAGATCTTTCAGGATTTAAACTGAGTTGTCTTAATAGGACTGTTCTGAATTAATTGTAAATGTGGTCATAAATACAATAAAAATTATGATTACCTATTTTATTATTTTCAGAATATGAACATGACTTTCTTATTGGGCATGGGAAAATACATCTAAGGATGAGACTGTGCCTTGAACCAGTAAATAATGAATGGGGAAATTCATTTAACCTGGTAACATGTCAAATCAATACACACTTTCTAACAAACTCAGAATTCAGTAATCCAACTCAATATGGTTAAGCTACAGTTCATTGGTTTCCCTTAATGGGAAATGAGAAATTCATTTGTAGTGCATTTTGAGTTTTGTGACAGATAAACATATTTGGTTTATAGTTTCACATGGTATTTATTCTTTAGAAACCACAAAGATATATTTACAGGGAAATAAAGTCACCATTGATGGCACTGTTGGCAAAAAGTGATGGCAGGAAATCTGACAAGAATATTATAAAAATGCAGACATAATAGAGACTAGTGAATTTTTTTAAATCTCTTGAAAGCATTACGCAGTAAAGAGCACAGAAGCCAGAAGCAAGAATATAGGGGGAAAAATATCACTTTAATCCCTTGCTAATTCTCACAGATCTGAGCTCTCTGTGGAAACTGAGATATGAAGCTCACTGGCCTTAGGCATGTAAAAAACATCAAAAACAAAAAAGGTCACAACAAGTTTCTGGAAACTTTGATCTTCATGTAAAAAAATAAATAAATAAATGGAAAAGCCTAATCTTTGCTAGCTTAATATAAGATGAGAGATTTCCAGAGAAACCACAGATGTTAACCAAGTAATTTCAAAAGCAGAAATAGCATTTCTAAAAGTAAGAAAATAAATATAGCAAAATAAAATTATTCAGGATATCAAGAAACACATAAAACATTATCAAAATGTTTACTATTATAATAATAACTATAACAGAAACTGAAAAAAGCAGAAGACTATATTTGAAGATTTAGGTTAAGGAGAAACCCTAATAAATGAGATATAATTATGTAAAATGCTTGATCATTTAGTTTTCTATGTATACTTTTATAAATTTGAATTGCTCAAAATAAAATATTCAAATAGAGACAAATCAACTTTTATCATTGAAAAAAAATCATCATTGAGAAAATTTTTTCTTAATTGTGTAATAGTAACCAGCTTGTCATAGATTTAAAAATTTATTATACTCAATTTACTCTCAATATTATAATTCTGGGTTGGGATACATACATAAGGCAAGATACCAAATGATAAAATCTCTATTAAAACTAGCTCATGTTACTCATCAACTAGTGTCCATCTTCTGGAAGGACAATACCTTTTAAAAGATTTTTTTAAATTGCTTTATGGGGATAATCATGAATTTGTTTTTGCTTAAAGCTTCATTTAATTATATTAAATAAAAAATACCATTCTTTGAAATGTGGAAATTTAGTCACTTGTGAATTTAAAAGGAATTAAAACTTTAAGATAATCTTTCTCAAATATGCCTTACTTGATAAGAGATCATTCCACAGGTCAGACCTTGCAGACATTTGTTCAGTGGGTGAGCTAGAGGTATGGAAAACATATTTTTTACAAGTTCTCCAGGAACTGGATTATGCTTGCATGTTGTCTCTCAATTTGAGACAGTATTCTAGAAGTTCAAGTAAAAGTCTTATTCACATATTTTTACTCCTTTGTGATAGAATCATACCAGTTTAAAATATGGAGAAAAGACTATATTGCCTTCATCATTTCATGAAAGTCCTGCCAGAGAGGTTATATGTCTGCTAAAATCTATTCTCTTCTCTGCCCATAACTATGAATGATGTGACAGCCCCGTCAGTTACATTTCCTGTAGGTAAGCCATGTGATTAACTCCTCATCCACAGAGAATGAATGGATGCAATATGATCCATTTCTGCTTAATGCATTCAAGAATGGCATCATCCTTCTACTGTTCATGCTGTCTTCATGCAGTGTGAATGACGATGATTTGAGGAAACTTAAAGTCACCTTTAAAAATTGAAAGCACTCTTATCAACCTATCCTCAGATCACTGCCAACTCTTGATGTAGATCACCATCCTTAGACTTAAGTGAGGGAAGTCAACTTCTGTGTTTTGAAACCTCTAAAATGTTGTTGAATTACTTATTTTTCATACTAATATACCACAATGAGATATTGCCATTCACCTCTGAGAATGACCTATATCAAAATGACTAGAAACAATAATTGTTGGTCAGGTTGTGAAAAAAAAAAGGGATCTCTGATAGTAATTTAGAGTAGTGCAACCTTTATGGAAAACAGTATGGAGATTCCCAAAAGAATGAAAAAGGAACTAACATTTGAATCACCAATCCTCTTCTAGATACATACCCAACGAATATAAAAATAGTAATTGGAAAAGACATTTCCACCCCTATGTTCATATCCATTTAAATAGTCTAAATATGGAATCAACATAAATGTGTATTGATGGAGGACTGGATAAATTAAAGAAGATATGGTTTATAAGCTCAATAGAATTCTACTTAATTATTTAAAAAGATGAAGTGTGTCATCTTTAGCAAAAACTTGGGTGGAAGTTGAGGTGATTATGTTAAGTAAAGTAAGTTAAAAGGGGAAAAGAAAATACCTTTAGCTTCATTCATATATGGGATATTAAGAAATAATATGAAATGAACAAGCTAAGAAAGCACAAGAAAATTTTCTTAGGCTCTGAAAATATGAATATGTTTAACATAAAAGGGGAGGGGAATAACTTGAGATTAAAGGAGTAAAAATTATTATGGTGACTGGCACTAGACCACTGGTAGTGGATGCATTGTAACATGCATATTGAAAAAGGTATGAATGTACTCTACTGAAAATTAAATAATATTCAAACTAATGAAATATTAATAAAAAATTGAGATGTTATCATAACACCTTCATAGCAATTAATACTATGAAATTTTACTATAGTCCAAGAACTGAGCTATTTTTCTAACCAGCATTTCATTTCATTATCTAAATAATCTCATGACATGACACTTACTTTTCTTTTTTCACTAGTTAGACAACTAAAGACATAAAGAGATGACATTGTTGGTTTCAGGTTACTCATCTAGCAAATATTACAGTCAGCATTCACTCACACCAATTTTATAGTCCAGATGTGTCTATTGAGATTTTTCCTCTAAAACACTATCAATTCAGCAAAGTTTTAATACTTAACATTTCCATAGAAAACTTAGTAATTTGTTTTATTTATATATCTAATAATATTTGTGAGGGTTATATTTGAACTGATATTTCCAAAAAGAATGCCTTCTTCAAAGATGGAGAGACAAATATTTCAGTGAGAAAATAAAAGGGAGTTTTTCCTACCAAATCTGCAGTTAGGACCTGTAGTAAGCAATACCCAAGAGGAATGGTCAACAGGAGTTAGGTTAAGGATGCTAAGGTAATAAGGCTTTCTTAAGAGTCATACCAAGTTGATCACTTAAATCTTATAACAGAATTCAGCTATAAGTAGGAAAATTTGTATTTCTTGCTCATAACAAGTAAGTAAACTTGAATCATTTATCCACGGAATAAAATAGCATAGTTTAAAGAATCTTTATTTCCTTTCGTTAGTTATAGTCTTTTCATGATTCGGTTTACATACAGAAATAATTTGATTTTAGATATAAATGCTAAAAATTATGACAAATAATTATCTACTCATCAGTTAAGACTGAAGAACATAAGAAATCCAGTAGCCAATCCTGTTTTTCCTAGCAAAGTCCTACAGGAAAGACCTTAAAAAGCCTGCTGAAGCCGCAAGACCCTCATGCTCTAGTTTATAACGATTCATCGTAAGAAAAAATGTTTCTTTCACACAGGGCCAACTTCCTTAATATTCTTTCTCAATTGTAAATTCTGGAATCTTAAATATAGATTGAATAATTCGCTTGACTTTTTGTTTTTAATTTTCTTCAGGCGATATAAAGAAAAAAATGAGAAACAACTTTTAGTATTCTGACAGGAAATGAATTGGTGTCCCTACCAACAGATATGTTTACAATAACTCTTGATCATTACTTTAGAAAAGCAGTTGAATCATCTGAGGTACAGAGGAAGAAGAAATGCTATTGCAGTGCTGCAGCTTACATAATGGAACGCAGAAAAAGTTCTCTCCTTCACAGACTCTTCCCACAGAAGGAATTCCCTAAGTCATTTTGGAAGAAGATGAATATCCTTTCCACTGTCAGAATGATTAGTCATGACCTTATTAGAACTGGTTAAAGAAACCATGAATGATAGACATTATGCAATGTAAAGGAAATTTTTTCTACGTAAGAATGAACAACCCCTTGTCCCTCTGACTTTTAAATATCTATGAGGTCATAATGAATCAGAAATGTATTTATGACTTCTGAACTTATTTCTGCATGATTTTAAAAGATCCTAAATTCTTTAGTCATAGAACTGGAAATTCAGGGAGAATTTTAACACCTCTCTTTAGAACATTACTAAGAATCATTTTACATTTAGAAAACATTACATCACCATGATAGTGTTTTACTCATCATTTAAATGTGAATATGTGGCTGTTGTATTCATGGTGACATAAATATCTATAACCATAATTACTCTGTCAACTCTTGTTACATTTTCAAATCAAGCTCTGGAATGTCAAGATTAAATGTACATTTTACAAAGAACCATTGCATTTGACAAAATTAGATAGCCAAGATTTAAAACCTAAGAAATATACTACTATTCCTAGAACACTTATGAATATTCTAATTAGAATGATAAAGCACTTACTTTTAAATAGAAAAATATCAAAAGCTACAGAGTATTAGAGAAAAAACAAATTTATCAGCTGTAGCAGATCATTAGTGCAAGGAAGGAGAAAATCTAAATCAAATTATTTTCTCTTATTGAATTAAGCAATAAACCTGATCAAAGAAGAATCAATGAGTGAAATTTTAAAGAATCTAGTCAATAAACAGCTGGTAAACATTTTTTCTTCGCCTAAGAATAGAGTTTTAGTGTTTAGAGATATATGTTTTTTCATGAATTAAGAGGTGGTGGAGAAAATGTAACTTTCAGAACTACTCAGGAAGTGCTCATGGAAATGTGCTGCTCAGATAACGGAAGGCATCATTTCTCAATCCTTTGAATCTGCCATTGTCTTCATGCTGAGGCCATGCTTCCTATGAATGGTTTCAGTTCCCACTAGAAAGGGAAGATGAGCATAATAAATTCAATCCAAAAAGGTTTTTCTAATGGGTGACTTTAGCTGGAATATCTCCCGTCTGCCTGTTCAAATTTTTCTAAAATTACTCATGAACCTTAATTTCTTCTTTCCTAGCTCCCCGCTGCTTTCACAACTGTCAGACCTGGACTACATTCAGAACACTCCTAGCTTCTTCTGTTTCCTGCCCTTTCTTCTACATAGGTATTTCCTCCAACACATTTTGAATGTTTAACCCTACCTGCCATGGTGTCTGCTTCTTAGAGACGCTGAGTTGACAAACTAATGATTCATATAAAGGAAATGACAATTCTATAGCGTTTATATGTTTTAAGCCTTAATTCACATGAAAATTTTCTGTCTCTAATATTATTGCTTATGAAACAGATGAAGTACTAGTTATGGTTAGTCAGTAACATGAGTTCAGTCTATTTCTCTTCATGGAAGCCAGTAGTTTAGCATTTATTTCAATATTCATCAATCACATTTGGCCACCAAGAATTTAAAAAACTTCACAAATCAAAGAATACTGTTATCTTTGGTACTCATATTAATATTGCAATACACTTCATAAACTGAATCACAAATTTCATAAACTGAAAAGATAATAAAGAAATAAAAAAATAAAAAATCATACTGAAGAGGTGTTTGTTCTCTGATTTATTGTCAAATCGTTCTAATGAAAAATAGAATACAGATATAAACAGCAAAGTATCCACATATATTTAGTATGTAATTGAAAAAATAAATAAGGTCTTTCTTATGCAATAAATTAGCAGATTTATTAATAATAATATGCCATTTTAAGACTACTTGCTTGATAAAACCTTTGCTTCTGTCTTTGCAGCAGTTAAATAATAAGTTCAAGCATTCACAAGTAGAATTACACTGCTCTCATTTTGTTCTATTTAAAAAGATATAATGTTTAAATTTGAAAATCTGTATGGACATGCAATACTAGATTGGATGATTAATCCATTTGAAATGGATGTGAAACATGTTAGCCAATAATTCAGGATGAATTAATTAAAAAATGATTTTTAAGCCAAGGCATGATTTAATGCATTTAATTATGATAAGTTTTGGATCCAATTAAAACTTACTCCTTGGAAAGAAATGAAATGCATTATTAGAGCATTTGCAACTGCATATTTTGGTGAAAATAGGTGTCCTTATGTAGTAGTACAGTTATTGAAAGGCAACAAAACCAATTGCAAATATATTAGAAAAAAATTTGAAGTTTTTGTTTCACATTGGGAGAAGCAAATTTTACTAAATTAGCAGAGAGATGAATGAAATGCAGGGATATTATTAAATTAATTCAGTCAAGTTGATTTAAATAATGTTTCATATTCATGTACTAATATTTAAAAATTATAAATTAAAATTAGTTTTTAAGGAAGAGAGGGATGGAAAAATTACTGTAAATTGTTTTAATATTAACATGACAGTTCCAAGATGTTTTCTCTATATCCAGAAGGACTGTACAGTATTATTACTTTTTGAAAGATTTCTGAATTTTCTTCTACTTCTTTATGATTTCTAAGTTCTTTTTAGGTTACTGACTGGATATTTATCTCAATAGTGGGTGGACTTTCACGTAGAAACGGCCTTCTTCCTATAAATAATGCCCTCCCATATTTTTGCTGGTCATATTCAGGTTCTCTTTGTATCTAGGTATAGTAATGTAAAAAGGGATCTGTCAATGGCATGAAAAAGTGATACTGTCTTAAATTCTGATTCATCTCCTTAATTACAAAGCCCTGTATCCTATATGTGCATTTCCTACCTGATCATGGTTGGAAAATAAGCAGTGGCCAAGCCACTTGATCTATCCTGAAATGCTCACTTCTAGACTGCATCACAAATAAAATCTATTGTGCTTAAACTACTAAATTTGAATCTACCCTAAATTTGAATTTACACGATTTCTTAACAGTAGAAATGCTGATAGGATTTGTATTCTGTGATACTTGTTATTAGTCTGTTTTTGTTAGAGAATTATTTTAACATTAACTTATATCTAAGGGCCAACTTACTTGTGTGAATTCCTTCTTTCTCATTGTCTCCACCTCTATAGTATATTATTTGTCTTGCCTATAATTTCTATGCCCACTGATGCCACTTATTTCCCTTCAAATCCAAAGAAGGAAAACCAAAACCTGACCTATTGTTACTTTTCCTAATACCAATTTTTATTCTGTATTTTCTGTACTTTTTAATATAGTCTCTCATTTTTTACTTTTCTTGAACCAATATTTATTCATTATAAGTGGGATTCTATATCAGAATATTTCCATTTTTCTGCTAGTTTAGCTATAGCCCAGGAATTTACATTGAAATGCCATGTTTTATTATTAATTACTTTTTTATTTGCCGTCATATTATAGATAGGAAGTATATTTAATTGTTTTGAAATTCTGTATTTAGTTAGGTAAAGTTCTGTCATCCATAAATTTTAATTCAGGCTAGGACATGGTACATGTCTTATAAAATTAAATTTTATAGCAATTTATGCTATAAATAGTAAGTATTGGGTCTGAAAATCTTAAAATTATTTCTTTGACATATTTCTCCAGAGCTCTTACCCTCTAAGTCAAGTGGCCTATCCAAGAGTATCTTACTTTATATTACTTTGTCTGAGAGAACTATGGTAAATACAATCCATCTGGGCAGCAGATTGGTGCCTGATAGATTGGAACTTATCACTGAGGTTTACCTAGGCCTTCAATTATTCAGCTCTAAAGTATCTACATTAATATAAAAAGTTTTAAGGAATATGTATCATAGGAGAAGCCTGTTTTCACTTAAGGCAAAGTGGTGGAAATAATAATAGATGACATTGTGGAAGATGTTCAGGGATCTGTTATTAAAAATAGTGATATCACAGGGTTACAGAGTACATAACAGGATAGATAGGTATAGAATGGCATCTGGAGTCTCCTAAATATTTATAAGGATCAAAACCTGGGAAAACTGACATACTCGGAGGTGTAGCAGTTTGTTTTGATTCCTCCAGCCAAATGCAATCCACGCACATTCCCAAGGACCCCAGTTCCCATCCTGGGGCCAGGGAAAAGCAACTAAGTTGAAAAACTAAATTCAAAACTAAATAAATTAAAATATTTCCTCCATTCTCTTTCTGCCTGCCTGCTTACTCACTTTAATTCCTGCCTGCACATTTCCTTAAAAAAAAAAAAAAGAAAGGAAGAAAGAAAGAAAAGAAAAGAAAGAAACCTGGGAAAATAAAGAAAAATATTGAAAAATCATCAGAATAGGAACAGAGGATGGATTTTCATTGGTTTGTCCATTAAAACATTTTTGTTGCATTTCATTGAGGTCAGTACTAGGGGAAAATGTGAAGCATAAGTGATTCATGATACTTAGGAATCTTGTAGTATAGTGGTTCAAATTATCAATTCAATTGATTTTCAGGTGATAAGGAGCTGCTACTTACCAGGAAACTGTTGTACGCTATGGGATAGACTAGACATTTTCTAATAGTATCTCATTCATTTTCAATATTTGCTGAATTATACACTTTAAATTGTAAATTTTGTTGAAGATAAATTATACCTCAGTATATTAGATTACTTAAAAAATGTCCACATGTACTCACTTAGATGAGATTCTATTATTGCTATCAGGTAGAATGCTATTATATTTAAATTTGACTAATTATTTTTAATTGCTGTACCATTAGTCTACAATATAATGTAAACTTTAAAAGAATAGATGCCCACCTTAATAACTGTGTATGTAACACCATGCCCACCACTAGAGTTCCCGTGTAATTCACCACCAATTTTTCTAAAGGAAAGGTATAGGCAGGAATGAAGGTGAGTAAGCAAGCAGGAAGAGTAAGGAGAAGGGAGCACACATTCATTTTTATAAAATTGTTCATCTAGCTGCTCCATTTGTCCCCAAGTCCTTAGGATACAATACCTGGTAGACTCAACCAGCAAGCCACCACAGCATGCCACCCCTATCAGGTTGACCCCTTCTACCTGTAATTTCCTCTCCTTTCACCCACTGGTAACCACATTTTAATTTCAGCGTCTATTTTTCAGTGTACTTTGGTTGCATTTTGTTAATTGCTTTTGTTTATATTCCACGTCTGAGTGAAGTCATTGGTATTTTTCCCTTTATGACTTAACTTCACTTAGCATAATCACCTCAAGTTCCATCTAAGTTGCTGCAAAAGTCAAAATATTATCTTTTTTATAGCTAAGTAGTATTTCAATGAGTTTATATATCACATTTTCTTTATCCAGTCATCAGTTGATGGACAATACAATTCATAACAGCCAATACATGGATCACCTCAATTTGACTAATTCTTATGTTCAGAAAAACATGAGTTCATTCATTTGAGGGAGGAATTATAATGGATATGAGCCTTGATTTAATTGCAAAGGAGAGTGAAAGCAAGAAAGTATGTTGCACTTTTGGAAAGAAGAACAGGTATTAAAAGTGTATGATAGAGGTTAATCCTCTATGCTTTTCAATTTCCCTGATGCTATCCTTAAACAGACCATTCCGAATCAGGAACACTAATATTGATTCTCTTTCATCTACACTTCATTTGCCTGTGTTTGCTGTCTTACACTGCGTTTAAGTAAATCAGACTAATTACTATAAACAAAAATACATGAGAAGCAATATTTGGACAGTGATGATCATCTTGTGACTACATAAGGTGATTGGAATTTCATTAAAATTAAAAATAGCAGTCCCTGAGGAAGAAAACTTAAATATAAATAAAGCTGATTCTTTAATATTATATTAGCTGGGCATGTTATTATTATAGCAGGAAAAGGATACAATTTTCCGCACAACCATTCAGACTGTTAACATTCAATAAAATTAAAAGAGACTATTTGGTAAATAAATGACTTAAAAAAATGTTTACTTGTGCATTGTCTTGGCATTAGAGAATTATCATTAATATTTTGTCACTATCTGAAAAATAGCATTACAAAATAATCTCAACATATAAAGCAGAACTATTTTAAGAAAAGTTATACTTAACAAGTTTCAAAAATATACGTGTAGAGTGGTGTACCATTAAAGAAACATTTATTGAATTCATTTTATATTGTAAGCACGTTTATTACTGTATATTTTATTCTTTTTGCTTTTCAGTTAAGTACTTATATATTTTAGGCAAATTATTTTAAGCATTGCATGTATGAATAAGCATTGTGAAAAGAGATGTTTAAAAGAGAGAAGATAATTTTCAGTATAAGAAAAACAGCACCTTAAAGATTTTTGCTAAAAACAATGAATGTTGCTATATATAGAATTGGTTAATAATGTTGGAGTCTATTTTTAATTCAGTGTTGTTCTGCTCATTGCACCCCTTCCCTATCCAGAATTTTAAATTATGTTCACAAGTTAATTATAGTAATTATATAATTTAATCATAATTTTAATATATGATTTAGACAAGTATTTATCAAATATTTGCCAAGTGCTAAATGGTAATGTAGGCAGATACTCTGATGACTACAATAAAAAAGTAGTTGCCTTCATGGAATTATATTTACTGATTTTTATTTGTGTAATTTTCCTTTTTATTCATTTTCTTTCAAACTTCTATATGTAAACTCATGAAAGCATAGGTCAAGTTCATTTTACTCACTATTTGTATTTAGCATAGAGCATAGTACTTTGCACATGGCTATCATTCATTTAAGTTTTATTGTTGTTTTTAAAGGAAAGTTGCAGGCAGAAATTAAGGCAAGTAGGCAGGAAGGCAGAGAGAGCAAGGACGAAGAAGCAATTTTATTTTATTTCTATTTGGTTGTTTATACTGTTTGTCTCCCCACTGGACCAGGGACTCTAACCGAGGGATATGTGACCTGTGTCCTTCAGTTGACTTAACCACTGCTCTACTAGGGCACACCTTAGTATTTTAAAAGAATGAATAAACAAATTCTTATTTCAAACGTTTAATAGTAATGCTAGAGCTAATAATAATAACCTGAAAACTCAGAAACAAATCACTTTATTGTATTTTATTTTCGTTTTTTTTACTCAACTGCTCAGAGATAAAACAGAAAATCATGATATATGGCACCTACACTCAGTGAACTTAGAGGTTAGTAGGTAGAAAGAGACTTGCAAGCAAATGATTATCCTAAAGCACCATTAAGTTCTGAAGAAAATAATTCAAGCTGGTGACTCACCTGATCCTTAATTAATGAGCACCAGCAAAGCAAAGGAGAGGTTTTCTTTTGCATCCTTCCTTCCTTCCTTTCTTCCTCCCTCCTCCCTCTTTTCTTTTTTTCTCTCTCTTTCTTTTCTTTCTTCCTCTCTCCCATCTTCCCTCCCTCCCTTCATTCCTCCCTTCATCCTTTCCTTCCTCTCTCCTATTTTCATTCTATTTTTATTTTGCTAATGAAACCTAGAACGATCTCTAAGTCATCACTAACATGATTCATTTCCAGTCTATTGTAATTTGTGATCTTCTCCACTCTACAGGTATATATAATTCTAGTTATTCGATTCATTAGTGATTTTGAATGAATGTTAATATAAAAAAGATTTCCCAATTATAAATAATACAAGTTGTTCACCAGAGCAATTAGTACTCATTTTGGCCGTATCCTCTTTGCACAAGCAGGGACCAAATTCCTCTAGGATTTCTGAGATGCTATTTTAGCTGCTGTTTATTGGGTGTGTGGGATGGCCCTGAACACCATCAGTATTCAAGATCACCTATTGAAAAACTCCAAATACATATTTCTGCCAGAGTAGTAGACATCAGAAGTAGAATATGGGGAAAATGAGAGGAATAAAGCCATATTGAAAAGCTTAGGAGTCTCAAGATACTGATATTGTTTGGTCTAAATAGATTATAACACATATAATAACATACAATAACTATTATTTTTACCAAATAACAATTTTATAAAGTCAAGAATCATAAATTATTATTTATCTTTCCAAAGATAATGTTCTATAAGATAGAAGTAACAAGATGCATATCACTAGGAGAAGGAATAGTTTGATTTGATCAATATTTATATGCTCTATGACTTGGGAGAGGTATATAATTTCTTGAAACTTGATTTCCACATCCTCTCCATATATCATAATATTCTTTTGATTATACAAATTATTAGCAGCAAGCAAAGTTGACTGTCACAAAATGGTATTTAAAAAAATGTAAGAGTCATAAAATGCACAGAAGTTTTAAATATTGCATGCTTAATGCTGGTGCCCAATAAATGGTAAACTTACTAGTTAAACACTACCAGCAACAGAAAATACCTGGCATGACCAAAGATTAGACTATCTTGTCAGAAACATTTTTAAAAGGTAAACTAACATAAGTGACAATATCGAACTTCACACAGTGATGGTTAAGAAATCCTTCACCCTTTTCAGTTTTAGAAAAAATTCCTACAAAAAGCAACCTTCCCTCATATAATTTAGAAATTAGATTCCTGTTCACCTTTTCTCTTGACTTCCAGAAAACTCATAGATGTGTCGCCTGTGTACCTGTGACAAGACCAAGCACAAATGTTTCCCCTTTGGCCTAAACATCCTGAAAGGCTAAAGCCGAGGCTCCAACTCCCAGTTTTTTGTAACAGTAGCTATTCGCTGGTTTTAAAGCTGTTTGTCCCTTCCTGAAACTAGTTAAACACAGGGGTAAACATTTCCTGTTCAGCAAACTGAGATTTTCTCTGATTGCAAAAACAGTCCCACCTATAAATCAGCTCAATTTCGTCTTGTCTACAACTCCATGTAAAAGTCTAAGGCAAAAACCACACTGCCGAAACACTGATTTTCAGGTCTCCCTATTACAATAGCCTGAATAAATCCATTCCCTTATTTGGTTTTTGCCCCTCCCAAAATTGTTTATGTATTAGCCAAATATGTCTTGAGTACCTACCCTGTGCTAAGCATTATTCCAGGTTCTGGGAACCTGGCTGCAAATAAAATAGTAAAACCTCCTGATCCCAAGAAATTTATAACCCAGTATGAGGTGAAAGAATATAAAATGGGAGCATATGCATATTTATGTGTCAGGCAGTGGTAAGAATTATGAAGGAACTAGTATGTAGTTCCTAGCACAGATCCCCTGTCAGGATAAGGGATAGTGGCTTTATAAAGGTATTGAAATACTGGGTTCTCTGAGTGACTGGAGAGAGCGACATCGTGTGGTTAATCTGGGAAAATGTCGTTCTAGACAGAAAACAAGTGTCAAGATGGAGTTATAGCAGAGAAGCAGAAGGCAGTGGGACTGGTTCTGTGAGGATGAGAAGGAGCGATGGAAAAGGAGATATTTTAAAAAATGATAGCCTACAGCTAACTGGACCTTGCGTAAGGCATTAAAGGGTTTGAAAAAAAAAAAGATTTAATTTAAAGTGTCAAGAATTTTGTAGCTGTTTTCTTGAGAATAGAAGCAAGAGACTAGTGGAGATTCATTTGTTTAATAAAGATGGCAAGAAACAGGGTCGGGCTGCAAATCGTTGTGACTTTCTTTAATTTTAGAGCTACAAATGGTGAGAAGTGGTCACATTCCTGATATATGTCCAAGGTGGACCCTTGGATAGGATTTTGGATTTGATGTGTGATTGACTGATTGATTGATTTTTAACAATGAACAACAACAGATAATGTGTCTATGGCAACTCCAAGCTATATTTTCTTAGCGTTTTAGAAAAGCTGCTATTTACAGAGATGGGAAATAAAAGAGAGAAAATTAAGATAGAGAGTAAAAGTCAAGAGTTCTTCTGGGAAAATGTTCAAATGTTTCCAAATGCTTATTTCCCATCTAAGAACTGTAGACAAAAATCATTCCTGGGACCCTTCTCGCTGGTCCAGAAGAAACTTGCACAGGTCAAAGTCAGAACAAACTGATGTAATTTTGTGAAGAAACCTTATAGGAATGAACTTCTGACCACATCTATAGGAAAGATTTTCTGAATACTCCCTAAGACTCCTGAAACATTTTAACATTTTAATCACCCTGTACTTGCCTCTCTTGCTCTCCATATAATATTCAGAGCAATAATAGGCCATAACACAACCTCTTTGGTAACCTAGATGCAAATCTGACCACCTATTCTAGGGTGTTTGCTATAAAATCTCACCAGGGGATATGACGATGGACAGTCGTCAGAGCTATCTGTCTATTCCCTGATTCAAATCCTCAAGTCAATTTATTAGCAAACTTTATTAAATTTCATAATTTCTGGGATCTTTCCCTTCCAATTGTTAGTAGATATCTCAAAAATCTGAATGAATGTATAAGTCTAAGTGTAGGAAGTAGATATATAAATTTGTCAGTACTTAGTGAAGCAGTAATATTTCATGTCATGGGACTCAGAGTTATATAGCTTATAGAGTTAAACAATTCAGGAGACGTGTATTTGTAGGCGTAAAGGCAAATGGGGCAGTGACCCCACAAAGTGTGCTTCTCTGTGTACTTCATAAAGGGTTTTAAAACAGCTGACTATCCCTTGAACATTTTATATTGGCAATAAAAATTTTCATAAGACAATTTATTATAAGGAATTTAATTGCAGTGCATAACAAATGTTGACATTTTAATGTCAAAAATACTGTTATATAACCTTTTACATTTATTTAGTGATCTAAGATCAGAAACTTTGATAAGTTGCCCTGGTTGATCTAAAAATACGTTAAGTAAATGCTACTTTACAATCAGGAATTTTACATTGTTTTAACTAACATTTCTATTCAATGCCTGTTGAAAAATATATCCAATATTCTATTATGCTTAAATCAGACTAAAAATTCACCCACTAAAATATTTTTCTGACAAATAAATTATTTTTTAAATACAGGTTTGTAGTGTTCCTTAATCACAGGTAGATTACTCTCTTCTAAAAATTTCCATTGGATTTAAGTGTGACAAGTGATCTTCTAATTGAATTCTTGTTACAATTATTATTAGTATAATAAATATAAAAATATAAATCTATAAGGTTAATAATGAGATAGTCTAGCATAAATCTTATTGATATTTTCATTACGTGTGTATGTATATGTGTGTATTGCTCACATAAAATATATAACGATTGACAATCAATTGATTTTAAAACTTTTAAGTGTTATTCAAAAAATAATTGTCATCTATAGACAAAGTTTGCTTTTAACTGACAAATGTCATATCTCCAATATCAGTGACATAACCCATTGATAAGAAAAACTAGTTAATAGCTTGGTACAGTATGAGAAAAACTATTCAATCTGAGCTTTATTAGTTTTTTATAGTCATGAGTGTGGGAAAATATGGTCAGATTTCAGTGAGAATTTGAAGTCTGGTTTAAGGCAAGAGTTTCTACATAATGTAGAAAAGAATAAAAAGATGGTAAGATTTGGGTAAGGATCACTGTATAGCAGATTATAATTACTGGAACCTGAATGTAAGGATTTAGTGGAGTGGTACAAACTGCTGATGCAGAAATTGAGATTTCCTTTTTACCTTCTCAATACCCAGCTGGCACATAATCAATCAACAACAGACAGATTAACAGGAGAATAAAACAATTTAATCATATTACATGCATGGTGAACCTGCATAAATATGAAGATTCTGAAGGTGGTTAGGCCACTGGGGCCACATATGTCATTCTGGACTAAAAGAAGTATGTAGGTGTTTTGGACTAAAAGGGAAAGGAAGGCACTATTCAGGAGAATAAAGATTACTGTTCTAGGAAACAAATTGTCATTAGCCCATGTAAAATATAAAGGAACAGAAAGGAATTTCAACAGATTTTTGTAGGTTCTTCTCTGTCTATCATATCAACTCTTTGGATTAATTTCCATAATATCTAAATTCTTTAAGGGGAGGTCTGAGCTCTTCCTGTCTCTTGGGTCTTAATTGCCTTTAGTTTAAGACATGCCAAAGTGGTGGTGGTGGGGAGTCAAAGGAAAAGTTCCCTCATTTCTTTGAGGTTCTTCACAGGCTGAATGAATGAACAAATTAACATTAGGCACAGTTAGTTAAAGTCCAAATTTTATAATGTAGGAGCCGGATCACCGCCATGACAGGCTCCGGACAGAAATAGCTATAGGCCTGAGTTTCCCTTCCTGAAACAAGAACCCCGGATTAAGCTTCGTTTCTGGCCCTGAAACTAGAAATTCCTTAGAGATCACATACCTGAAACCTGGGGCCAAAAGATACTAAATATGGGAATGCTCCAAGGTCTGGAATTGTAACTAATCCCTTGCTTTGTAACCTTTGATATAAAAACCCTGCTGAAACAAAGCCTGGGGTCTTTGTCCGGCTCCACCGTGGGGGACTAGGCTCAGATCCCAGCTAGCTGGAAATAAAGTTTCCTTTTGCTCTTGCATTGTCGGCTGAAGTGTGTGTGTGTTTTCTTGGGAGGACGAATGCTGACCCTAACAATAACACAAATATAAAGAATTTACATGGAATTTACATGGGGGCAGCTGGGGCAGACATATTTATAATCTGAGCGGAGGCATAGAGGTCTCAGGGGAAAGAAGAGGGGGGTCTCCATATGGCAAGGAGGAATGATTCATCCTTACTCTGAAAGTCAAGATAAATCAACCCCCTTTCTACACTCTAAAGAATAAGAACAAAAGACCTGTTCTTGACTAGAAGGGTAGAGGCCCAAGGGGGTAGTCGATGTTTTGATTAAGGAAAGGACTACAGGTTTGGAAGATTGGAGCTTCTCCTTTGTCTCTGGGGCTGTCTTCCCTTTCCTTAGTTCTTAATGTCAGAGTGGGGCATGTACAAGAGACTAATTCTGAAAAACTTGTGGTACTGTATGTTAGTCCCCTCAGTGGCATATTTTGAGATGACAAATTCTGCTTCCCTTCAAAGCTTTCTATGGAATAGTTTCTAAGGAAGTTCTTAGAATGAACAACTAAGTTATTTACCTCTGCAATAGTCTTTCTTAGAATCATAAAGTTATAAATTCTTACAACTTTAATTCTTTTAACATTGGAATTCTGTTAATTTTGACTATAAGATGTGTATATATTGGGGTGGGTTAGGGATGGAATAGGTAACTTTGATTTTTAGTGTCCAAACAATGTTTGGCAATACATGGTTTCTGGTTCTCAGAAGATTCTAGTGAACAACTCAGTAGATTAAAAATAAAGATTGGAAAGACATGCCAGACTCTGATGTCATTCAGTCGTTATAGTTGTTGATTTTCTCGGAAACAACATTAGCTTTGATATATAACACCTGTTGTTTTCAGTATCATCAGTTTCTGGAAAAATAGAGGTATATTTTCCTTTGTAATGTGATAGAAGGGTAACTATAAAATGAAACAAAATAGAACCAGAATGAATTAGTCTCAAAAAAATTAGTGTACACACAGTGTTTTCCTAAAAACTATTTGCCCCTGTGGTCCCAGAAATGTCTTTATGTGTATGTGCTCACAAATTTGAATATCACTGCTCTGTAGGAGAAAGTTCCAGAAAAGAAAAACCGACTGAGAATGATGTCCAGAAAATGGATTGAAGAGAGTTCTAAGAAGGGGAAGGTAGTCAACTGTTTCAAATGAAAGCTTGGTTGAGTAATTCAAAGATGAAGTATTGACTGCAAGAATTAAGAATGTGTAAGCTTGACAGTGGAGTGTCAATATTGTGGTTTAAAAAATAATAGGGTAAAAGCTATTGGAATTAGTGAGACTGTAAGATTTCAAGGGGAGCAATAGGGCAATAAATTACAGGTGAATCAGGAGCAAAATTCTTTATTTTTGCTAATTTTATTAGAACATTCACACATATATTACATATCCATGGTTTAAATTACAATATATAGATGAACACATCTCTCTATATATACATATATACATGTATATACACATGCATACATAAAAATATGAGTATACAGTACTTATTGTTACATTTTTTTAGTGTTTATCAGTTTATCTATTTGCTAAAAGGAATTTGTAACCCCCAAATCATTACCTATGGTGTTTTTCCAGGATTCATGGACAAACACAGAATGGTGAAAAATTTGATATATACATTCCTAATAGAGGTCAAACCAAGCAACATTTTGTCTTCTTGTTTCTATGTTTTTTTCATGATCTACTTAGTGTAACGTTTTTATGAAATTTTTTGGTGATTTTGCTCTTCAAAATGCCTTCCAAGTACAATTCTGAAGTATAGCTTTCTAGTGCTCCTAAGCATAAAATGGCTATGATGTGCTTATGGAGAAACATGTGCATTAGATAAGTTTCATTTGGACAAGTTATAATGCCATTGTCTGTACATTGAATGTTTATGAGTCAGCAATGTGATTCAATCAGAAAAAGAAAAGAGAAAACTTTATGTCCTGTGAGACCTCTCCAGAAAATGCTAAAGAAATATCTACAGTGTGTGATAAAGATTTGATAAAGATGCAAAAGTGGTTAAATTTGTAAATTCATGAGATGACAACTGACTTAAAAAAAAAAAAAAAAAAAAAAGGCATAGTGGGCCTATTATTGTGAGGCTGAAGGCCAAAGAAAGATATGGTCATATTGTCCAGGTTCAGGAAAACGTTCAATCCTTCTCAGCTAGTACTGACTGGCTCACACGTTTCAGAGATCTGCTGTGAAGATGTGAAACTTAAAAAATTAGTCTAATCCTGAAGATCAAGAGGTTTTGGAGAACTTTTTAGATATCTGCTATGTGTTATACAGAAGAAGGGTATGTGAGAATAGATTTTCAACAGTCATTGTACTGGCTTATTTTACCAGGACATTGACAAACAAGCCTACACACTACCAATAACTTCTAAAACTCCTACTTTAAAACAATTAAAGACCAAGCAATTAATTACATGTAAGAAATACATACCAAATATGGTGCCCTTAAACAGAAATACTGTAAAACTAATATAACTAAAGGCTTTCAGTAACCTAACCCTATATTTCTGTTAGGTTCAATGATGTCTCATTGACACACACACACAGACACACACACACACACATATATATATATATAACACATAACTTGTGTGGCTAATGAGACTCAATGGTACTTATGTGCAGTATGCATTTATATAAGCATATACATGTATATACACTCTTTAAATGTTCAGTAGATATGAAAAAAACATAATAATTAAGAGAAAGAACTATTTAAAGAGGAGTCTTAAATTAATAAGATGTTGGAAACCAAATAGAGGGGCTGTCATTTAGATTGCAGCAATCAGTTTATCAATTGTAACATGAGGAAAGACACTATATATGTGCATGTGTGTGTGTATGTATAGTTTGAATGGCTATACATGTAAATAGAAACATCTGGAACTTTTCCAATTCCACTGTTAATGAAAATTATGGTTAGTAACTGACGGTGAGGTAAGAGAGGAGGTTGTAGAGGAAAGAGGAACCTATGAGAAAGAGCAGGGATAGATGACGCTACCAGGAAAATACAGAGTAGAATTGCCTGTCAGGACCAAAGTCCCTTTGAGGTTTGTAATCATGAATTTAAAGTGAATCCAGTCAGCATTTTTATAGCTTTTCTCAATCTACTTTCAGTTTTTCAGGTGCAGTCAAAGAAAATGTGTAGGAATGCATTTAACCATGTTGAAATTTTGCTGGAAGGAAGATTGTTAATGCTATGATTTAAATTTATTTTTAGAATTTTCGAATTGGGAGAAACTTTAGATGAATTTTATTACCTTTGGGAGAATTCGAAACAGGTTTTGAAGCTGGGTGAACTTATTTCTATATGCTAACTATTTCTATTATTAGACTTAGCAAATCACTTAAAAAAGGCAGCAGTAAATACAAACAACAGCAAATTTCTTTCAGAGTAGTTCAAAGACTGAAGTAAGACAAAGGAGGATAATTTAAAGAAAGCATCTATCTATTACAGGATGTGGCATATAATTTGTATTCAAGACATGTTTATTTTCTTCTATATTTGTCTATATTTAAAATGATAAACTGGGGATGTTTAGAAACATTTTTAGAGTCTCAAAAATATTTACAACACTTTTATCAGCTACTGTTGATTGTTTTTAAATTTTCCATGGCCTAGGCAAAAGAGAAACTTCAGAAGAAAAAGTATAGCTCTCTATATTTTGGATATAAGTGGTAATGTCATTGACTCTTCTTAATCAGACAAAATTTGCCTGTCTCTAGGACCAAAGGATGAGCAAAAACGTCTTTAGCTGTTTCATTTTTTTTTCATTTTGCTAATTAATTTCTGGTCTGGTAAGCTAACTATGGTCTTTCTCATTTATATAATTCCTCTTCATTCTTCACCTCTAGCACAAAACACTAGAGTTAGTACAATACTATTTTAATGAGAGCATGCTGTGTACAAGTCATCACGTTAAGCACTTTTCCTATACCATCTACTTACTCATAGACTAGAGGCACTACAAATTGACAAGCATAGATTCTGAGAGGAAAATTAACTTGTCCCTGGCCTTTGGAAGCTAAATTCCAGTATCAGGGACAATTATTAAATAACCAATTTCAAAATTAATAGTTAAATAGCAATACTGGTAAGCTTTATGAGGAGAACTCATATACTAGGAATGTATGCCATACCAGAGACCTGACTGATTCTGGGAAGTATGGAATGCATAGGAGAGCTTCCTGAAGGAAATTATATTTGAGCTAAATTCCAAGCCAATGAATTTAAATTAACTCTTATGATGGAGAGGAATTGAAGAGAGATCATTTCCAAAGAAAACAAATTCTCTTCTGCAGATGTTGGGAAGAGGACTGAGATAGCACAGAGGGATTCAGTTACAAGAAGGAAGAGAGATATAGAACAAGACTAGAGAGCTGAAACTGATTCTACAGGACATTGTCCTGGAAGTTTGTTACTTATCTTGAGAGCAAAGGGAAGCCTCTCTGAGTGATGTGGGGAGAAGGGAGGTAGAGTGAAAGCAGAGAGATTTGCTCAGAGGCCATTGCAGCATTCCAAGTGATGAGAGATAACAGTACAGGCTATTTTTATGGCAGACAAGAAAGAAAACGTGAATAAGTTTGAGAGAAATTTGGTAGGCGGAATCAGGAGAATATTATGACTCAATTAGCTAGAGGGGTGAGTGTGATGAATGAACCCCATTAAGATAGATGGAGTGCTCTAATGGCACACTGTTAATAAACCAGAAAAGCTGTATCTGTTTACCCTACAGGAATATAGGGGATACATTTTTAAATGATTGCATTTTACCATGCTTAAAAGCATATTCTTATCTCAGGCTATGTTTCAGAGATTTGAAACGTTTGCTTTCATGGTTTCATGCTTTCAAGAACACCTCTGTTCTTGGTTCTGAGTTAAGGTTGGGAAACTGGGGAGACCTTGGTTGACAGGTACAGACAGACTTTAAGGCAATGGAGGACATGGCTGTTCGCTGAGAAAAGTGTTAAAGAGCAATCAAGTGATTTAATTATATGGAAATGTAGCTTTAGGTTCTGAGAAATGTATTTAGAACTTCATATTTTTGATAGTTTTGGATATTACATATTCTTTATGAACACTGTAACATAATGGTTTTTATGGAGTAATTTCTACCAGATAAACAAAGTACCTGGTGGTATCAATTCTTATGCTAATCTTCTGGGTTAATATTCTGAGTGATCAAGAAACTCTTCCAGCGTTAGGAAGGTAATGAGTAGAAGAGACAAGATATGAGCTGGGCCCATGTTGGGTCCACTGTGCAGTTTACCGAAGCCTGAAGGGAGAGTCAGTGACTGAGGTGAGTCCATTCCTCCCCACTACTGTCCACTGCAACTCAGATCTTCAATGAAAGAGTAGATAAACAACAGCAAGATGTTTTCCAGAAACTGGAAATTCTCCTTTTTCCCTTGTTTGGTAGTTGCCTATTCTGACTTGTCTCAGAGAAAATGGGTTAGTTGAACACATTTCTGTCTGATCAAAAGCTTACACAGGAAAAATGGCTGTAGACAGAAGATGCATTTGATATAACTGTGTTTGAAAAAGCTGGGCATCATTCTGTGTAGATAGCTATGAGGAAAGTATATGGTGTCATAAAAAGTACCTGACACTAGTGTAACACATTCAAAAGTAGCAAATGAAAGCACAGTTATAATTTGTTTCATAGCTACTCTCTAAAAATAAACCTATTGTTCACATAAAAAGAAAAATACCTTTAGTTTCTTTTCATATCTGGAGCAGTGAGAATCTTTCCCCATATTACATCAGTGGTTCAGATATTCATACATTCCAAAAGCTTAAAAAAGCTTTAGTATTTAGTATTTCTTAATGAAAATATTTCTCCTCCTAGAAGCTCGGCCAGATACCTCCAGTTGAAACTTTAAAAAGTTTCCTTTAATTTATGTGACTTTAAAGTGCCAGAAATATTTTTAAATCTATAGTTCATGACATAATTATCTGATATGATTTTATAGCTTGCTTTTTTGATGTAAAAAATACCATTCGATCCTGTCTCTTTTTCAAGTCTCTTGAACCTGCTCTCACACACCCCACCACCCCTCAGCTGTCCAGATGTCTAAATGATTGGTGCAAAAAGAGGCAATGGTAAAAGTTGGAGCCCCTCTTCCTGCCCTTCATTAAACTTTCTCTTAGATATGTGTTGCATTGCAGGTAAAGCGTTCAGTCTGTGTGCCACCATATTCATCTACAGAGAACTGGTGTATGAATACTCCAAGTCAAGAACCACCTTCAGAGAAGCTGTAAAAATGTGTAACTAAAAAAGAAAAGAAAAGAAACTTATTTTGGAATCTCAGCAGCAGTCTTCATCGATTGTCATTCTCCACCAAAGAAAGGTCTTCAGAGCATCCAATAGAGAAAGCCATCTAACGAAATAGCTCATAATCAAAACCCAAAATAAATGTACTTCATGTTATTTTCCAACTTATCTTACTTAGTGTGTGATTGGGTCAGAGATCTTTATAATGAAGCAACAGATCCATTTAGAATTTTTCCTTATACCATTTTTTATTACAGACTTTCAGAGTTAAAAGAGCAAAAATTAATGTAAACTCATAGTTAAATCATTTTTTATCATTTTTAATTTTACTGAAGGAACATTGTTTTGTAACATTATAGAGGTTTACAGTATGCTTCACTGAAGAATCACCATCTGCTTATAACACCCTGTTTGCCACCAACAACCCTTTTAACATGGTCAAATTCACTACTTTTAGTGGCTATATATATTTTTGTGGAATACTCAGGTTTATTTAGGGGTCTCTCAACATGAGTTGAGATAGAGAAAGAGATTTATTAGGTAAGATTATAGAAACAAAGATGACTAATATTAAAATAAAAGCATTGTGAAGGAATTTACTGCTGCTAATCCAGGGCACACTAGTGTTCTGATTTCTCCACACTCGGTCCAGAAAGAAATTCGCTTAACTTACAAAATATATTTGGATCAAAGAGAAGTGCAGCAACAATTTGTCACTGTTGCATAGTTTAAGAGACTGTTTCATGATAAAGTTTGAAGTTGGTTTTTTTTTGTTTTTTTTTATGAATGCCTTATGTATCCATTGAGTGTTCTAATGAAGATGCAGTTATCCCTTGTCTTAGAGATGAAAAAACTAAAGCAAATGAAAGCATTATGACTTTCTTGATATCAAAAAGACTTTTTACTGTGGCTCAGAACTAAAATCCAAGTATCTAGGTTTTCAGTTTAATGCCTTTAGTCATTAGATTTCAATCTTTCCTGCCCTTGGGCTTTATACAATACCTGAATGTATTATTAAAGTGCTCTGTAAAATCTTCCCTGAGGATCTTTAAAAACAACCCACAATGCTGTTTTGCTTTTGGTACAACTCTACTTACAAGGAGGAGGAACAGTATTTTCCTCCTTTTTAAGACCTGAATCTATCTCAAAGTAGGTCAAGAAAGTATGTAATTCTCCAGTATGGGAAGCATTTCAAATTACCCACAGTGGATTTGAAATTTGAATTCTGAAATAACCATTTTACATTGTCCTAGCTCAATTTTATTTTCTCAAATGGCTACAAAACCCATTGTCTAAAATTGGGTTTGTATGGTGCCTGGGTAAAAGGATCTATTGCAAACATACAGCAAACTCCTTTTAATTTGGCTATTCAAGGACCAAATAACTTTTAGAGTTGTGCTTATTTTGCATATCTTGTATTGGGAATGAAGCACAGACAGATGATATTAATGAAAATCAGAGATTTGTCAGGATCAAAGGATCTTAGAGGTCATCTTTGTCACTATCACCCCCCACCTTCTGTTTAATAATCATCTGGGAGAATTTAAAAAGCACATTTGCACATTTCTAGTGTCTCATTCTACAAAACTGTGTCTGATCTAGAGCAGAGAAAGCATATCAGTAGCTTTTTTTAAAGTTCTCCAATCACTTAATATTCAGGAAGATTTGAAAGGCACACATTTATTCAAACTCTGGCAAATTGAAAAGGAGAAAAGGAATTATCTGCTTTCTAGAAGAAAGACCGTATCACATGGGCTAAGAAAGTATAAGCTGGTTCTCTAACAATTTGTCCTACCTGGAGAAAGAGCACAGAAGTCTCAGATAATCAAATGGTGAGGATGATAGTCTTAATTCCTGTATCCTAACATATAAAATCTACTAAAAATAAGAAGCGCTGTAGCTTTATGACAAAAAAAAAAAAAAAAAAAAAGGTTAAAGGAAAGGTAGGAATGAAGGTAAGCAGAAACAGACAGGAAGAGAGAGGAGGAAGAAGCATTTTTTAAAAAATTTTATTTAGTTGCTTTTCTTCGTTGTCCCCCACAATAGTTCTGGGTCTTGAACCCAGGTCCTTGGGGTATGTGTGGACTGCACCGGCAGACTCAAGCTACCAGGATGTACCAAGAAACTATTGTCTAACAAAATTATAGGCCAATATAGCATTAATAAAATAAAATTACTGACCCATGTCAAAAAAGAACATACAGAATATATAGTTTTTAAACAACATCATACAGTCCTGGATGCTGGGATTAAAACTCCTACAAAATGATATTTAACTTAAAATAGTTACATGTGGTTACTTATAGAAAAACATAGGCACGTGCCATAGCTGCACATATGGGTTCTTGCTCTGTCATCGGAGTAGAAGTTTAAATGAGCAGACCTAACACCAAAATTCTGTACGTTTGGAAAAAATACTAAAAATAATAAAACACACCTATATACTACTATGATGCAAAGTTCTTTCAATAAAATGTATAAAACAAACAAATAGATAAATAACATCATATTCTAGAATAAAACAATGGTGGGACTAATGTCAAAGAGATACAAGAACCAAATGAAAGAGCTCCCTATGACTAAAGTAAGAATAATTTGAGAAGCAAAATAAGGAAAATTACAACCCAAAATGTTAAATAGATAGTCATGAGTCCATTAGATCTAGTAAAATATATAAATGGAGGAAAAGGCAGATCTCCAAAGCAGAATTCCTTACTGCAGAAATTCTGGTATTACACATGAAATGTATAAACCTCACTCCTGATACATTTGTTATTATTTTCTTTCAAAGATTAGCATGCAAAGTAGAAAAAATAACTTTATTGTGAAGAAAACTGACAAATACTACCACAAATCAAGTAAGAGTGACATCAATAATGATATCATATCGATAGTGCTCTTGATATGATATATGGAAAACGGCACTTTGCCTCTTTGATCTTCCTCCTAAAAAATATATGATGCCAGTCTCCTCATGAGAAAAATCTCCCACTTGAAGGATATTCTAAAAAAAATAACTTACTTGTACTTTCTTAAAGCCAACACACAAGGAATATCTGAGAAACTGTTAGAAGTAAGAGAAACCTGAGGGAATGTTATAAATAAATGTTATTAGCTGCCCTGGATGGAATTCTGGACAGAAAATAGACATTAGGCAATAAATAAATCTGAATAAAAATAAACATTTGAAAACAAAAAATAAAAATTTTCATTATTCATCAATGGTGACAAACCTATTATTCTAGTATAAGATCATAATAGGAGAAATTAAGTGTCGGCTACATGGGAACTCTTCTATAACTCTCACAATATTTTTTAAATAAAGGTGCAGGCAGGAGTGAAAGCATATAGGCAGGTAGGCAGGAAGAGAGGAGGAAAAAATATTTATTTATTTATGTTATTTATTTGTTCATCTTGACTCCCTTCTCCTCCTCCCCCGCTGGTCCCCTGTCTGGGACCTGAGTCCTTGGGATGTATGTGTGACTTTGTCCAGTGGTCTTATCCGCTAAGCCACCAAGGTGCACCTTTTTACAATAATCCTGTCATCTAAACCTGTTCTGAAAGTAGTTTATTAGAAAAAAAAATTCCTTCTCTCTGAAGAAAAGATCACTACCCTGTCCTTTATTCTTGCACGCAGTTATTCATGATTCCTATCTATCATAGAAAATAGAGGTCATCGTGGTCTCTATTTGGAGTTGCTTAAATATTACCCATAATTTCAAAACCCAATCATGGAGAAATTTTCTACATTAATTCCAGAGTCAGTTATTGCAAATATTATCTGTGCCATAACAGCTTCACATTACTGGGGACTAGTTCCATATTCTATGGAACATAATTCAGGTTTTCAAGATAGAAAATCTCCAAACATTGTTCTCCCACTGTAATGAAACCTATATTTTTTCATGGTCACTAGCCTTGCCAAGCTATTTTTCTCTTGGATATTCTCATGGATTTTTTTTTCCAACAGTGGCTGCTGTTCAAACTTACATAATAGAATTGTCACACTTTATAAACTGTGTTGAATATTCTGATCCTTTTCATTTGAAGAAGTCCTCTATTTCATGCCCAACTAGCTTTGAGGTCCTTCTGAGATAATCAAGTAGTCATTGGCACCTTGCATGCAGCAGCCACGGCTGCGTGAAGAGTCCATAAATTCAATTCTCTGTGCAAAAGCCATGGAAAACAGCCTTCCAGCTTAAAATACTGGCAAGCTGCTCTATTCAATTTGAGGCTTAGCCTGATAAACAAAATTTTGGAGGAAATCTTTTATCATTGATTGCACATTATCAAGAGGCTTAGATGTAAATTTCGACAACTGCTTTCTCCACAGAGTAATATTACACACTGCTTTTTTCAGGCTACTTATTATATTGATGCTATTTTTGTGATTCAGCTTCCTCATAATTTGTGATCACAATCCCTGCAGCCTCAGCTAGACCATTGTCCTGATTCAGTGCGATAATATGATCTACTCTGAGAATTCAGTCCATGCTATTATTCCTGCCTCACCTCAGATAGTGAGCTGCCATTGCACATCCTAAACTAGTTACAAGTAAGAATTCCACCTAACTAGTATAGATTGCTATTTATTTGTATCTGACCTGAGGCAATTTCCAACACAGATGACTCTTTAACTTGCTGTAATTGAAGTATTCCATGTTCTCAATGAAAGTCTTAGAGACTCAACTTTTTCATTTCCCTGAATATTACCTATAAATCTCCACAAAAGCTTGTAGTAGTCCTCTGAAATACTTCAGTTGGAAATGTCTTTCTAAATATGTAGTTCTACTTTATCAGAGCCATACATCAAATCTTATCAGGAAAAAGAGAAGACAAACATTCTTTTTAAAACATCCTCATTCTCATCTTTTTTATTTCATAATGGTAAATATGATACTGCATTATTAAACTAGACTATGTAAAAAAACAAAAAGCAAAAACCCAAATCACAAATTGATTAGTAAGTGAAAACAAGGGAACTTAATATAAACAAATGCATGCATGCATACAGATGTATACAGACACACAGACATACAAGTATGTCTTAGTAAATGCAAATAAACATATACATGTAAATTCTTGAACCATAGAGAACTCACCTTAAATAAACCTTAATATTTGTTCTTTTTATTTTCAAAAGACCCAATTAAACCTTTTGAGGGGGATGCATTTTAAATTAAAAGATGAATTGGAAAAGTTTCCAAATTGTATGGATATACATATGTATATATGCATATTATGTACTTCATTAAGATCAAACTATCCATTCTCATAAGTAGTGTAAATAAGAAGCAACTCTATCATAAATAGTTTTAAAAGGCAACTTTCCTTTATACTTAATTAAAAAGCAATTCTCTCATTTTTGTTTTCTTAAATAATTAGCATGAAGTATAGTAAAAATATCAAATCACTTTAAGTTTTCATTATATTATTTATGTACCAAGAATGCCCTCACTAAGGTATTCAGAAGTAAAGACATTCTTCAATGAGGCAAACCATGATCAGTTTATAGTTTATAAGAATTAAGATAATTGCTTTTGTGTCTCCCAACATCCATTTAGCATGAAGTTAAAACATGTCATTGTTAGGTAAAAGTATTCCCTGGGTTCAATTTCTATGTTTGGCATTTATCTCATAATAAAATATCCCAAAATCACAGGTTTTGATACAAAATGGCATATGTTAAGCAGCAGCTCTAACTAATACTTAATATGAATGTCAGAACAAGTCACTGATTTGCTGGACTCGGTATTTTTTTTAATTGTCATGTAAAAACAAAATGAGTTATCTTTTAAATATAGATTTAATTTCAAGTAAAATAAAAAAAAAAATGAATGCCAAATAAAGAAATAGATAACTGGTCACTAAGAACAAAAATAGATCAGTACTAAATATTTTGATTCCTCGTCACTTTGTATTGAAAAGATCTGAGAGATTATTAGACTTTTGTTCCTTCCTTTATTCAAAAATATGTTTTTATTGCTTTGACTATGTTGGGAATTGTGGCTACAGCAGTAGACAAAAAGAATCACTAGTTCTACTTTAATATATTTTAAATTTGAACGAAGACAATTTTTGTTTGTGTGACCTTGAGCAAATGTCTAAATATTCTTCGCTACTATTTCTTCAGGCATGTTGATTTTAATATCACAAGATCAAAATTAAATGAAAAACTAAATAATATAAAGGCATTTTGTAAACTTCAAAGTAGAGACTGTCTTATTATATGTATTCCAAAATAATAATTATTTACAGATATGGCTGTAGTGAAGTGAGATGAAGAGAATGACTTGGTTTTTAAAAATATTCAGGTGAAAAAATGAAATAACTAACATACTTATAAAGTAAATATACGTCTTCCATAGTTAGATTTATGTTCTGTAAATATTATTTGTGGCAAGAGTCTCTGATTTGTCAATATCAAAAGTTGTCAACATTGAGTCTATACTGTTCTCCTTTATTTCTTTAGTTATTTTCCCTATGAATAGCACATGATGATCTCTCTGTAAAGAACTCCTAAATAAAATAGGGCCATTAAAAAAAAAAAAACTAATAGAACAATGCAAGCAAAATATATCATTTCAAGAACAGTTTTCAGCTCATAGATAGCCAAGTTAAAAACATACTATCACTTTAAATTTTTATAGGTAAAGGTAGAGATTCCTAGTGCCTGTCACTTCTTTTAGGTACATCTGTATTGATAATGATTTAAGAAAATGGTCATTAATGGTCTCCAAGGTAAAAAAGTTCAAAATATGCATTATAAGTAAATACAGAGTTAGATAGAACTTCTGAAAAATGTCATTCTAATGCAATTAAGTGAATATTTGAGAAGCACAATTCAAATGAAATTTTATAAATATGCCAAGGTAGTCTCTGCTATTTTCTCTATAGCATGCAATTCATTGTGGTTTCTGATATTAAAAGCCTATTATGCATTATTATTAGCCTTTTTGGGTAGACTACAAAATAAAAGAGGACAGTTTCTGTTCATAGGTAAGAGAGTCATTTATCATGTTCCATAAAGCCTGAGTAACTTACATTTTTACAAGCTTTGCAATAATTTTAATGTGATTCATAATCTTAAATGAATCCAATTTTTTTCCAGAGCTAGTTGCTAATTTGTACATTATGAGAGTTTCTCCAATTATAATTGGAAACAATATTATGGAATTAATTTATACCTAAGAATATGCTTCCAAAACAAATTATTTATATCATCTTACAAAAGTATCACCACAGGGTTCTCTTTTATTATTGTGTCAAATGTTATTATTAACTAACAAAATATGCACACCTATTATCTGTATAAGGAAAACTACAAAGTCTGATGAAAGATATAAAAGAAGAACTAAATAAATAGGAAGATTCAATATTGGCAAAATATAATTTCTTCCCAACTTGATCCATATATTCAGTGTGATCATAATCAAAATCATAGCAAGTTGTTTTGTTGACAAAATGATTTTAATCTTCATACAAAGAGACAAAGGTTTAGTATGGGCAACTCTTTTTTTTTTTTAAGGAAAGGTGCAGACAGGAATGAAGGCAAGCAAACAAGCAGGCAGCAGAGAGAAGAGAAAGAAGCACTTTTTTTATTTAGTTGTATACATTGTTTTCTCCCTCCCACCCCCAACAACCACCCCTGACCCAGGATCTTGAACTGGGAACCTTGGAATGTATGTGGGACTGCTCCCAGGGTATACTAGTCTGCCAGGATCAGAATTATCTAATTTTAAGACTTATCACACAATAATAATCAAGTGATATTCATGAAAGAATAACAAACAGATCAATTGAACAGAATGCAGAGCCTGAAAACAGACCCACAACAAATATACTCTAATTATCTCTGACAAAATAAGAAAGACAATATAACTGAGCAAAATTCACTTCTTAATAAACGATGCTAAAAATCTGGATGTACGTATGCGAAATATAAATCTAACCATAAACCTTAAACCCTTCTCAAAAATTAACTCAAAATAGATTATAGGTCTAAACGTAACACTACAGAACTCCTAGAAGATAATCTAAGGAAATCTCTGGGTTTGGTGATGACTTTTTAAATGCAATGCCAAGGACACAATGCATGAGAGAAATAATTGATAAGGTAAACTTAATTAAGATTTAAAGCATCTCTTCTAGAAAAGGCAGTATCAAGAGAATTAGAAGACAGGCCACACTGAGAATAGTATTTGCACAAGACACAACTTTTAAGGAATGGTTATCCAAAATATATAGCAAACTCTTAAAAGTCAACAATAAAAAAATACAATGCAATTTTAAAAAATGGATCAATGACCTTAACCAAAGAATATATAGAGATGGCAAATAAGTATATAAAAAGGTTCCACATTGTATACTCTCTGGGAAATACAAAAAAAAAGCAATAAGATATCACTACACACCTATGAGAAGACCAAAATCTAGACCAATGACAACATCAGATACTGGTGAGGAAATGGTGACAAATTCTCAATTTATTGTTGGTAGGAATTCAAAATAAAGCAACTACTTTGGAAGACAGTTGGGCAGTTTCTTACAAAGCTAAGCATACTGTACCATATGTTCTACCAATCATGTTCTTTGACAAGTGTGAGATTTGAAAAAGAAATAAAAACTATTCAGAAACCTGTATGTGGTGTTAATAACATTTTTATTAATAATTGCTAAAACATGGAAATATCAAAGATATCCTTCAAAAATGAAAAGATAAATTAGCTGTAGTGTGTTCAGTTAAAAGAAATGAGTTATCAAACATGAAAAGGCATGGAGGACACCTAAATCTCAACAAGTTACATTTCCATGCATTTGCTATATGATATTTTGAAAAATTCTTTATGAAGAACATAAAAATATCAGGGTTTAATGGGGAGAGAAGGATGAAAAGAGGATTTGAAACTATTCTGTATGAAATGATACTGGTGGATGTATGTCATTACACACTTACCAAAACTACTCAATGTCAACAGCAGAAATGGAACTCAATGTAAGCTCTGGAGTTTATGCTGCAAGGAAGTGTCAGTGTAAATTATTGGTTATGACAACCACACACTCTGGTGTGGGATGCTGAGTGGAGAAGATTCTAGGTGTGAAGGGATGAGAGTACTTGGGAGCTTTTTGTTCTTTTCATCAGATTTTGCTATAAATCTAAAACGACTTTAACATCAATTTTCTACTAATTAAAAAAGCATGATTTTACTTGAGTCCTTTTTTAAGCTAATGACCACAATTATAAATTTAAAAAAAAAAAAAAACACTGAGAAAGTTACACATAACCCGTTAATGAAAATTTGGCAAAGTAGGGTCCCAAAAATAACTATTAAAAAAAAGTAAATATTTGAAAAGCTGAAAAGCTATACTAATAAATAGCAACCAAATAAAATCACTAAGGCTGCAATTTTGATACTATGTAGAATAGGAATATATGATGGAGAAATTATGAGGTACTCAAAAATAAATAATAATCCTCCATAACTTTTGGCTAAAGAGCATTTCCTATAGATCTAGAAAATATTTAGAATTAAAGACCATTGAAAGCACAAATTGTTAAAGTTTAGGGAAGATAATTAAAAAGTTAGAATTTTCTATGTACTTATATGTAAGAAAATTAGAAAGATTGAAAACAAACAAGCAAGAATGTTGAAAAACAAGAAAGTAAATCTAAAAAAAAATCAGAAAAGTCAGGAATAAGTAGGAAGAGCAGGAATAAGGAAGAAGGGCAATAAAAGTAAATTAGCAACAAAAACCAAATCTGATTCTTTGCAAAGATACATATTCTAGACAGAATGAAAAAATGATAAAAAAAAATCAAACAATGAAACAAACAATAAAGACAAAAAAAGTGAAGAAATTAAGATAAAGCAAAGAGACAAGAATTTACAAAATATTGTTCTGAGCATCAATATGTCAAGAAATTTTAAAAATACAACATGTAGGAATTTGGGGCAAAAAGACCTGTTTTTTAGCAACAGAACTAGTAAATCAAATTTTCTTAATAATACTCTTCTTAAGCTCTGACACAAGCATTATATTTTAAGGCCCTATCAATTCTAAAACGGCCATTCCGAGTTTATTCATGTATTCTTGTTTAGAAAATATTTTGATTATTATAGGAGAATTTATGGGGAGAATTCAAATGTCCATGTTAACAAAGATCAGACTGAGCCACTTGAAGTCATTTGACCTTGTGCTTCCTGGAGGAGACTATTATTTGTGCATGATTATGTCCCAAATATCTAATAGTGAGGGCTCAATAGGTGGTTACAGAATAGAGGAATATAGTGGGGTCAACAGAGGAATGGGTTCATTTATAAACATAATGTGGTTCAGAAAACTGTTTAGTTATAATTCAAACAAGTTCATTAAAATGAGAAGTTAATACTCATAAAAGGGGAAGGCTTCTTACATTTAAATGAAAGAATGGATTCATTTTTGTTTATGGGAAATAATGCAACTGTGTGTTTTCATTTGGGGGCTTCATGTCTTATGTTAATCCAAGATACACTTGTCAAAACAAAAGAACCCACAGATCCCAACAAAAATAACAGGACGCAGAACTGTGGTCCTGGACAGGGAGAGGGGGTCCGGGTGGGGAGGGTATAAGGTGGGGTGGGGGGAGGGGTCCCACGGCAAAGAAAAAGAGGAAAAGTAGTGGTGACAGACACTGGAAAACTGGTGGTGGGTGTGGTGTGAAATGTAGACTGAGATGACATTTCAATATTGTAAAATGAATATAGCATTGTGAGCAAAAGATATAATAAATATTACTATTAAAAATAAAACTTAGCCTCCACCCTTCCCAAAGCTTCTTATCTAACTGATAGAAGTACTTCACCATCATTAGATAATTCTGAATTTTAGTACTCTTGTAGGATCTTAATAAATATCACCAGTCCTCTCTATCCAGGCTCAAATATGAAAGAGAAAGAAAGAGGAGGATAGAAAGAAAGAGTGAGAGAAGAGAACTGAGCTATATCCAGTCAAAACTTGAAGGTTATGTTGTCATTTTTATTATTATTATTAACTGAAGACAGAGCTTAGAATCTTTAATGATGGCTTGCTAATATATTTATTTGAATTACAGAGATTTACTCTGCAGATTATGGTACATCTGGAACTCATAGGAAAAGATTCTGTCCTATCAAGCCTCCCACAAAAGGAGTTGACAATTATTCCCGAAAGGGAGGAGGAAAGAGCTAAGCTAAACACATCAGACATTTCTTTCAATGACATCACAGAAAGACGTGAGAAGTGAGGAAAGAAATTGCAAGTGGTACCCAATAGGTTGGAAGCATTCTCTAAAACAAATAAAGTCAGATTGAAAGGAGATTCACTCCTACCAGTAACCAGAGTACTCAGGACATTTTTATTTTTTATAATAAATACTGTATGTAGGATTCTTACCTTTTCTATGTATACATGGAGGCATCATTCCATGTATCCAGATTTAAATCTATTCTACAAATAGGAAAAAAAGTCAGGGAAAAGATATTCTTACCTATTCAGATTCATTTAATATCAAATATCAATCATCTAAAACAGGACCCATGTAAAAATGAAACTAATTAGAAAAGCTGTGAATGGTTAGAGAACACACATATACTGCATGCATCCAGCAGTAAAATTAATTGAGTCCTGGGTATGTGAGACCTCACTACCCAAAGCAAATCTCAGTATTAATCAGGACCATACTGTTGTCAAGTGGCTGGGTGAGCATGGCTGTTGATCATATGCAAAACAAGTGTCCCTTAGCAGTTTTGGCTTGGTTCAGCTAGAAGTCCTTTCCTTTTTTTTTTTTTTTTTTTAATCCCAGTCTATAGATCAGCCTCTTCTCTTAAAACCGATAATAAACTCTCCTAAAGATATTTATATCTTTCAAAGACTTAGATCACATATTCTGGTCCAGATCATAATATCACATCATTAGGGTCGCTGTTATTTTCAGCGTTTTACAGTTTTTGAAATTATAAAACTTGGGTGGTATGCCCACCTCCTTTGTGTCCTTTAATGAAATTGACTTAGCTTTAGCTTCCTGAAGTCCTAAAATGGATTAAACATATTGCCATTACCTAATTGATACAAGAATTCAAAAACTATCACAACAATTATTATTAAAATTGCTTGACTATACAGCAGTACACCATTATATGATATAAAAAGCAAATCTGGGTTAGCAGCCATGGTCCCAAGTTCACATTCTTAGTTACATCCCTCCCTCATACATCATTTTGAAGAAATCATTTAATTCTCCCATGCATCATGTATAAAATCACAGAAGGTCTTTCACTACAGCATCCTATTTTTATAAAGCTCGAATCATAGTCACAATAATCTAAAATATTTCATTATCAGTTCTTTGTCATTTTCTTAAAATGTATTATTCTTTACTGGTCTCAACCTATTTTTTATGTTATTTACTGCATTGTTTATAATGATCTTTCTAGAATTTTATGAAGGGAGATTTTACCTTTCAATGAACATGCATTACGTAGAGACTTTTGGACATAAAAAAAACAACAAAATCAAGAATAGTATATGGTTAACTTCCTTAGATGTTCACACCAGAATTCCTTTGAATAAAAAAAATTGATATTCACCTAACCTAAAGTAGTTATTGACTAGAAAACCCATCAGCCACTTCAACTGAGGGAAGAGCATAATGTTTCTGGAAAACTGGGTTAAGGAGTTTCTTTAGTAAAATTATATTTCCAGATTTTAGATCTAAAGGTACTGAGATTTATATTTTGAAATCTATTTCATTAAAACAAACAATATGGCTGGACACTCTTTTAAACAGAGTTTTGTCTGAGAAATCAAGAGTTCATCTACATATGACTGTCTCAGGAAAGGTAAATGAAACGAGAATCTTAGAAGTAAGCCACTAAATTCTCCAATAACAGAAAAATCTGTGAACATATGGACTAATACCTTTACTTTTAAGTATGCATTTTATGGAAAGATTTTATTGAAAGCTTTATATCTCCTTATTTTAAACCAAAATTAATCAAACGTAATTACTACAAATCCAAGACTACAAATAAGTTCAGATAGCAAAAACTGCTAAGTATCAAATATTCTAATTAGGTGCCATAGAACATCCACAAAAGAGAGAAAAAAATGTTTGATAGGTATAGGAATGAAATAGTCTTAACAGTCTGGGGCCATTTGTGGAAAGCTAATCTGCCATGTATGGCTAAAAGCCTCCCAGTTCATTTTTATAATAAAAACAGACCAGAACAATCACCAAATGTTAAATTATGTTCATTGTACTGTGTTCCAATGTGCATAAAAAAACTGGTATCAAATGTAAAACTTCACTCAAAAATTTTCTGATATTTAATATACATATAATTACTTTTACAGAAAAGTTTTCACTTATGTGAAATTCTTTTTTTCTACATAATGCCAGAGACATAAGTCATTTGCTTCACTCTAGAGCTGACTAAGTCTCAAGCTCCTCTTCAATTTTATAAAATTAATCATCAGGATTTTAAATGCATTCAATTCCATGTTGCCTTAAAAATAAGTAAACATTTGCTTTACTAATCTGATTATTTATCTTCCTCACTAGGATAGGAATATTTGTCACTTGTTTATTGTTAAATCCACTGCCCACAAATTAATACTGGCAATAGTAGTGCAATAATTTTTTTTTTTGATTTATTATTCATGAGGCATTATAAACAGATCTGCAAAACAAACTTGCAAAACTGGTATTGACCTCACCACACCTTAACTTTTTAAATCTCTTCCTTTAACTAGTTCACATCAAACACTTAGTTAGAAATTCATCTCTAATAAAATTGACAAAACATGAATAAAAATGACAACTAATATTAATAGAACATGATAATAAAACTAATCCTGAAGGGATATCTAGAATGTTAAATGCAATCCTTTTTCTACTTATCCCTTGTAGAGCTTTTTCCTTTTCGTTGCTTTTGTTTTAATAGTTTTATTGATATGTAATTGAAGTAAATCATTATGTAATTTAAGGTGTACAGTATAATGGCTTGACTTACTTCTATTGTGAAATGATTATCACATTAAGTTTAATTAGTACTCATCATCACATACAGATACATTAAAAAGAAAAAGAAAAAATACCTTGTGATAAGAATCATTTTTTTAAAGGAAAGGTACAAGCAGGAATGAAGGTGAGCAGAGGAAGGCAGGAAGAGAGAGGAGGAATAAACATTTTATTTTATTTTTATTTAGATCATCTAAATAAAACTGGTTGTTTCCCATCCAGGCCCAGGACTCAAACTCAGGAGTATGTGACTTGCACCTTTGGAGATGATTGAACTACCACTCTACGAGGTGTGTCGTGATAAGAATTCTTAAGATATACCCTCAACAGCTTTCCTAATATCATACAGCAGTGCTAACTATAGTCATATTGCTGTACATTGTATGTCTAGTACTCAGTTATCTCATAACTGAAAAATTGTAGCTTCTAATCATCCTCCTCTTTAGTTGTGCCTTTTTTCCCATTAACATTAAAAAATACACTGACTTTATGTATAGTTAAATAAAACAAAAAAGGAACAGACAGATGGACAAATTTCAAGCCTATGAACTCTGTTTATGAGTGTCCTGTATAAAACACTTGCTCATGCAAACAAAAACTTGACATGAGTTACCATACTGTTGGGCTATTTTAAGACACACAAAATACAGTGCAATATACTATCCCAAATGTTAATTTAAAACATAGTAGTAGCCAAAGAAAGTAAAAATATGCTTAAATTATTATTTATTGAATTCCTATCATATGTAAGATTGTCTATTTAATTTGTGTACCTACCTAATTTTATTTAAGATCTACAGCATTTCTGTATTAGTTTCCCATTGCTACTATAACTAACTATCACAAAGTTATTGGCTTAAAATACATATCTACAGAAGTCTGACTTGGGTCTCGCTGGGATAAAATACGACATTGTCAGGACTGTGTTATTCTGGAAGATCTAGGTGAGGAGTCATTTCCTTGCTCTTTCCAGCTCTGATAGGCTCCCCACAATCCTTGATTTAAGGTCCCTTCCTCTATCTTCAACATTACATTTTTCAAACAGTTCTGTGCTCATTTCCCTCTGAGACTTTTTCTTCTGCCTTCCTTTTTTTTTTTTTTAAATGACTGCTTTCTGTCCACATTGATACTCCAAATTAAATTCCTTACTTAAGGTTAGTTGATTAGCAAATTTAATTTTGTCTTCCATCTTAATTCACTTCTGCCATGCATCCAAACATAATCACAGGTTCTGGAGATTAGGAAATGAATATCTGTGGGGATCATAATCCTACTTGCTACAAACCCTCTAAGGGAGTAAAATAATTCTAATTTGTAACAAGGCTATATTTTGATATTTTTATGCAGGGGAAGATACTAGGTATTTATACCCTTGTTGATCATATAATTCCAATTGTGCGCACAGAAAATTCAATTAACATTAATTTACAAATTATTACTATATATGTTGTTCAAAATATCAAAAAGAAAAGTACATATATTTTTTCATATTCTGACAGCAATAAAAGTCTGTATTTAACTGACATATAATAATAGCATTAATAGCATTAATCATAATTCACCTACTATTCTTTTAAAAAACAAAACTAAACTAAAAGACCAAATTATTGACTCTATCAACCTTACTAGATAGGTCTGAAGTTCATTTTAACTTGTCATCATAATTTTTTATTGTCAAAAGATAATGAAAGTTTTAGTTAACCAAAATCAGTTTTGAAACATGTCTGCGTTAAATTAGACTATACGGGCATCTTCAGACATGTTATCCAAAGTAATCTTATAGGTGCATTAGAGAAAATAATTCCTTCCTTGTAATAAATCTGTGACAAATAAGACTTACTTGTATCTGCCACAATGAATGGCACATAATAATTATCCACCCACACCCTGCACATCACATAATATTCATATTTTGACCAGTACATTAAATTTGTGGATTTGCTATTTGTAGTTATATGTCCTAGAAGATGCCACTTTGCTGCTTTGATCCTGTGTCTTTATTCACTAAAAAGGAGTTTAAAGAATCGATTTGTTCTGAGCATTAAATGAGATCCTGACTATGAAAGCACTTGTAAACTGTTAAGAGATTAATATTATTCTAGGACCTTTGGTTTAAAGTTCAGGAATTCTTAAATCTTAAATGGTTATCAGAGTGTTCCCTATCAGAATATTAAGGATCAATGAGCTGTCTCATTTTCTTTCTCAACAGTGCATAACTATTAAAGCAAAAACCAAGAAACATTCCTGTGCCAAAATTCAGAAGTTTTTCCCTAGGCTTCTAACACCAATTGTCCTGCAAAGTAATTCACTCTAACAAAAAAAAATCTAGGAACTGTTCTCCAAGTCCATGTCTGCAATTTCAAACAGACTCATGCTGCCATCTGCTTCTTCTGATAAGCGACTCATCTGTCTGCTGAGAAGGTAGAGAAAAGGCTCACTAAGAAAGAATAATGCAACTCTGCAACCCTTATTGCCTCACTGGGTGGTTCATGGACATACACCAACTAATTAGGGGTCAAACCAACATTTTTAGGATGTATTTGGATGGGATTTGAATTCATTGTGACTGCACTCTAAACAACTCTACCTACAGCTCCTGGTGTAATTTGGACAATGAACCCAGCATCTGCTCCCTTTCTGCAACAAGGCATAACAAGACAGAAGTGTGATTAAGGGATTTAACCTACCTAAGTGGCATTATGATATCTTAAAAAACTGGGATGAGAAGTATTCCTATATAGACAAGGAACTATGTGTGCTTATGTATATAAGAGGAGCTATAGTAATTCAGATTTCTCACACCTAGTAGTACAAAATGCAAAATTAAACATTTTGAAATAATCCAAATAAAAAGGTTTCTTCAAAATAATTGGCAGTCTTTAGTTGTTACGTACAATTTGTTCTGTCTACTCGAGGTTTATAGTTAGAAAGCTAATTGAAGATATTTATATGCATATAAATGCCTCCATATGCACAGAGATTACTATAAGTACTTGTGAAAAAAATGTTGATAACACATAACTCTGGGGAGTACAATAAAACTTTAGGTGGTAGGGAAGTTTGACAGCAGAAATTTTCACTTTTGACCCTTTTATCTTCCTTTACTCTCTGATTATTTTAAAATCCTTAACCTATATTGCTTTATATAATTAAAAACACCTAATTAAAAAAGAGAATTGAAAATTAAACCTAATTTGATTGAATCCATCTAATTTTAAAGTAGTTTTGAACTTGAAATCAAGAAACCAAGTTAGTTCTTGCTCTACTAATAGTACTACGATTGATACTAAGAGAATTCATTTAAGGAGTCTTCTTTATATATCAATAAAACTGGGACAGTATAATCAGATCTAGTTCATCTTTCAGAGTTGTATTATGGCTAAAACCAGATTTACTGCAACATACTGCATTATGAATATTATTTTGTTAATAGACAGTGGTCAAGTGTCTAGTTCCCAAGTGAGAGAGACACATTTTCTGCATATTCAGAAGAAAATTTCCATTTGCTTGAATAATTCAGACAATGCTATCAACAAAACCAGTAATTCATTCAAAATACAAAATATTATATTTTAAATGAATGCTGTAT
The DNA here is from genome assembly GCA_004363575.1 of Solenodon paradoxus. Taxonomy (NCBI): domain Eukaryota; kingdom Metazoa; phylum Chordata; class Mammalia; order Eulipotyphla; family Solenodontidae; genus Solenodon; species Solenodon paradoxus. The sequence goes on along the minus strand of RJWH01000446.1, from coordinate 683,775 downwards.
GCTGACAATGCTGCATAATACTTATCTGTAAAATAGCTATTTTATTAGTTTTCAGGACACAGTACTGGATGATGGATATTATTATTCAAAATCCCTCATTTGACATTTATTCCACTCATAACTCATTTTAACTTTTTTTAATTAAAAAAATGTAGGTTCTATACTAATAATTGGTGTGTTACAAAACTAAAATAGAGTCATCATATTTATAGCTGACTATATGTAAACTATGGTTGAATTTTTAAATGACTCAGCAGAAACTGTTAAAATGAAATAATAGAAACAATATGGCAAAAATGTTCCATGCAAGGTAGTGGGCTCTCTTCTTTACCCAGATTTTTAGAGACTTACAGGAATACATCTTCCCCTATAGGATGGTCTTTCTCTTCAGCCAATGACAAGTTAGTAACAGTATTAATACCAAGTGTATTTCTAATACCTTTTCACTAAGGATGCCACAGCACTTTGAGCTATATAGTCACATAAATCTCCAGATTTCTGTGAGCTTTGGAGGAACTGTATTATTAAAGTCATTTAGCAAAATCAGGACACACAGAGGGGAATATATAGTCGAAACAAAACAAAATAACACAACAGAAATCAGCAAGATAGCTATAGGGTTGAAACTTCATCTCATTGGTTGCATTTTTGTTGGTTAGTGTTGGATTTGTTTTCGCTTAATGTCCAGAGTGACACTTTCACTCCTAAGATCTGTGGACCAGTAACATCAGGATCCTCATGGAACCTATTAGAAATGTGATTCCAGATCCACCTCAGACCTTCTGATCAGTGATTTACATTTGAGTAATATACTCAAATGATTCGTATGTTCAGTGATGCTTGAGAAATTGTTCTATTAAAAAGACCTAACAATTTTCCTCTTTTTAAAAATTCTTCCTATACAGATGCACGGCAGATACAGGGTAACTATTTGCCAAACTCATTTTTGTTTCCTTCTGAGAAGTTAGGTATTTATTATTTGACCGCTGATTCAATATGGGTGGAAGTAAGAGAACACTCTTTGTCATCTGAGCCAACATGACCCTATTCTTTTACCTCTCTCTTAATTTAATCTCAGTTTACAGAGTGACAAGGGAATTAGTGAGTTTACTGAAGTTACGGAAATGTCAACAATGTGGATCCCTAAATGTTCTATTTTAGAGTAGGTAGGACTATTGCAATATTTTATACTATTTGAGGAGTAATTGCTAAATTTTAAAAGTAGAGGCTTATATAAGTTAGAAGAATGTTTTATAAATTATATGCACTTGATTTGGATCTTTTAACTTATAAGTGCAGCCTCCTAATTCTTTCGGTTTCATTTTGTCATGTTTCTTTGTAATTTCCTTACTCATCTCTCAGTAAAATCAATTATGTATAGCTTTTTGACTAGAATTTTTATATTGCTTAATGATTCTCATTTTCAAAGTTAGGAAAAATTCAGAGAAAATTATTAGTTATTGTTCCAATTTTATTGATACACAATGCCCCCTGGTCTATGTTATTACTTATGTATGACACTGGGGGGCTATGGAAATTTATTAACATCCCTTATTCATTCTTCTTTTTGAAAATATGTTTAATAATTCACATATCTATTCAGAATGTTTGTTTATTTAGTCTTTATTATAAGTGAGCCACATGTGGAAAAATTAGAAATCCCCTCTGGCGTAAAAATTACCTTTTCTGATTGATGAAACCATAATAAATGATTCATAATTAGCTCTTTGATTTTTTGTTATGACTGGTCTCTTCAAATACAACACACTTAAAGACATAGATACAAATACAATTCCTATTTCTAATAGAACTCTGCAGTCATGTAGAGAAAATGATCTCAAATGGAGGATCATTAGATACCTTTTTATAAATGTTTCTCTGTAGAATAAAACCTTAAAATGAGCGGTGTCTTATGTACTACACCGCTCAAGCCATTAGCCAGCAATTCACTAGTAACACCATTTTATTTACAGATATGAAGTTATTGCAAAGAAGGAAAATAAGACCTTGCTAAAAAAAAAAAAAAAAAGTGAAGAGCTGTCAAAGAAAATTTAGATTGTTAAAGAAGAGCAAAACTGAATCTAAGTCTCTCTTTTTTATTTATAAAATAACCTCATATTAACATATAAATATCAGTGATGATTAATGGCCACCATTAATGTAGAGTGATTTGCTTATGCTTTTTAAGATGAATTAATTTGGTTCTAAAAAAAGTATTTTGGAGATTTTGAGTTGAATTATTTTTAACACTAGGCAGATTGCCCAATTTTTTCTTTGAATTCAATGTAATTTGAATCCTTTTGCTACATTATAATCCAATATTTGACTTGATTTTCCTCATTGAACAACCATAGAAATATAATAGCTAAGTCTATCATCTCACACAGAGATTACAAGAAATGCTATTAATCCATTATGATGAAACATTTCTCAAAAAGCTTTACCCAAGGTCAGTTCATTGCTGTGCCAAAGGGCTTAGTTCAGAGCTCAGTTCTCTTGTGTAAAAGGTAAAAATTTAATTCTGATGACCCATTTTAGATATTGTAAAAATTGATTTATTGAATATATTCTGTTTTGGGATTCGAACATATGAGCTATTTTGGGTTAAGTATAGGACTTTTTTTGTATTTTTTGTTACTTAGAGGTTTAATTCCATTTAAAGATGCAGCGGAAGTGGACTGGATTTTATTTTTTTAAATAATTCTGAAAGAATATCAAGGGCAAGTTTTTTTATCATGTGCAAGTTGTTCATTTGCATCTTTTTCTTAATGTATTTTGTTTTCTCTTATTTCTGCGACTACTTAAACCCATGACTCTGGGTAATTTCTTTTCCTTTCTTCACAGTTTTTAATGTTTTTAAAAACTCAAACCAAATCAAACCATTGTCTTCAGCTGTAAACACTGAGAACCTGCTTCTTCAAAACCATTGCTAGTTCTCTCTGGTGATCCATTATTCTTTGTTTGGCTCTCTATGATTTCAAGAACCTTCAGGTCAGGGTCACAGATAACCTGTCCTATGCAAGGATGTTTTTCTACCATTCCGCATGTTCTGACCTTCTCCCTACCTATCGCATTCAGCAGTCACTCATAAAGTTTTGATTTGTAGACACTTTGGAAATCACCCACTAGAAAAGTGAATTTTTTTGCACAAATATACAATTCTGTTCATAATTTTAGTCATTCCACAGACTACTAAAGGTATTTTTGTCGACCTGTCATTAAAAACCTCTGTTTTAAATGGTTTCCATGATTGCTTAAGTGTTGCTTTTAAGCTTCCTTCCTGGATTGGCATGAGATCTTGTGACGACAGCCTACCCTGCCGCAACATACACTCAAATGATTTGGCAGGACTTGGAGAATGTCCCTCAAGAATAGGCCTGAAAATCGTTCCCTTTTCTGACTTCCTTGAGCAATGACTGAATTGTCTTTTCAAAGTCTATTATTCCACAAAACTGACCAAATTTATCCAGGCTTCTGCTAGAGTATTTCTCCTTCCCTAATAATAAGCTAACTGAAGTTATGATAAGCTTTCTAATATGCCTTTCCCCTTTCTTTATCTTTTTGTTCCCTGGTAAATTTTAAGTGAGGGCACAAGAAGAAAATCAATGAACAAACACAAACACCTTTAAAAGAACAAGGCAATTTTGTCTATAATGTATTTATCACCCAGTAGTCTTGGAACAAAATATTCTGCTTGAGAGGAGAACTCAAGACACTTTAATCAGGGTTTTGAAACTTAAACACAATGCCGCCACAATTATTGATGGCATTGAACTGAAGACTTGACTTTATTGCTGCTCCTTCAGTGAAAACATTACAGGCATATAAGTACCTTTGTTCATTGTTACAATGTGGAGGCACATCAGGGAAAAATTAAAACAGAAAGTTTCATTCCTCTCTTCTGAGAGAAGCTTGATATGTATCTATGTTTGTTATGTTTCGTATTTGACAAAGATCTTCTCAAGGTAGTAAAATAAGCATGAGTTTCCAAGACAAAACTATTTGTAATGGGTAGTCAAAATTAGATGTCTGAGAATCTAAAAAGAAATCATTAAGGAACATAGTAAATCCTCTTTCTCTTTATTTTTTTATTATCATGTTTTAAATTGTGAGACAAAAAGAGGAGAATTAAAGAACTGAGATCCTGGAAGAAGAATTTTTGAATAAAGACGAAAAGATTCTGAGTCCAGATGAAATGTAGCTAGATTTCTGAACCTATCATAATATGGGTTCCAAGGTTGGTTCCCAATGCAGAGAAGCCTAGAGGCAGTAGACTGCAGAAGCAACCATTTTGAGGACTACAATCTGATCACCTGCTATGCAAAAAGTTTATTGAGAGCCCTGGTGGCTTAGTTGTTTAGTCCACTATAGCACAGTCCAAACACATTCCAAGGTCCCAAGTTCAAGACCCAAGGCCCTAGGAAGCAACCAAGATAAACAACTAAATGAAATATAAAATAAAATGTTTCTGTTTCCACTCTCTTCCTGATTTCCTGCCTGCTTACCTTCTTTGCTGCCCAAATCTTTCCTTTAAAAGGAAAAATAAAGTCTTTTGCTTCTATGAAGTATATTTTACTGTCATCACTCATTTTATCACTGTGTCTAGATAATTTCAGAAAATTGCTTCAATATATTTGAGGAACTAGAGGACTCCTGGGCTCATAACCCATTAATGGGAGAAGTCTAACTATCAAAAGTTTGTGGACAGAATTTAATAAATTACTAAATTTTGAGCTAGCAACTAAGAGAATTGGATACACCTATCTCATATGTGCTTTAAGTAATATCTTCATGTGATTTTTATTCTCATTTCTAATTCAAATGCATTTATTGAAAAAGGAATACATATGCTTGACATGTTATATGTGATAGACACATAGTATTTCTAATTTTGACAATTCCGAGGTACATATTATTATCCTCATTCAACACTTGAATAACTTTGGATCTATGGGTTTAATTAATATGCTTAAAGTTAAGCAGCTATAAGCCTGTGAAACTGTGATATAAATGAAGGACATTTAAACGAATGTCATGTTAAAAAAAGGGAAAATAAATATTAATGCTTAAAAAAAATCAAGGTACATTTGATATGAATATTTGAACAGAGTGCAATACTTCTATGTCATATTAGTTTTTCACCTTTTGATAAAATGCCTACTCAAGCTATTTTAAAATGAGATTATCAGCTGTCACAGGTCATACACATTCAACTTCATTATATATATTATTCTTTGTACTGACCAGTTTGAGTAAACTCATTATCTGACTATTGCTCTCTTGGTCACCCCAGTAGATTGCGCACATAAACATAGCCAACTTTATTTTATGTTAAGAATCATATTCTTTTCCTTCCCTATTCCTTGTAAGAACTCCTTACAAAGTGATAAAGTTTTTGTCAAAACAGTATTAGCAAATGACCAAATTAAAGCAATCTCCTTGAGCAAAATTATAGTAGATATCTTACATCACCTATGGAAACTTTGAAGCAACAAAATCTTAAATTCAAATCCTGAATCTTTAACTATGTGAATCATCTCCAGTCTTTCACTGCCTACCCCTTCCAACTTTTTCTCGTGACTATTTATTTTAATTTGTCATGACTGGAACAAATGCATGCAGGAATATCCCACTCTTTCACTGCACCTCCAAGTTCATAATTCCCAATAAACCTGCTCAACAAACTCAGAAATTTCCAGACTCTAGATTGCCTGGTTTTAATCCAAATCCAATATACATAACTGACTGTTTTTTTCTTTATTATCTGTATTAGGATGTGTGATTAGCATCTGATCTAACTCTCAAAAATACCTTGAATTTTCTCAGTTATATTTTTTGCACCCAGTCAGTAAAATTCAATTTGTAGGTCCTTTGGATTAAAAATAAAATCCCATTTGTTTCTCTAGCCGCAGGTTACTTACTGAATTCTAGAATGTAGATTATAAAACAAACATGGAGATTAACACCAGTAGAATTATATGACAATTGTAATTTTAACTAGTTTAGTCGGTCATTTCTTATATTTATTTTCCTTGCTCTTTTATTTCTTTCAAATATTCCAGAAATTTACCTTTCCCATTACAATCTCTGCCAATTCTGCTTTTAGCAAACAACCTAAAAATAATCTAATTTTGTTTTCTTTCTAGCTTAGATAGAAGTGTTTATGTATTCTCCTGAACCTAATATAATGGCATATGCTATTGACACATTAATAAAACATTTATATTATGACCATTATTACCCCTGATCCTCAACTGGAAATGTAAAATAATATAAAATCTGCTTATAAAAACATGGTTAATTCACCAATGACTTCAACATCAAGATTTCCCATTTTTGTTTTATTCAGAATTCTCCTATAAAAATAATCAAATCTCCATTTCATCTTCAAAAAAATTCTCTTGAACATGTACCTTTTTATATTCCTGAACAATTTTTCTCTCTCCTCATACAAATGCCTAAAAGAAGCAAGCACATTTACTCTAACTTGTTACCTTACTTTCAGCAAATCAGCTTTTATCACTATCATACTCCCAATATAACACTTTTTAAAGTCACCAGATATGTCCTGATTTCCACACCCCATGAATATGCAACATATTTAAACTACCTTTACCTTGTTAATCGTATATGTTATCGAGTCATTTGCTTTCTAAATATTCTTTGTGTTCTTGGCTTTTATGATTCTCTATTCTTCTGATTTTACTTTTACTCTTCTAACAACTCTTATTTTGTCTCTTTTTTTAAAAATACACTCTGCCATCTTGATAAGTGGCTTTTTTTTTTGTACAGTATTCTTTTATCACCTACTCATTCTATTTTACTCAGGTTTCCTTCTCTTTCTCTTTTCTTCTCTTTTCTCTGTATTGACCATATACTAATATTTTATAATAAAGGCAATTTGGCATACTGGTCAAGAGAGAATATTTTTTCAGCCAGATTCCCTAATTTTAAATTATATCTCCACTACTTAGCAACTGTGTGATTCTGAGCAGATTACCAAACATTTCTGAGCCTGTTTCTTCATATGTAAAATGGAAGCAATAATTGTTTTTCTCTTCCATACATTGATGCAAATAAAATGCTTTGAATAATATTTAGCAAACTGCAAGTGTTTTATATATATGTTAATCTTTGTTGTAGCATTTTTAGATGTGTACATAAATGCCTTTCAGCAACCTAAAATTCCAAGTGTGTAAGACTTAACTCATCCTTTTCCCAATTCAATCATCCTTCATCTACTCTTGAAAACTAGAAGTTAGAGAAGCAGGCTTCTTTTTTCTCAAGCTTTTTCCAAAGCTTAATCAATTTCCAGATCTGTTTTTAACCTCATAAATAGTACTTGTATCTGGGTACTATTCCACTATTTCTGTCTTTATCTTTTTTATTTATTTTTTAAAGCTATCTTTCTGTATCTGTTTTTGAATACTAACATTCCTCAAAGATTGACCCCACACTTCTTGAATTCTCATTCTATACTCTCTGGTAAATTTCAGCCCCAAACACAGTTCTAATCATTTTCTTTATTTAGATAGTTTCCAAATAATTTCTCTTTCCAGCCAATTCTATTCTTCTGAACACCAGATTTATATGTCTACCAGCCTAGCTGACATAGTGATTTAGATGTCTTACCAGTATCTCAAACTTCTATATTAAATCTGGTTCTTCCTATAGTCTCCTTGTCAATGACTGGCACGAACATTTATCAATTTCTACAAGATCGATGCTTGTTTACCATTTGCAACAGCTCCTTCTTTAAGTACTACAACTTCCACATCCCCCCAAATTTAATCTGTTGCCAAGTGCTACAATTTTTTCCACCAAACACTAAATATCTTTTGAACATGTTTATTTTTCTTCATCTTCATCCCTGCCATTCCAGATCAAGATGCCATCCTGTGTCAGTCAGACAACTTTCATAGCTTTCTAAAAGATTCCTGTATTCACTCTTTCACTTTTCCAATCCATTCCCTATAGTGGACTGCCTATAGCAAGTTTTCCTGAAGCCAGGAGTATTTATTTGAAGCTGGTGATGAATCACAAAAATATACGTCCAATCGGTTTCTTCTCTTAGTTATACTCCTTCCAACTCTACATGGGATTTTGTATAAAGTCCTTATTATGATGAACAACAAAAAAATGTTGCTTGGCATTTACAGAAGTCTAGAACCTCTTTTTGCCTTCAGTCACATTTATTGCTGTTTTCTGCCTTATTTTCTGTGTTATTCTCCTACCAACTCTTAAATACCATAGCTGTATATATTCCTTCAACTACAGATCTGTAGCTACTTGGCACAGCCGCTGTCACTTGAGCACCATTCCCCTCCAAAAAGCATGCACTGCAGTAGGTCAGCACATTCTTTGAGCACTTAGCTTTGACTTAGGCCTTGATCAGTTATGTCTCACTCTGTTCAGGGCTTTCTCTGATGCCAGTATTTCAACACTAATAGAGATAATTCTGAAATGCATTTCAAAGGGTCATGGCGGTGTTTCATAGTAGCTGCCTCCAGTTGAACCAACTGGATAACATACTGGATTCTCTTCCTTCTTCGTTTAATTCCCCCAGTCTCTTATTTACACTCCATGGGATCACTTCCTAAATAATATATAGATGCATGCAAGCATTTGCCTCAGAAACTCTCCTTTGGGTTAATGCAGAATAGGACACATATACTGCTTCTTATATGTGGAATCTTTTCTTGACCAGTTTCATATAATCAGTACTCAATAATGCTTTGAATCTATGAAAAAATATCTATGTCTCACTGCTCATACTCTCATTTTCTCTTATTTCACATTCTTATGGGCATATTTCTCTCCTTAGTGTTTCACCTATTTGTGACAAGGATCATCAAAAATTTTCTGTGAATTTATAGATAGTAATATTCTATGCTTTCTCAGCTACATAGTCACTGTTACTTAGGTTTACTGCTGAGTATAATTTTAAAAGATATTTCTGGCTGTTTTCTAATAAAACTATAGAATAGGTATGAATTAACACCCTAGGGCTTCCATAACAAAGAACCAAAAGTTGAGTGTATTAAAAACAATAGAAATTTATTTTCTTACATTTCAGGAGACAAGAAACTTCAAATCAAGGTCTCAGTAGGTCCTTGCAGACTCTAACACTGCTAAAGGGCAATCCTTCTTTCTTCTTCTAGCTATTGGTGTTTTCAACTAATCCCTAGGATTTATTGACATCTAAATGCATCACTCAGACCTGTATCTGCTTCTGTGTGTCTACACAGCACTTTCCAGCACTGCATGTTTCTCTATGTCTAAACTACCCCCTTTTATAAGAATAATGGTCAAATTGGATTCAGACTCACCCTAATGACCTCATTATAACCTTATTTTCTCTATAAAGAACTTATTTCAAAATAAGATTACTTTCTGAGGTATTAGTAGTTAGCATTCAACATAGCATTCACATAGCATTCAACAACTTGTTTAAGATTGTATGCCCAAAATTTAGTATATTGCCTTATTAAGAAAGTGTTCAATAAATTTAGTTTAGAGAAAGATAAAAATAGCACAATTCAATCTCAAAAAAACTGAGGCTAGATAATTATTCAGGCACATAGTGTCAAATTAACAAATTATCTTCCCTACACAAAAATTGTGAAAAATTCTTATCTCTGTAGATACATTCTAAAATTCTCAAGATAGCTTACAGAGTTCTTCATTTCATGATTATTGAGTACCATGTACTCTCATCAGTTGTCATTCTCTGGTTAACGTTTTGTGATATAGCAGCACCTGCCGATTTTTGAAATAATATCAAACTGTTTTACATTTTATGTTCTTAGTCTCATATCTAGCGAAAAATTTTTTAAAAGTGTTCATATAGATAGCAAAGGACATTTAAGAAGTTCCTAATCTATAAACAATTAATTCTAATTTTACCTAAATAAACTAGGAAATACTCTAAGAACTGACTATAAAGTGATAGAATCAAAAAAAAAATCAAGAAAAAAGGAAAATATAATAAGGAAAAGCAATGAGTTTGGGCTACTCAGATATTTCCCCATCAGTCTGCATTGTAGTTTGCATAGAAAGATATTTTTGGCAATTTCAAAGCTACATAAAGATCACTGACCAAATGTTATCTATATGTGAAGGAACAATCATGAGATGATAGCCCTTTGACTAGAACCAAAATAAACTGGGAAATCGAGGTTAAAATGCAATGTTAAACACAGCAGAGAAAAGTAGGTTAAAGAGCCATATTTTGAAGTTCATACACGGTCTTGAAGAATACAAAAACAGAGATACTCTGAGAGAAATAAATCTATCAGAGAAAAAATCTTCACCTAAGGGATATACACACACACACATATGTTACAGCTCTCTCTCAACCGACAAAATCCGAACGGTGCTCTTTTAGATGTAGTGAAGCAGCTTTATTATGCACAGGCCAGATATGGAATCTGAGCTCTGAAATACTCTTAGGGTACATTTTTGTTGGTGAGGGAGAAGGGGAGGAGTAAATTAGAACAGGAATTACAAATGGAACTCAGTTATCCATTTGTGAATTCCTCACATGGGCAACACACAGGATTGCAAAATGTACATGGGGTTCCATTTTCAGGTGAAAAGAAAAAGTCCTTTTATCTAGTTAGTAGCTTCCAGCCAGTCTAGAATGCCAGGGGCCTGATGGCTGGGTGGCCACTGCTGGTCCACAGAGGCTAGAAACTGGGGGTGAGGCTTCCTTCCTTCTACATATGTATATATGTATATACACGTTTTTATCCTTTCAATAAAAATAAAATACTTCAGGTAAATTGAGTGCAAAAATATACCAAAGGTATCTTCTCTTTTTAGAACTTATCCTTTTTTGTAACAATGGAGGAGAAAAAGACCAAGTCTAAGTATCCAGTTCGTTCCAAATCAAATGATTTTAGAGACCCAAAATAAAGCTTTATAGAGAATATTTTTGTAATCAAATAACTACTCATATTTGGCTATTTATCATCTATAATAATTTGGGAAAATACTAAAGATAAAAATAATTAAAGCAACTGAGGCTGTGGAAATATTATCTTCAAATAGCTTTGACATCTTTTAATTTTCACAGACTTGTGGCCCTTTCCAGCACCATCTATTCTCTACGTGCACTGATTTGCAATGAGAACCTTCACAATCAATCTGTGAAATTGAGAATTTCTTTATGTATACATGTGTTTGTGTGTATGTATATACTTAAACGTGTTGGTTTTTTAGCAAAATTGTTTAAAAATTGATATTTAATTATTAAAATGAAATAGAGTGCCAGTTTTCAATTTTTCTAAGACTATGCTTGTTATTTATTTTGGTGTGTTTTCAGTTGTACTTTACCTGTTGTAGCTCTCTCTTAACCGACAAATCCAAACAGTGCTCTTTTAGACAAGTGACGACAGCTTTATTACGCACGGGCCAGATGTAGAATCTGAGCCCCGAAATACTTTTGGGATACACTTTTATTGGTGAGGGAGAGGGGGAGGTGTGAATTAGAACAGGAATCACAGACGTAATTCAGTTATTCATTTGTGAATTCCTCACATGGATAATGCACAGGATTCACATAATTATAAAATGTACATAAAGTTTCATTCTCAGAAAGGGGTCCATCAGTAGCTTCCAGCCAGTCTAGACTGTCAGGCGCCTGGTGGTTGGGTGGCCACTGTTGGTTCTCAGTGGCTAGAAACTGGGGTGCGGCTTCCTCCCTTCTACATACCCAGTTCCTAAATTGCTAAGAGCTGAATGACGTCAAGACACTAGTGATGAAATGAGTATGTATCTGAGCTTCTATTTATGTCTGTTTTCTTCAAATATATTGATTGATTTTTTTATGCAATTTAAAATTTTGTGTGTTCTGTAAGCTTATATAAATGATAATTAGGTATATATAAATTTGAGATAAAATAGTATAAATGCATACCAATATATATATTTACTAATAATTTATTTAAGCAAAGCATGAAATGAAAGACAATATGAATGACAGACTTAAAATGTGTGTGACACAGAGGCCAGAAAGAGCTAACAGTAATTAGATAGAAGAGTAGAGGTAAATTGAATACAGCATAATGATAATCCTTAGCTATTCTGTACAGGAATGTTATTTTCCCTTCTAGTTAGCTTTTAGAAGAGGAAAATCAATAAACTAGGATACCAAGAATGTAATGTTAGACAGAAAACTGAAGGCTGGTTAAGACAGAGCAAAGAAAAGTTTATTTGAGAACTCAGTACTGCAGCTCAGAAGACATAGACCTAAGAAGACCTTGAATCATGCTTCACATTTTCCAGGCCTGGGGAAGCCTTATCTACATTAAAAAAAAAAAAAAAAAAAAAAAATGGAAAAGCTGTTACTTAGGCTTGCTGTGCAAATTAGGGTCAAAGTCAGTCAGGTTTTGACTGGTGCAATAATATGCAAATTGGGTGAAAAGTTAATTAGTGGTAATTTTGTTTTACCATGTTTATTCAGTTTTAAGCCACCATTGATTCTAGGCTGAACAGCAATTTCACAAGAGATTTTCATGAAAAAATCAAAAATGAAATAAACATTTATTTACAGTCACCTTCGAATGTAAATTGCACCTGATTTTCAGTGACATTAAAACACACACAAAAAAAGTGAGACTCAGTTGAATACATATGGTAGTTTCCTTCTGGAGGTGGACTTGCCAGAGCATTCCGTGGTATGCCTAGACAAGCCCAGTGTCTGACTCTCAACAGCTTCCAGATTGTTTCGTTTTTAATATTTTCTCTGTCTTTTTTGTACATCTTATTTTATTCATCAATTGTTTTCTCAATTTCAGCAAGAATTATCAAAAGTGGTGCTTTGAAATTTTGTGTAGTTTGCTTAATTCTTTTGCATTAAGACTTTTCTCTGGAATCTTGTTTTGATTCATCATTTGGGTTATATTTATTTATTTATTTGTTTATTTAATACTCTGTTTAGTCTAATACATTAGGCTGAATACCTTTTTTCCCCCCATGTTGATGTAATAGTGTTATGTCGGGATTTCAGTTTGCAGAGTGTAGACCTGGGAAAGGAGCTCCAACTGCCTTCAGGGTCTTGAGGCTGCAATCAAGCAGGTGATTAACAGCAGCCTCAGGCAGGGGAGGAGAAGCTGCTTCTCATAATGATGAATGTCTTGTGATCCTCTGAAAGAGCTGCCTTAGAAAAGATGGAAGCGTCACAAACAGAACTTTGCTGAAAATCACTCAGTTGTCTATGTCTGGATTGCAGGCTCCCATTGCCTGCTGAAATCCTAGGTTACTGCTGTCCTGGTGGCCACAAAAACAGCAACCAGAAGAACAAACTTTCCTATCGTCTGCTGTTGGTAAAGGGGTGGGAATTTTGACCTCTGAACCTGTTCCAATATGAAGTCCCCAAATGTCAACCCTAACTGCAATATGGTGTTTACCCATGCCAGGACCACACAGGATAAAGACAGTCTGGGTGGATATCCTGAAACATCTCAGTTCACTGGTAGGCAATCCCTCTCTCTGTCTGATTCCTCCTGTTGAAGTTTTTGGTTCAACAAGTGAAAAATCTTCAGTTAGTTCTGTTAACACTACATGTGTTGTCTTTCCCTGTTTACTGTCCTTTGTTCTCTGCTACCAGAGTCCTGTTGTTCTCCAAAGGAAAGCTCCTTCATTTCCCATACCAGGTTGCATGCATTCTCCCTTAGGGTGCAAGTCCTAGACAACTAAATAGCCAATGAATTAGCTAATCATGTTTATGTAACAAAAGGTATCCATAAAAACCTAGCGGACAGGATCCAGAGTGCTTCTAAGTTGGAAATAAGTGATAATTTGGAGAGAATAATGCACCTGGAGAGGACAGAGAATCTTCATACTTTTATTCCTTACCTCAAGTATACATCTTTTCTGACTATACCTGTTATATCCTTTGTAATAAATTGACAATCTAGTGAATAAACAAATTTCCTGAGTTCTATGAGAGGTCCTAAGAAATTAATAAAAACTGAGGAGGGAGTCCTGGGACTTCTGATTTGTAACTGGTCAGAAACACAAGTAACAATCTGAGCATTCAATTGGCATCTGAAATGGGAAAGGTCTTGGGAAATCAAGTTCTTTATCTGTGGATTCTGATACTACCTCAGATATTGTTAGTAATGTTAGTGTAAGACAACCTGTTAGTGTTGGAGAATTGCTTATTTTTGTGTAAAGTCTCTACGTACTCATGTTGGATTTGGGTCTATAAACCCTAAACAGGCATCAAATGTTTTCAACTATTTAGAATATTTTATATAAAATAAGAATTTGATCTATTTTTTATAGTATAGTGAGGTGAAATTATAACTGTCATACTGAATTGTGCTTAAGAATGTTTCCTATGACTGGAAGAATTATATGAAATAATACAGGTAAAATTGTTTAACACAGGAGTTGGCATGTAGCAACAGCTCAGTAAATACATCTAGTGATACTTCTGCTAGTAGCAGTAATGGTAACATCAGTAGAAACAGTAAAATTAAATGATCTTTAACCCAGAAATTTGGTTATTTACCAAGTAAGAATATTGAATGAGCTAACTTTAACTCTGTAACACTATCTAAACACTGTAAAAAGAAATTATTATATATTTTTTATTTATTGCCATGTCAAATTTAAATAAATGTTTTTGGTGTTATTTTTTTTTCTGTCCTGATACATCTGCTTAGAATTTGTAGTTTTTTGATCCTAAGATATGCACAATAAAGACCTGCATATTAGATTAAGAAACGACATACTGAACCATGAAATTAGTGGTAAGAGCGTTGTCATTTATCCAAATATAATGGAAAGAAAGCATGGTCTTATAGTTGAATTTCTGACATGTGATTTCAGAAAGTATTAGTAAGGATTCGATTTTAGAACTTCCTTTCATAGACCTGAAGCGAAATTTTTGACAGATGTTGGTCATAAAAGAATCTAGATGCTGTAAGTGTAGTGTAGAACATAAAGTTTGAAAACATTTCCCAATTGATTCTTATACATACTCTTATGTCTCTAACTGGTGAGAACAATGGATCCAAAGTAATAAACTCAGAACAAGTTGTTTACTCTCCACAGAAATTTGGAATCAAGAATGGAATTTATTATTCACTGAATTTCATGAATGTATTATTAATATCAGTTAAATGTTTTGCTTTTAAAGTTTATAATGTTAAGACTTTTGTGGATATTTGTTTATTTACTTATTAGCTCTGGGAAGAAAAACAATGACTACCTCTAAAATGCCTGTCATAGTGCTTCACATGTACAGTGTCGCAAGTCCTAAATATAGATTCCATTCGTTTGCAGATGAACAATAGTGTCCACACTTTATAAATTAGTATACAGAGGGTCAGAGTGATTGACTCTCCCAAGGTCATCCACCTAATATATGGTAGACTGAACATTGAAGCCTGAGCTTCCTAATTACAAAGCTAATGTCACAAACCTAGCTTTGGGGTGGACAATTCAGAAGGGACCAATCTTAGAGATGCGTTTTTAATAAACTCATAGAACATATAAAACATAGCTTTGCCAAACAAAATTCACTGGCACAAATATTACTGCCCTAAATTTTTCCAAAATAATTTATATGCTTCTTAAGATAGTCCTGCATAGTTAAATTCTGCTGAGAAGTTTAGTCCCCTGATCTTTGAAATTATGATGAAAGTTCTTCATAGTTTTGAAAAATGGAGTCCATGTCAGATTGGCCCCAAAGTTAAGCAAGTAACAAACAATCATGAAGAAGTGCAATTTTGTTGTAAGTTTTTCACAGAAAGTATAATCATCTTAATCCAGGTAATGGTAGTAATTAACAGATAAGAGGTTCTTTGTCATGACATTCGAATCAGGCATTGATCGCTGTTAGTGTTACAAGTTCTCCTCTTGCCTGGACATTCTGACACCACATTTATCACTTGCACTATTTTTAGAACTCTAATGAGTTGATCACCAAGACTTACCTCATTAACTTAGGTTCTTGGAAACATTATTTATAGAGATAATAGTAGGTCAGAATAGTCACTACTACCAAATTTGTTAGAAAATAATGCATTCAAAACTAACTAACCTATTTATTTAATAGTGGGCAAATCTGACCCTGTTAAAGATGTAGCTTTTTCTACATTTGTTTTTCTATAATTAAACCATCTTAAAAATATAGCAATATATACATGCACATATTTTATGTATAATATTTTTGAAGTATGCCTGAACCTTTTGCTTGTGTTAATAACTATGCACATCACAATGACTTACAAATACACATAATTTAAAGTAATATTTAATATTTGTCTGTACTTTTAAATTAATAATTACTGTTATTGCTAAGTTCTGTGCTATATAAAAATATTTAAAAGCACTTTTAGCCTGATGTATTTTAACTGTAGTAATAGAGATCAAAATGTAGTTATATGGATTTTATGTATATTTTGAAGGTTCAGATAATGAACTCTGGATTTTAATAAATTAAATATATCATATAGAAAACAAGTGGCCCTTCCACAAATATTATGAAAATGGCAACTGACCAAGATTATTTTCTTCAACCACAGGACCACCTTTTTTCCTTCTGGCAAAATGTAGAAGTTTCCCTCTGTAGAAATATTGTATGAAAGAAAAGATGAATTCATGGATTCTGTGACATGAACTGGAGCTGGGAGTGGTGCTGAAGAAGCTTGGGAGTGAATGGGTCTCTACTAAATTCAAAAGAATGAGTGAAAGTATGGGTACGAAATTCTAAACCTCTCACAACTATCTTGCTTAGTTACAAAGGCAGATTTATTTGTAATTTGCAATAACATAATTAAAAGCATTTCTCCCAGGGTGAAAGTCAACTGGGGAGAGAAAAAAGGCACACGGATTCTAACAATTGTCTGCTTGGCCCAGCTCAGTCACCTTTAGGGAAGCTACAAATCTTCAAATATACCCAAATATTCAGTTTTTGATCTTCTTTTTCAATATGTTGATCTAAATATAAATTAACAGTTGAAGATCATCAAACAATTGAGGAGTCCTTCTATCATGAAACACAGAGACCTAAGAAAATAAACAGAAATAAAAGTACTCATTGGAAAAAAAGTAAGAAGAGGATTCAAAATATTTTGAAATAAGGAAGTGTAATGCTTCTGGCTTTATTCTTTCTCAAGATTGCTATTTGTGATTACATATAAATTTAGGATTGTTCTAGTTCTGTGACAGACATCATTAGAATTTTAATAGAGATTACATTGAATCTATAGACAGTTTTGAGAAATATAGACATTTAAACATCATTCTTTTGAGATATGCACAATGTATTTTCTTATTTGTATCTTTCAAAATTTATTTTATTAAAGTCATGGTTTGCATCATACAGAGCTTTCAATTTCTTGATTAAATTTATTCCTACATATTTTGTTGTTTTGATGCTATTATAAATTAATAGATTTTTTTCAGATATTTTGTTAGTAATTGGAAAGGCAATTAATATCTGAATGCTGATTTTATATCAACTTTTCTGAATTCATTTATTAGTTCTAATAATTTTTTGTTTGAGTCTAGGATTTCCTTTATATAAGATCAATGTAATCTACAAATAGCAAAATTTTTACTTCTTCCTTTCTGATTTGAATGACTTTGATTTCTTTGTCTTGCCTAATTGCTCTAGCTAGGACTCAATACTGTGTTGTTGAATAAGAGTGGTGAGAGTGGGCACATTTGTCTTATTATTGATATGAGAGGAAAAACATTCAACCTTTTGCTGTTCCATATTCATATTTGTTTTGAGGCTATCAAGTATGATTTTTATGTTGAGGTATGATACCCAGCTTGTTGAGCATTTTTAGCATGAAAGCATCTTGTAATTTGTTCAAGTCTCTTCTTATATCTATTGAGCTGATGAATATGAGTTTTATTTATCATTCTATTAATGCAGTATATCGCATTTATTGATTTGCATATACTGAGTCACCTTTGCATTCCAGGGATAAATCCCAATTGATTATTATGTGTGATCCTTTCAATGTATTATTGAAATCCATTTGCTAATGTTTTATTGAGAATTTCTACATCTGTATTTATCAGGGATATCGATCTATAGTTTTCTTTTCATTCTAAATACTTCAATATTTCTAGAGACTAAGAAAAGACCATTAATAACAGAGTGCCTTAAAAGAAATATCAGAAGATAAGAGAAAGCTGTTGGATATTAAATTTAATATGACAGAAGTATTTTAAAATACAATGGAAATGTTGAAATATGCTTTAATTTCTCTCAGAAACTTAAAAAAGATAGCAAATTTAGGGAAAAAACAGTACAGTTCAGAAAGATGCAAGAAACCAGAAGGAGAAAATAACAGAAGGAACATTAAATAAATAATATTAAAAACAAATACTGGATCTGGAAATCATCATTTTTTCCACATAGTAATAACCTATTAACTTCTTTACACAATAAGTAAAATTAATGCCAAAACACATATCATACAACTTCTGAATTTTGGAAAGTAAGACATGGAAATTTTTCAGAAAGGTAAACAAAAATATATGACAATATTAGAAGATAGAGAGAAGTCCATTAAAAATTCTGAAGAATTATTTTTAAGGTTTTTTTTTTTTTTTAATCAAGCTGAGCTGATTCTAAAAACAGAAAACACTTTTGCACATTTGGATTATGTTTTAAAAATTATATCTATTTATTATTCTTTCACAAAATGCTACTGCAGGACATTTTTACTGAAATTAGGGAGAAATCCAAAGTCACAATATTTATAGTGTCCAGAAAAAGAAATCTCCAAAATAGGAGATTGGCAAAGAGAATTACTGAGATATAAGGCAACATCCCAGGATAATTGCTATACAACAGGCTTAAAAGTTAGTGATTAAAGTTGGTGCAAAACTAAAGGATCTAGGAAAATATCTCTGCTTTGATTAAATATTGTCGTATACGAGTTTCTCCTCAAGTTAGTTGCTGTAGAAGAAATTTTATTATTTCAGACACATTCATAGACCAGTGAGCAGTTCCGCTTATCCGGGCTAGGGTGATCTTTGCTAGACTTTTTAACGCATATATTCAGGGACTTGATTGATTGAAGACTGACTATGCCACAATCGTCTTGGCAGGACAATTCAGTTATGCATTATATTCTTCTCATTTCTTAATACTAAACTAACAGGAATATTCTCATGAGGGGAAGTAAAAATGCATAAGCACTCTTTCAAGATGCTCCTTGTATAAAAATTGCTACTCTCTTAAGAGTCGAATGCAAATCATATAACCAAGTGCAGAATGGTCACAGCCTATCAAAAAAGACAGAGAGAGAGAGAGAGAGAGAGAGAGAGAGAGAGAGAGAGAGAGAGAGAGAGAAATAAACATGCCAGAGATTTTGCTTTTACTGGAGCAGTTAGGGTAGAGATTGGGAATCTAGGGTTTCAAGGCTCATTCTTTATTGGTGAATTTAAAACGTGGAAATGGCTGTTTAAAAACCAGTAAGAGAAAGAAAGAAGTGCGTTTGGTTGGCAATGTGTTGTTCAAGATAGCCTTCTTTGAAGTGGATGCTTAAGTCAAAGCTTAAGTAAGGCATTTGTAACACACACAAAAAAGGAGGGGGGTAACAACTATCTTGGCTTACATTACAGAGTCAGTGTGGGAATATGTTATCAAAGGGCAGGAATACAGGGAGATGGGAAAAATTGGGGCAATCAAATAAATCTCTCTACTATAATCTCTAAAAAATATATAAAATAATGCCCTTTTGAATTCTCTGATATATTGTGAGAAGTTTTGTATTTCTATGTGCAAGTCTGAGTACAAATTACTAAGCATACAAATATATGCAATAATAATAACAATGATTAATTCTAGAAGAAAAATAACTTTATAAGAAAGAAAATACAATCATAACATTCTACAAGGATCCGTCATGAAATTATTTATAGTCAGAATTCTCTATGTCCACGTATAAATTAATTCTATATAACCATAATAGGAGATTGAAGGAAAAGAGTACTATTTATGTTTGTGTGTCTGGAGGAAGTGACTCAGGGGAAAACTAATGATTCATTTTTGATCACAGGAAGTCCATACTAATGAAAAAATTGAAAAAAAATTGAGAAATAATACAAGCATAAAATCAAAATTTCAACAAATGTCTAGTGAGTGTGCAGATACGAAGAGAGATTGCTGAATTTGTTGCAAGCCTTACAATGATATTTGAGTTGTTGAACTAGTTGTATGTATTTATTTGCTTTTAATTATACATATAAAAAAGGAATCAGTTATATATTATTTGTAAATTACTTTTTATAAAGATATAGAGTTGAATAACTGAACTTCCTTGTTTCCTTTATAAGAACAAATAGGCCAATCAACTTTTATCATTCCTTTAATTCACAAATTTCCAGGATCCACAATTTCAATGTATCTTGCTGAAGACTTATTATTTGAAATCATTTGTCTTTAATTCTATGATAAGTTATAATTCTGTATCCCTTAATTTAATGTTCTTTTTCATTATTCATGCTTTGTATGTATCAATTGAATCCAAATTTTACTACAGAGTTGATTACTACTTGTTCAATAGTAGAGCTTCTAATTATTCCACAACTGCCTAAGCCAAAATTACTCCATTTATTACTGGAACTTAGAAATATTTTCAAAATAGACTAGAAAGTGACGAAAATACCTTAGCAGGGAAGTTATTTACAATGAAATATCTAGTGAATTATATTTTTTTTCCAAAGGAAATGTGAAGGCAGAAATGAAGGTGAGCAAGCAGGCAGGCAGGAAGAGAGAGGAGGAGGAAACATTTAACTTTTCAGTTGTTCCCCACCTACCACCACCACGACTTGTACCCAAGGGTATGTGGCCTGTGCTCCTTCAGAGGTGGCTGACACAACTGCTATTCCAACTGGCGGTGAGGGCAGTGAGGAACATCTCTATTAAATTATCTTTACCCTCTCTGACTGTGCTTCTGTAAAAGTTATTCTGTTACAACACCTAACATTACAGATCACACTCAATAGAGTCACATAAAGGAGAGCATTATTCTTGCCAGCTGTGCCTCAATGCCTCCAAAGAAGCCACATTTAAAGAATAGGAGTGAATGAGAAGTCAACTTCTCAGCCATCACTACAGTTTGCACCAAGACCTTAAGTTGCTTTTCTTGTCTGAAAGATCTCAAGAGTTTTCTACTGAGCTATTTTTCGTTCATATAGAAGCATCAAGCACTACAAGTCTACATGGGAACAGGAGACTGTTTCCTTATCCATCTTCCTCAAATACTCTAACTCCTGTCCAATTACTCAACAAACCAACAAAATAAAATAAAGTGTCAATTTGTATGCAAACTGCCACCTTGAGAATAGCTAGAACTATGACTCTTGTCCCCTACTATCATTAGCAGTAAAGGAGTTTGGGGAGTGGGGGAGGTGTTAGTACAAAAAGGAGCTAAATTCAGAGTTTGACCACCCTAGAAGAATGGTGGACTCCAAATGTCATACCTTAAAATTCCAGGTCAAGAGAGAGCTTTTTAAGTAGGGAAGTAGTGAGTATACACAGAATGTTCAGGTAAAGCAAGCGTCAACTATCAGGTTATTATCATCCTTCTTTTCTTGTTTGAGCTGGCACCAGGTCATGCTTCAGTTCCAGCTGGTGGCTCTGCCTAGCAAGCTGTGTCTGTAAGAAACACTACACGCTGTTGGTCCTTTAACTGTTTTACAATATGAAATTTTGTTCTCCTTTACTGTATGAATATTCTCTACATTTATTTATATGATGAATTCAGAGTTGGATATCTAAGTGAACAATGGTAATGTGTATTTGTTATTCAACTGTGTCGAGGCTAAGGTAAGATATTAGGGACATAAATAAATCCAAATAATGATTTTAAATATTTATATAATTTTAGGGAGAATCTGATTTTGAATTATGACATGGTCACTTACTAATTGATCACAAGTCAATCACATAACTATTTTTATCATAGTGTTCCCATTTGCATGAAAAGTAAACTATATACATGGAAAATAATATAGAACGTCAAGAGCTAAATCAATTGACAGAACAAGACAATAAAGCAAACGTATAGCAGTTCATGCACTTAACAGTTACTTAGATATCATGGGCAATACTACTGAGACTAAAGATATAATATAGCACTGATTCTAGAGAAATTAACAATCTAGTAGAAGAGATAAGACGTATATTTATATCATCAGATACATGGAGAAATTTCTGTATAAAATAGAATGACTCAACTTCATTTTGAATGTCTCCATGTTAAGCCCATGACAGCTAATTGTCCTCTTTCAGGTTTTTAATTTTAATCTTGTTACGGGAACTTTTGATCTTTTCTTCCCCATACTCATAAGACATGAGAAATAATTCCTGCTTAACCTTTGGAAAGAAAGAAGTACTGAGGTATATTTTCAACATACTGGGGTCAAGATCTAGCATTAATAATTTAGTTAATAAAATGATAAGATCAACACATGGCACAAGGAAATCTAGAAGACCCTTTAGTTTGAACAGTATATGGATAGTGCCTTGACCAAAGCCCCATTTACCAGAATAGGTTTTAAGGATCCCCATATGTAGATTACCTAATAAACTTCTATTATATCTCACAGATATCAAATTATCAAATTTAGGAGCACTTAAAAACTTATTCCCACAGTTTAGTAATGTCATTAATGTTACCATAGAAAAGAAAGCATAGTATCAGAGAAATTCAGGGAAAAGAGAGAATAGTAGTTAGAGATGGAGGAAGTTTGCATTTCTAAAGAATAAAAAGGCCAGAAAATGGAGCTTAAACCTCCTCATGGATCTTAACATTGAAAATGTTAACCAGTCACCTTGGAAAAGACTTTCCAGACCAGTAATCTTGGAAAAGATTAAGTAAAATAAAAAACAATTTATCTTCAGGTGGAGAGAAAAAATATTGTAGACATCTGTCAATTGATGGGAAGAATTTACAGTTTTTTAAATAAAGGCCAAGTTAAAACATCATTGAACTAGATGAACAGAAAAGTAAGAGTACAAGAGAAGAATAAACAGAATTTGGTGAAATAATAACCTGCCTCACCTGTCATCTCCTTGCTGCTCTTTAACCTACTGAAGCCTCATAGTCTTCAGTGATCAATTGTCTTATATCCTTGAAGAAATCTCTGCTCCTTTATTTTTTTCTCTTACGTGTTTATAAAAAATATGATTACCTCGTTTAAGCTATTCTGTTAATATAAAATTGTATCATGTACATGCATGGCATTTCTTCTTTCAATAATTTTATGAGTATGTCTTGAACGTAAAAGACTACAATCTTATCAAGGCTAGAGATGCCATCTTATGCATATTTTCACTGTTACTAGTTTGAAAATATTCAAAATTAACTTCTTATACAACTTGTACAAACTCACTGAAAAAGTTTGTGAAAATATAACGATTATGCTTCCTTGACTGTTATAGAAAATTTTATTTGTGTGGAACTATAATGAATAAAAATTATCAGTCATCTGCATTTTTATGTACATGAAAAAGATAAAACTGTATGTATCATGGGATTATATATACTTATATCTCATACACTTTATGTAATTCTATACATATATGTTCCTCATTGAAATAGTAAAAAGAATTTTGTAAATATTCTTAGGTAGAAAAAGCCTAAATGGTCTATTACATAGCAATGTCAGATTCTTTATGTACCTTTAAAAGAATACAATCAGAGGTCACAGAAAAAATAAGGTAAAATTAAAAATCACAACAAAATAACTAATCTACTACCCCTTAAAGGCAGACACTAAGTTGATTGATCCCATTATAAACAATTAGACATGATGACCACTTATTTAAAAATAAATATAAAATATCTTTAATAATTTCAAAATTAATGCACAATAATTTTGAAAACGGAGGAAAGTATAAAATCAATAATTAGATCTACCCATGAATGCTTTACCCAGAAATAGCCAGTGTGAAGAGTTTTTAGTCTAATATTCCAATGTTTCAGTGCACATAAAAGTTTTAGGGTACTTTATACCTTTCTGAGAAATTAACTAAACTGAAGGAAAAAGATGAAAGATGAAATCAGAACTAGGTTCTTAAAGGTATGGGGACTATGTAACATTTCCTGCCACATGATGATTCAATGTAATAGCAATAGTATATTAGGAACTAATATACACTGAATAAGGGATTTTGTTGATAAATATTTATTGAATTCTTAATTCCAAAGAAATGGGGAGATTAAACATAAAATATGCATTTATGTATGTATATATACATAGCTATACACAAATATGTATATACTTATATTGATGAGGGTATATAGGTATATATATGGGTATATACATAGGTGTATATGTATATATATATATATTCTGTCTTATTGTTAGAGCATTATAATCTGGTTAAAATATAACATGAACAGGTAAGAAATAAATCAATAAAATATTTAACAATTTAAGACAATAAACAGGTATCATAAGGATGATGTATGATTAATTACTAAATGAAGTCTTTTGACTTCAGAAGTACTTGAATGTGATTTATGGCAAGGCTTATTTAGGTAGTAAATTTAATGTAACTGCTTAACTTCCTAGGAGAACGCTATGTAAATGACAAGTTTAGATAAACTTCCACTGTCTTGACAAATTGGAGTTATTCTATTGTGAATGTTTTGGGTTTTTTTTTTTCCACCTTTATGCCATTTAAACAATGCCTGGACTTCCAGTGCATATTCAATTCTAATACTCCTAAATAGTACCATTTATTCATGGGTACAGAATTCTGATCACTGAAGTTCACACCTGTGTCTAACCACCTACAAAGATTTTAAACATCTTCTGCATGAAGAATCTGTATGTAAAAGACCAGTCCTTACAAAAACGGCCTTTTACTGTAATGTGGTGCTCTTCATATATACATCTTAGGTCATGTGGAAATCTGTTTATTTCTAAACTAGCAGAATGTTCAAGTGCGCTCTTTTTGTAAAACCGCTGTTATTTATCAATATACTATTGAATGGGGAGGAAGAGAGCTGGGGAAATAGGTTAAAGATCAGAACTCCAGAAATGAGACAGCATTTCTTTGTTAAGTGGTGCTGCAGTCCTCCTAGTCCAGCTATCCAAGACTGATACACCACAAGCCCACACACAAGTTTAAGAATGCCTCATGCTGCTTTAGGACAGAATTTTTAGAAGGAATGAATGACTCTATGTGCCTGGCACACAAGAAATAGATACTCCTCAAATTTCACAAAAGAGCTGAAGTTACCTTCTTGGTTGCTAAGAGCAAATCACACCCATCTAGCAAGCTTGAAACTTGGAAATACTGAAAGTGATGATGCCCATTTGGGGTCCAGTTGAGTTCTTGAACACCACCTGTTTACACGAACACTTCCTAATCCTGAAGATGAAATGATAGGTAAGGGATTGGGATGTGGACAAAGATGAACCTTTTAGTTTGCTTAGAAACCAAAAATATGGGCTGGCAGTAAAGACATTAAACTCCACAATATTCAGAATTCTGCCATTCTCCTTTCTAATTCTGTTCCAGAGAAAATAATTGGAGGCTGTTGAAAATTGATTTCCATTGGTTCGGAAGAAAACGCTAAATATTTCCATTATACATTTTGAGGGTATGGTTAATATTACAAAGAGGTTCATTTGATACTCCGCACCATCTAACTTGCAGTGACACAATGGGAGATGTGGAAAGGTACAAGGACTTTCCCAGACCCCCCTCAACCCAAGATTATTCATATCACTTAGACTTCCATCAATCAAGTCATTGTGAGCAGTGTAAGATGGGAGAACAGATATTTCGGGAATCACAGTGGCAGCGGTATCTAGTTTTTCTATAGCAGAGTTTAGCCTCTGAGCAGCAGGAACTGGGGTGTGAGAGCATCCCTGTGGTGTGTCTGAGCATTTTTCCTGACCAGTTATCTCTGACTCCATTATTCATAAATAAGGAGAATTTGGAGTAGACTTTTTGACAATTAAGACTGATGGCAACTTTGGGAAAAGTTCATGATTAATTAAGAGAACATTTTGGAGCATCCTAAAAAGAAATTTTAACTAAAAGGCCTAGATCAAACATTTTCCTTACAATTGAAATACATTCAACCATCCATAAGCATTTAATGAGTGCCTATTATGTGTCAGCTGCTGTGTAAAGTACTGCAATTACAAATATGAATAAGATATAGTCCTCATATTAAGAAAATCACTAGTTAGAAGGACTAAGTAAAATATGATATGATGTTGTTCACTTATGATATACAGAGAAACCTGACAAAATAAACTAATCAAACAAAAATAGACTTTGAATCTCTAGATTCAAATTTGTGACTACCAGAAGGGAAAGGAATAGGAAAAGTGGAAGAATCAGGTAAAAAGAGTCCATTATATAATCAAGTGAAGAACTGGACTGTTGTAAGAAAACTTAGTGTATTACATACAGATGTTGATTTTAGATGATGCACACCTTAAACCTATATAATATTATGATGTGATGTTCCTTCAACAAAATTTAAAAAGTAACAGCTCACTGGTCGGGGAGCACTCTGTAATAACGGCAAAGAAAGAGGAAAACTATAACAAAAAACAAGCAAATAATTCAGTGAAGGACAAGGATCTCAAGATTACCTCAAGGGGAGAAGTTAAACCTAAAGTTTAGACTAGGAATGTGGAGCATTTTTAAGCAGATGGGAGAATATGGAAGATGTAAACAGGTAAGCATGATGCTCATACATATTCAAGTGCTAAGGGCAGTACTTGGTAGTGTGGGCTATAGGATGATAGTAGGAGGTAGCAGCAAACAGAAGTCAGATGGTGAAGGAGTTTAGAGTATATGTAAAGACACTATGGCAGACAGCTATGGAGTTTCAAAATGATGCTTAAACACAATATAAATTTTAGTTAGGTCACTTACTAGTAGTATAAAGAAGCTAGAGATAGCAGTGTAAGACCAAAGTCATAGTCCGTATGTGAAAAACATGGCTTTGAAGTTAAAAAAAAAAAAGAAAGAAAGAAAATTATATTTGAAAAAATCTTCAGAAATAAATGATTCAAAACTTGATATGAAAAGCACAAGAATACTTTACCATGACCCCAGTCTCTCTCTCGAGTGTAGAAACTAAAAGCAGCAGAGGTCACACCTGAATGCTGGACAATCAATACTGTCCAGTTGGCCTTAGGTAGAATTTAAGGGCATGGCAACCCTAGTAAGGCGAAGATTCCACTGAGACAGCTTACATTTCCAGAAATAATGCCTAATGTAGTGATGGTAAAATGTACAGGTTACAGAGATTTTTACTGCCTTTTTTTCACATTCTTGAAACAATGTCAATTAGCAATTAATTTACTTATATCTGGGGTTAATTATACAATTGAGCATGCACAACAGAGTAAAAATACTACACCTCTTGTCATAAAAATAGAGTAGAAAATCATTAATAAATATTCATTGTCAATTTCAGAGGGAATATTTGTTTCAAAATAAATTACTCACGTTACTGAAATGACTGTGAGGTGAGTTTTGCACCTCATTGGTAGATGGAGGTAGATGCTATATTGCATTGTTAAAGAATTGTGAAATTAACCTTTTAATATGTCAGTTTTATACTTCCTATATACTGCTCAAATTAAAAAAGATTGCCTCACAAAA
The DNA here is from genome assembly GCA_004363575.1 of Solenodon paradoxus. Classification (NCBI taxonomy): domain Eukaryota; kingdom Metazoa; phylum Chordata; class Mammalia; order Eulipotyphla; family Solenodontidae; genus Solenodon; species Solenodon paradoxus. The sequence continues at coordinate 656,141 of RJWH01000446.1, read as the reverse complement.
TTCATGCTTAAACAACTTTAATAAAATTTAGTAATTCTGTCAAGTGAATTCAACAATAAAATATTAGGACAATCCCAATTAATATGAGGGAATGACAAGAAAGGCAGCTAGCTGAATAGTATTTTCACCTTTGGATGTTGTCGTCAATTAAATTTTCTATCAAATGAAAGAACTAATTACTCTCTTCAAAAAAGAACTCTTGCTTCCTGCAAGTAAACAAAATCCTTTCCATTAAAGCTTTCAGTGTCTTTCAGTGGTTGTCATCTCTTAACTGGTGAAACAGTTTATGACATTGACAATCAGTGGAATGCTGCAAGTTAAGGAGCACAATCTACGAAGATCATAGTTATACTGCTGAAAAGGAGCCCAAAATGTCATCTAGTTGTTGAATTTTATGATGTATATTTCTATCCTTTGATATATAGTTGTATATACACAACCTAATTAGTGTTGACTCTTGCTTTATAATGAAAACAATCCATTTTCTTACTCAGTATCTAATTTTCTCCTTTGTAATATCTTTGATTAAAAATAGCACATGATATCATCTTGTTCATTGCAACAAGGATAGTGCTCATTATTACATTATTAAAGCAAAACACTAGGAGATCAAATGAATTTGGCCAGGAAAAAAAACACATTTAAAACAATTATGTTGAAGTGATTTTAATGAAGATAATCATACATGAATTTAAAAACACATATGAGCTTCTAAAGATTGGGGTAAACTTGGAGCTGAGATATCTTGAATATTAAATGTGCAAAGAAAGGTATGGAAACTAATAAAGATGAATATGGTAGTTGCCATTCAACATTTGACCTAAATATGGTTGAATTAATTGCTTGACTGTACCTTAGTCATCAATTATTTTCAGCATTTTCAGAAAACTGTACTCTCTGGTATCATTTAATTGCTTTTGATTTCTTGTATTAACTTTCTAATATTTGTTCATGATACAGTACTTGAAACATATTTTCTCATCTTTATATAGATATTTATATAATTTATGATGGGCATCTTCCTAGTTTATAATGAATCTCTATGATAAAGAATGTTATGCTTCTAAGGTTTATTTCCCTGTCCTGTTTATATATCCATTCTAAGAAACACACTTTCATATAGTCTACAATCATATATTGTAGTAACCAAAAATTTTATAAATGTACTGGCTACTGTTATTGAGTTTCACAACTACTATACATCTATAAGCAAATGTGAAAGCAACAGAAGATAAGGAATGTGAATGTGTAATTTGAAATAGATCATATTATAGTCATAATTCTGTATAAGTGTAATGTTATGCTATAAAGAAAGATGATGTTTTTTCCTCAAAAACTTGTGGCAACTATCATTCAGTATGTAGACACAGGATAAGTTCACATACACTGTCTGTAGAATTCATGTTATGAAGGGTGCCCAAAAATAGAATTCTTATGTAAGTCTGAAACTATCAAAAAACTGAAAATTATTTTATGAGGTATCTATTAAATATAGACATTAGCTGGAAATATAACTGCTTTGATTTTATTTTCCTTTGATATTTATTTTGATGACTTTGCCAGTATTGTGTGTTCCTTTAAATACATTTTATCAGAGGAACACTGCCAGGACTTTGCTCTATACATCTTCGGATCTAGAAAAAAATCCACCTCTTAGTTCTCTGATCCATGAAACATCTTACTTGTCTTTTTTTTTTAAATAAAATCAATACATATCATTAAAGGAAATTGGCAAAGAGATGAATATAGGAGAAAAATCACCATAGTCATACCAAGTAAACACAGCTATTATAAGAATTTTGATGTATTCTTGTATCTTTTTCCAAATGCATGTTTTCCTTTTTAGACTATTATACTGGATATATAATTGTGTATCCTGCTTTTTTCCTGTTATATCACAGACACTTTCATAGATCATTTTAAAAAAATACACTCTATTTTAGAATACGTAAAATTAGTACAAAGATTTCCCATACATCCAACACAGTTTCTCCATGAATGTCTTTCATTACTATGATGCATTAGTCAAATTGAATTAAATAATATTTATACATTATTAGCTAAAGTCTCTATGCAAATTTCCTTTGTTTCCCCGAATATACTTTTACAATTCCTGGACCCCATTCAAAACATAGCATTAGTGGTCATGTCTTCATATACTTTTCTTGAAGGGGGAAGTTTCTCAGACTTTCCTTATATTTTATGACCTTGACAGTTTTGAAGATGACAGTCATGTATTTTGCAGGATGCCACCTATTTGAATGTGCCTGATGTTTTTCTCATGATTAGACTAGGGTTATGTGAAGACTACTCAGGTCAAATGCCATGGCCATTACATCATACTAAGGAGACATACTGTCAACAGGACATAGTTCTGTTGGTTTTGACCTTGTCCACCTAGATCAGGTGGTCTGCCAGGTTTTTGCACTAATCCTTTATCCCCCTTTGAGTAACATATTCTTTGGAAGGAAGTGACTCTGTGGAGCTCAGGCTTGAAGAATGGGCACTGCTGCTCTACTTTCTTAAGATCAGAGTGTCTACATACATTATTTGAAATAGTTCTTGTGGGAGTTTGGCTACTCTTTCCCATTATTTGCATAGTCAGTAACTTATTTATACAAGATAGATGCTTATCACAAACTTTGGATTATGATCCAATACTGCCTTACTTATTGTCTATTCTTTCCCATAATTTTTATTATAATAACTTATTTTTACAAGATGAATGTTTATCTTAAACATTAGGTTATGATCCAACATTACCTCACTTATTTTGCTGTTGAAATAGCTCTAGGTTTGACTATTAGGAGTTCTTTCACTTGGTTCTTGAGCTTCCCTATTAGTGTGGTGAGGTTTATTTTAAACACTTTCATAACCTTCAACAAAACAATCACCTTTTCAACACTTTTCTGTGTCACCAATGATCTAATGCAATACTTTTTCCTCATAAACGGCAACAGTTGGATGTTCAGTAGTTATAAGTTAATAAAATACTAGCTCTCAAACACATACCAGTCCTACGGTAGAATCATCAGTGTGCAGCTGAAATTTCTCCCTCATGATTCAAGAGGTTGCAGAGGTTTGTCTCAAGTGATTGTGAATAGCTATGACTGACCATATCCTCTGTTTCATCATTTTCTTTATTTATCCTCAGGGTTAGCTCTTTATTCACTCCTAATGACTAGTGCAGTTCTTGTCATAATTCTTTTTTGTCTTCAACTTTTTTTCCTTTTAATTCCCTTTATCCATTTTTCCCACACACACCCCTTCTTCCTGCTGCCTCTGGCAACTTCCAATCTGTTCTCTGTATCCATCAGCTTGCTTTATGTTATGTATTCCACATATAAGTGACATCATACAGTATTTTTCTTTCTCAGCCTCACTTAATTCACTTAGCATAATCCCCTTAAGGCATTTTGTCATAATTATATCATAATTTTGATTTGTTGCATGTTAATGAACTTTAGACAGATTACTTCCTTTTCTAATTGTTCCTCATCTGCCCACTGAGAGAAAAAATGTCCTTGTCTGGAAGAACTGTAAAGTTAATATTACATGCATCATATATATATAGCACATAATCAATCATGTCATATACATAAATATATGTAATAGATAATTGCATAATGTAAATCTATATATTACACATAAATAAAATATGAAGTGTAATCTTTACATAAACACGCAGAGGCACACTTGAGATTTAATACATGTACATTCCCCTGCTTTTGCTCTAACATTTAGTGCATCTCTGTAATGATACACTAGCTTCATTGGATGGTTTCTTAGCTATTTTCATTCATCATACTGAGATCTGATACAGAAAAAATTTAGTATCACTTAGTGATAACCTCTTTCTGAGTGTAATCATTGTCTCTGAGCCAGTTTGATATCTCACCCTATTTTCCATCTCCCACAATTGAAGTTCCTGATTAGGAAGACCATATATATACATATATATATGCATATATATACACACATATATATTGCTTCAATCATTTTTGAAAATAGATTTTATAGAAGGAATACCACAAATTAACATTAACTTGGTTTGAGGTATACATGATAGCAAATCTATTTCCATGTATAGTACAGTAAGTTTGCCACTATTTCCTTTTCCTCCCTCAACTTTACAATTAATTACCTTTATCTTGTTTCTTCCCAACCTCTCTCCCATCTCTTCTTACATGCTCTGATTTGCTTTTTCCGCCCCCCCACTAAAAGGCTATTGTTATTTGGATTTGTTGTCTTTTACTTGGCATCTATTATTGTTTAATTTAGTTCATTTGTTCGCTTTCTATCTCTATACATCTCATATGAACAATATGATACAATGTCTGTCATTCTCCTTTTGGCTTATCCCATTAAGCATAATTGTCTCCAAGTCCAAACATGTTGCTACAAATGGCAAGATTTCTCCCTTTTTGATGGCCACATAGTATTTCATTATATAGATATCCTACATCTTCTCTATTCATTCGTTAATGGACAATTATGTTGTTTCTATTTCTTAGCTGCTGTAAATAATGTTGTGATAAACATGGACATAAGCATTGCATAGATCTCCACAAATAACTGGATCATATAGAATTTCCATTCTCAATTATATGAGGAATCTCCAAACTGCTTTAACCAATTGGTTGAACCATTTTACACTCCCCACTGACAGTGTATCAGAGTTTCCTTTTCTCTACATTCTCTCCAGCACTTTTGCTTCCTCTTTTGGTGGAGGATAGCCATTCTTACAGGTGTGAGGTAATATCTCATTGATGAGAAAAGTAAAATATCTTTTCATGTACTTACTGATCACTTGTCGGTCAACTTTAGAGAAATGTCTTTTAAGGGCATCTGCCCATTTTTTAATTGGGTTGTTTGTTGTGTTGTTGTTGAGTTTTATGAGTTATTTGTGCATTTTGGATATTAAGTCCTTGTCAGAGGTGTGATGGGCAAATATCTTCTCCCATTAAGAAGGATATCTTTTTATTTTTATGTGTTTCTTTCACTGTGCAGAAGCTTTTTCACTTGATGTAGTCCCATTTGTTTATTGCGGATTTTATTTCCCTGATATTGGAGTCAAGGTCCCCAAAAGATCTCTTTGGTCAGTGTAGAGTAGTGTTTCGCCTATGTTCTACCTATGAATTTTATGGTTTCCAAACTTACATCTAAGTCTTTAATTCATTTTGAGTTAATTTTTGTATACAGTGTTAGGTAGTTGTCTAGTTTCAACCTTTTGCATGTGGCTGTCCAGTTTTCTGGCACCATTTATTGAAGAGACAATCCTTGCCCCATTGTAAGTTTTTGCCTCCCTTTTTGACAATTTAATGCCCATATATGTGTGGGTTTATTTCTTTATATCTATTTCAGTTCTATTGATCTCAGTTTCTGTTTTTATTCCAGTAGCATGCTGTTTTGATTATATTGTTTTGGAGCAGAGTTTGAAGTCAGGGAGCATGACTCCTCCATTATTTTTTCCCCTTCAGACTATTTTTGCTATCCTGTGTTGCTTGAAGTTCCCAGTAAATTTTTTGATTTTTTGTTGTTGTTGTTCTCTGCGCAACATGTCTCTGGAATTTTGAAGGGGTTTAACATTAAATCTGTATATTGTCTTGGGCAAGATTGGCCATTTTGATTATGTCAATTCTTTAATTCCATGAGTGTGGAACATCTTTCATTTCTTTATGTAATTTTCTATTTCTTTTAGCAATGTCCTATAATTTTCAGGTTATAGGTCCTTCACGTCTTTGAGTAAGTTAATTCCAAGGCACTTCATTCTTTTTGATGCACATGTAAATGGTATTATTTTCTTGCATTCTTTTTCTGAATTTCCGTTGCTAGCATACAGAAATGCCACAAGTTTATTAATATTAATTTTGTAGCCTGTCACTTCATTATATTTATTACTTCCAGTAACCTTTTTATAAGGCATTTGGGGTTCTCTATATATTATCATGTTATCTGAAAATAGTGACAGATTCACTTTTTCCCTTACTTTCAGATACTTTCATATCTTTTTTTTGTCTGACTGCATTGACCAGGACTTTCAGAAATACATTAAGTGACAGCAGTGAGAATGAACATTCTTGTCTTCTTGATCTTAGAGGAAAAGATTTCAGTTTTTCTATATTGAATACAATGTTATTATAAGTTCATCATAGTCTTTATCATATTGAAGTATCATCCTTCTATACCTACTTTTGGAGGATTTTTAATATCAAAATGTGCAGAATCTTGTCAAATTTTTTTTTACATCTGTTGAGATGATCATGTGGTTTGTGTCCTTTTTTCATTGCTATAGTGTATCACATTACCATGGCATATGATTCATTTAATATGTTGTTAAATTTAGTTTGCTAGTATTTTGTTGAGAATTTTTGCATCAATGTTTATCAAAGATATCAGTCTATAATTTTTATTTTTGGTGCTATCTTTATCTTATTTTGAAATCAGCATAGTATTGACATCTTAGAAAGTATTTGAACTTTTACATCTTCAATTTTTTAACAGTTTCAGGATTGGTATTGATTATTCTTTGAATGTTTTATAGAATTCACAGGTGAAACCATATAATCAGGGCTTTTGTTTTGGGGGAGATTTTTGACTATTGTTTCACTGTCCTTACTTGTGGTTGGTCTGCTCATGGTTTCTAGTTCTTAGTACAGTCTTGGAATATATTGTATATTCCCAGGAATGTGTCCAATTTTTCTAGCTCATTCGATTTGTTGCCAATAGTTGTATATAATATTCTCTTTTAATCCACTGAATTTCTGCTATACTGTTATGATTATTCCTCTTTCATTTCTTATTGTATTTGTATTTACTTGTGTTTTGGCTTTCCTCTTTTTTGTGTGTGTCTGGCTATTGGCCTATTTGTTTATTCTTTCATAAAACCAACTTTCGATTTTATTGATCTTTTTGGATTGTCTTTTTTTTAAGTGTATTTCATCTTTTTCTGTCCTAGGTTTTATGATTTACTTCCTTCTATTAGATTTTGGTTTCTTTTCTTTTTTTAACTAGTTCCTTTATGTGAAGCTCTAAATATTTTATTTATGATTGTTCTAGTTTCTTAAAATAGGTTTGTATTATTATAAATTTTCATTTTATTACTGCTTTTGCTGCATCCCACAGATTTTGACATGTCATGTCATCATTTTCATTTGACTCCAGATGTTTTTAATTTCCTCCTTTATGCAATTGTTGTTCAGTAACAAGTTGCTTGATAACAGGCAGTTTGTTCTCCACTCTGCTGCAGTGTTCCTCTCCTTCTTCTTTTGGTTGAGCTCTAGTTTGATACTGTTAGGACAGAAAAGATGCTAGATATGATTTCAGTATTTAAAATTTTATTGAGATTTGTTTTATGTCTCAACATATGGTTTGTCCTTGAGAATGTGACATGAGTACTTCAAAAGAATATGCAGTCTATCATTTTAGGCTGAAGTACTGTCTCTGTCTCTGTCTCTGTCTCTCTCTCTCTCTCTGTGTATGTGTGTGTATGTGTGTGTGTGTGTGTGTGTGTGATATATTTTCTTCTATTTTGCTGTTTAAAGATCTTTCTTTATTGATTTTCTGTCTGGATGATCTGTCTTTTGCTCAAAGAGGAGTGTAAAAGATCCCCACTGTTATTGCTTTGCTATCAATATTTCTATTAGATCTGTTAATAGTTGATTAATGTATTTGGGTGCTCCTTTATTGGGTGCACATATATTAGTAACTATTATGTCTTTCTTTTCTATTGATCCGTTTATCAATATGTAATGACCTTTATATTTTGATAACTTCTTTAGCTGGAAGACTACTTTATCTGAAAGGAATAAAGCAGTTCTTGATTTTTAAAATTCACCATTGGTTTAGAGAACTGTTCTCCATCTATTCACTATTTTTTTATTTTGAGAAAAAATTTATTGCAGTACATTTGAAGTTACACATTAAAATAAACTTGTGTTTAGGTTCCCCATATGTGCAACTTACCTTTATCTAAGATGTATGTCAATGCACACTACCTCCACCAAATACCAAGGGTTCTTCACAGGAGTCTAGTGGACTCAGTCACCACTTGCTCCCCTATCCAACCCCCCATCCCATTCCCTATTGGTAATCTTCATTTCTTTGATATCTTGCATCATTTCTTTTCTTTGTTTTATTGTTCTCTTTTTCTTCCTCTATTTTTTTCTTGATTTCCATGAGTATGTTTATCACCTTTACCCTAAATTCACCCCCAGGTAATTTGCACACATCTGTTGTATTAAGATTTTCCCTGAGGATTTAATTTGATCCGTTATTTTTCATGTGTTTCTCTCTTAACTCTCTTTTGATATTCTGCTTATATTTCTGTGGGTTAGATTTTCTTGCAATGATGGCATTGCATGAGAGAAGCCTGGATCTTGGATTGGTTTCGTGGCATTACCTCAGGTTAGATTTGTTCGAAATCTTAGGTATATCCTGTGTTGGAGTCTTTAGATCAGCCTGTGGTGTTGGAGTTTGTATGAGGAATGCAGAGCCTCCCCGCAGTGTCCCAGGTCCAAATAGTAATGATTCCCTATTGCTGGCCTACAAGTGGCAGTCAGGCTTCATTTCTACCTAACCCATAGCAGGCACTGGTGGTAGCATCAAGCGTTCATCCCTTCTGAGAGATTCTCTTCTTCCTTTAAGCCTGGGGGCAGGATATCCTGTGGGCAGGTTGCCGGATGGGAGACATATCCAGTGGGCGGTTCCTGAGATTGATGCACTATGATGGTGGGAGGGATGGGAGTGTGTAATTCCTCTAGCTGCCTTCTGATTATGGTGACTCCCAGTGTAATTTCACCACACAGGCTCCAGCTCAGACCCCTGGGGTGCTGATCTTCCTTCTATTCTATACCAAGACCTTCTCCCCCAGCTCAGTGTCTCAGTCCTTCTGGGTGGGTTTCTGATTTTGGAGTGACTCTCTAGAAGGTCTGTTTCTTCCCATGGTTCCCCCCACCTCCACTGGAGCCTTGGTCCCAAATCTGCAGTGTAGCTCTGAACCTCGACTTTTCACCTACCTTTTATCATCATAATTACTGTTGCATCTCAATAGCCTATGTGCCTACTTTTCCTCAGTGTTTATTTCTGGAGGACAGGTGAATTCCTAGTTTTTTTCTATGAAGGGCTGGATCTGAATCTCCCTCCTACCAGGTTGTCATCTTGATTTCAATTCCTATTCACTTCAGTTATGTGCCTGTCTCCTAATCTTACGTGGATTTCTTACAGATACTCTATTTGGGTTTTGTTTTTTAATCCATTTAGCCACTCTGTGCCTTTTAATTGGTGAGTTCAGTCCATTTACATTTAGAATGATGATTGATATTTGAGGACTTGCTACTGTCATTTTGATATTTGTTTATCTGGTTTTGTTTATCTATTTTTTATCTTGTTTAAATTGATGCCACTTCTTCTGTTTGGTTTAGATAGGAGAGTCTCCTTTTACGTTTCTTGAAGAGGAGATCTAATGGCAGCAAAATCTTTCAGCTTTTGTTTCTTGGGAAAAATTTGTATTTCTCACTCAAATTTTAGAGAATTTTGCAGGATATGGTATTCTTGGTTGGGTTGTTGTATTTTGATGACATCAGCCATTCTCTGCTAACCTGTAGAATTTCTGCTAAAAATTCTGAGGTTAGTCTGATGGGAGAACCTCTATATGTTGCTTATTCTTTTTCCCTGCCCACATTTAGAACTTCATTTGTCTTAGACATTTGAAAACTCTTTGTGTAGGCATATTTGCATTTATACAACTAGGTGTTTTGTTGGCTTCATTAACTTGTATGTTTATTTCCTTCGCTAGGTTTAAGAAGTTTTCAGAAATTATTTCTTTGAATATGTTCTCTGTTCCTTCTCAGTAAGTTATCTGCTTCCCAGAGTAAGTCACCTGCAATACCTGAATTCTACTTTCATTTTCACTACCTTACATCTCATGTTTCTAATGGAAAAAATTAAGGATGCTGGTTTAGTGCTGTAAAATCTGTTTTTAGTTCCATCCTTACAACAGAAAATCGTTTGTTTGGTTTTGGTTTTGGTTGTGGTTTTCAGGATGGGGAAAGACTTTGTCAGTTTAAATCACACCAAGCAGCTTTGTCTGCCTGAATCAAAGCTTTGGTCCTGAAGTTGTGCTAGGACCTGCCTGGGACAGCCGTCTCTCCAGTAATTCTTCACTGTCATTGATCAGTGTGACCTATTATACATTTTATTCTTTTTCTGGACTTTTTTGTTTTTCAACATGTAGTTATGTATGCCATGTGTGAGATCATTTTCCCTTTCAAATAAATCATGTAACTTCTGTGTTTGTCAAGAAACCTAAAGTATAGAAATGTAAAATGCGAATTGAGAAAAGTTCAGCTGAGTGAGTTCCATTAATTCTCAGTCAAGGTCAGTCAAAGGAAGAAGAATGAAAAATATCACAAAGTGATTTTCTTTTAAATGGGGAAAAATAAGCCCTAGGAGGGTATTCACCTTAGTTCTTTTGAAAATATTTTATAGCCTATAAATAAGATATAGGAGTTTATAAAACAAAGCCCAAAAAACAATACTTTAGAGAAGTAAAAAACCTAACGATGTGATATACTTTGACTATATTTAACACTATGCAGAATGAAATAATATTGTTTTCTCTCCATGATATCAAAATTTCCTTGAAAAAATTAAAAGGTCATTCAGTTAGTTTATTTGTTTTATAAAAAGAATATAGACATATAGATTTCATTAAACGAATATAAATATATAATCAATATATTTAAAATTTACATACACATATTTATATACTTAATACTTAAGGATTATGTATGGCATAATTTAGGAAAATGTTGAGTTGATAATATAATTTTTAATGCAAATATTTAAGTATCATATAATAAATCAGAACTAGGAACAAGGCCAAAGGTAATGAAAGCAGAAAAATTGCCCCAATAAATTTTATAAGCCGTTTTCACTGGACTTTTTAATCTTTCTTTCCTTCATTTTTTCAGAGACCCAGACATCTCAATAAATAAAGCAAAAATTATACTTTTTCGCACCCTACCAGTAACAGTTCTTTAGAAACTGACATCTCTGATAAATATTAATACATTGACTCAAATGCTGAAACCAACCCATATTCCAAGCTTTGCCCTGAGCTGTATGAACAGGCCACTACTAGTTTTCCCAGAAAGAGGTAATCGTTTCCATAACGATTGCTCAGCTCTTTCTCTTGACTCTATAATCTATTATTTAAGCAGAATTCAGTGTGTTTTGCAACACAAATATGATCATACCACTCCTCTGCTAAAATTCTCTAAATATTCTCATCACACTTAGAAATTATTTTTTGCCCTGTACTAGAAGACTCCAACATGACCAGTTTCCAGTCAGGTTTGCTTGACCTTCAGTTTCTACACCTTCCTTCTCTAATTCTTTTCTCTAATCCTTGTTCTCTATTTACACATACATGCAATGGATTTTCTGTTCCTCTCACACATCAAGTATGATGCCATCCCAGGGTCTTAGGACTAGCTGGTCCATCAGCAATTATCACCTCTATTTTTTTTTTTCCCTAAGGAGGTAAATTATAAACATTTCTTCTTAACATTTTCCTGAGATTTAAATACTCTACAGTTTGTGACTATTCCTTTCGTAATTCATGCCTCATCTTCAATTTCTCAACTCAAAAATGATCTTCTGACCATTGCATTTGAAGTAGCATCCATATTCCCCCACATAATTCTCACTTTTAACTATCTGAAATCTCTAGTAATTTCATTTGAATGTTTACTACTTATCTTTCCACACTAAAAGAAGGTTCATGAAAAGAGGGAAGTTGGCTATATTCATAATATGTAAAGCAATTCCTAGAACATAGCATATAATATGATGTGTTCTAATAGATACTGAATCAAGTAGAAATAAACAGCCATATGCCTCAAAAGCTTTCATCAACAAATTATTGCCAAAAAGATAATAGACATATATTAATAGACATAATTATTATAAACTCATTTTCATATCAATTCCCAAATTATATAGCATTTCTAACATTCACCTATGATACTCTTTCCAATCCTTTGAAATCTGTTATTTACTCCACTGAATGACCAGTATTTAGATAGTTCTATATAAAAACCAATTGAAGAACATTTATTAATTCCTTTATTTGAGTAATATAACTTTAAAGTTTAGAGAATGATGATATAAATTGTAGAAATAATATGTGATTTTCTTATTTTTCTTTAATTAAAAAGTTGCATACATTTTTCAAGATTTCTATTTTGTATGATTATAGAAATGAAATTATGACTTACATTCTTGGAAAATTAATCCTGATTAAGTTAGACGATAAGACACAACTGAAAATAAGTGGTAATAAATGGTTTAAGAACATCAAAAGATAAACCTTAGAAAGGTGTAAATTTTAGTAGAGGGAGTGAGAATAAAGATGATAAATGTGAGAGATATTTTAACAACGTATAAAACAATTAGGTTTGAGAGACAATAAAATAGTGACAATAGGTAAATTCATGACATATATTCTTTCATAGTTTTTTCCCACATCTAAGATATTGATATTGTAGTATCTATATACTACAATTAAGCAGGAACAAATTAGAAATAGAAATATGCTTTCAGAGGGCTTTACATTTAGTCCTGGGTGTTACAGGTATCCCCTTTTGAAAGTTCTAACTTTGCCACTTTTTTTTTAATTAGTACTTATTTTCACCAATACTTATTGATATTTATTTTCATTAATCAAAAGAAATCCAAAGGGAATTTTCATTTTTTACCACAAAGGGATAAAAGCAAAGCTAGCACTGAGTGTTTGTTTTACCACAAACTGTTCAACAGTCTAACAGCGAATGTCTAAAAGGACAGGTCAAGCCTCTTCCCAACAAGTTACACTTAGCCTTTCAGCATCAACTGGAAATTGATGAAGACGATATTGAAGAGGTTTTGGCATTCCATGACCAAAAACTGACAGATGAAGAGCTGATACAACTGCAAGAGGAAAGATTATGAATTAAAATCATATGCAGTGCCGAACAGTCAGAAAGTCAAGTCCTCCAGGTAAATGTAAGATTTTCACTACGGTTGACAGTGCTGCCATGATTGTAGAAACATATGACTTTAATTTTAAAAGGACACATAGATTTAGGGTAGGTTTGCAGAATGTTTCGAGTGCCTACAAAGAATCGTGTGATAGAAAAATGCATGAGGCTAAGTAGTTAAGCACACTGTCATATTTCATGTCTTTTGCATCAGCCACATCAGCTAGTATACAGGGAAAACCTAAATCTTTGACACTGAGAAGGCAGAGAAGGTGTGGAGTTAGTGATCTCTCTGCCCTGATGGATTCTGATGAAAGTGAGATGCTAATAGATAATACTCTTCCTCTCTCTTAAATTCTCCTGTCTCCCCTATCTCCCACCACCCCAACCTCTAATGACTCAACCTAACACCCCATTATCACCACCTCTCGACCTTCCAATGGGCTGTCACCGTCTTTCCAATTCTGGTAAGTGAAAGAATACTGTATATAAATTACTTCTACTTTATATAAGTTATGGACTTATAACATTGTTGTTTCTAATCCTTGATAGCATTACTTGAATTCTTTATGTGTTATTTAGATTGACTAAGTTGGTTATTTTTTGAGACTATGGTCAAACATTAATATGAATTAATAATAATTACATCTCTACAAGGTTTCAGTATGAAAGATTTAATACAAACACTCTGCTTTTAGGTAATGGGGTAAACATCTAAGCTAAACAGAAAGGGGGACACAAAGGGAAAAGATAATGAATTCAGTTACAAAAAAGGTGGTTGGACAGAAGGAAAAAGATGTTTAGTGCAAGAGTTAAAGAAATATAGAAAGTTTATTAAAATGGGTAGAAGGAACAGTCCACTCCAAAAGTCCAGTGCACAATAGGGAAGCAGAGGACTTTCTGGAGCCCTAGAAGCCAACACAATTTACACACAGTAGAAGACTTACTGAATGCTATTTGTGAAGGCATTAAGCTCTAACACCTAGAAATCAGTGTTATGTGTCTTAGGCAAGTTGGTGGAGTCAATGGTTTGAGCATGATTTCTGAGTTCTCCTAGATCAGAGGTTTCACCTACATGTAAGCAAGCATGCAGCTGCTAAATAAGTCACCTACAAATCAAGATCTGGCTTTTCCTTCTCCCCCAGTTTTCTAATGACACATAAAATCTTGATTATAGTTTGAATCAGGGAAGGCAGAGAGGAAAAATGGTAGCGTAGACTTTGCTTTGGGGATGGAAATGTAATATTCCTTAGATTCTAGTATTGTGCATAGACAATAATCCTTGTTATTCAAAGAAATAAAATAAAATCTATTTTTCATAACCCTTGGGAGGGTTACATTACAGGGAACAAAAGAAAGAAAATAAGAGGAAGAGCAAGTTAAGAATAAAATATTGACTTAGTAGGGGGTCTATTAAATATTTTTGACCAAAATTTAATCAGTAATATAAAAGAATGGGTAGTTTATCAATATCACATATTATTAAAGATGAAGAGATAAAGACTCAAGCAAGTCCCTTAAATGTGTCAATTTAAACCTGGTAACTCTTCAAGAGTTCTCTTGAATTTCTTGTATTCTGTGGTAAGAATACAATGAAATGAATAGGCTCATGGTTTTCCATTTGTTTTTAGATATTGTTGAGAATAATGTCTCATTTTAGCAAAAGTCTAAAATGCCAGGAGGAATACTGCTCCAGATGACACAGCGTAAAGCTATTATTTAATTCAAAAATAATTTCAAAGATCATCACCAAAAGGAGCTAAATTATCAAACTTAAGAGCAAATCTTTTCATTTTGAAATGTTAAGATGACACTAAATTGCTAATATCCCCCTACACAACCACGTCTACTCATTCTCCATATCAGCTTTTCATTTTCCTTCTTTTTCCCTGAAATACTCAGGGGAAAGCATAAGAAGATTAGAGGAAGGGGTGTGTGTGGGGGGGAGTTCTTCCTGCTTCCTCTGCTTGGATAGTACTTAACCCATTTTTCTCCCCAGCTCTGACTGCAATTCCTGTCAAGTCATCCCTGTCCTTGACTCTTTTTTACCTTTTTTAGTATTTGATTGCAATAACTTGTTTTACAAATTAAAATAACTCATGTGTGTAAGTTCCCCATAAGTTCAGTGTCCCCATTCCTTAGATATATGTCAACACACCCTGCCCTCCACCAGACACCAAGTGTTCTTCTCTTGACTGCGTCCTGCAGAGGACCCAAGGAACACAATCACCATCCTTGTCCCTTCAGAAATGAAGTTAATAGCTTCCCACTGTTGTTGTGAGTCTCTGGGTGCTTAATGTTCTTTCTCTGTTCGTAAACTATGTTCACATTTCTGTAAAGAACCCCTTCAATTAAAGTCTCTTGAATCACCTGAGTTGGTTGTTTCCTTCTAGGCCTCTGATTTAGACTCTGATGATTTTGTACAACTCATGATTCTTTGGATTCTTATTTTTAAAAGATGCCACTGAAATTTTGTTTGGCCAGGAATTCCTGTTTCATTTAAAACACATCAATCTACTCCTTTGAAATTTCTGCTTATTCAGAATTCATCCTCTGTAAATCACATCAATACTTAGAGCAGCTCTGGAAAGTTCTGAGTAAAATAAACAGATTGCTTCTAGGAGACAGCAGGAATCTGATGAAATTATCAAGCTCCAATTCAGGCATGCTCCTGTGTTAAAACTGATCCTAGAGTTTGGTGCTAATTCTATAGTTAGTTGTGAATTGCTGTCTTAAACACTAAGCCCGAGTTCTTTTATGTCTCATGTTATGAATGTGTTATTTATTGTCACTGAGTGCAATAAAAATTAATCTCAGAGTATGCAACAAAGTCTGAATAGTAAGCTACCTCCAAAACAAGTCTATTTCAACTTATGATTTCGCAGTTTTACTTCTCTTAATGATTAGTATCACACCAGCATAAGAGGCTTAGGTCATTCGTAATGTAGCTGCCATACTTCAGAAGTCAGATAGTGGAAAACCCCTTTCTGTTCTATGAAAATAACATCCTTTGACATCCTGATTAATAGATTTTTTTTTACATAAAATAAAGATGCAAACCACATTGGGAGGTAATCTTTTAAGAACACACACACAATTTTCCTTCTAAAGAAAAGGCAATTCAAAAGATATTTATCTATGATAAAAAGCAATAACTCACAAAGTAAACCCATTTAAGTTAATGAAATCTCAGGGGATTATAAAGACAATTTCCGTCAGTGAAAGGATAAAAGGTTGAGGTAGGACTAAGTAAAAATATGAGCTTGGGGTCTTGGTTTTAGACCTATTTTGGAAAAAGATTCCTGATCATTGAATAAAGTGCTTTTTAGATTCAATAATAAAAGGAGCTACCATGCAAAGATCTTTAAAAGGACCTAGGAAAACAAATCAAAATTAAGTTTAAAAACAAACTTTAAGAAGTCAGAATCTCATCTAGTTTCTTGTAATTAAAGCAAATTCATCAAAAGAAGTTTTTATTGTTGTTTTTATTTGTCCATATGTTTTATTTGAAAGCTATTTTTCTACACATTCTAATAAGTACTATCCAAAAGAATTACTAAGACTTTCTTAAATTTAACTTGGAAACTCTTTGCTCCTCGTCAACCCCTTTGAGTCAATACTGCACTGTGAACTTTGCCCTAATATTTAATGTTTGAATGTAATGGTATTTAATGCACTGCAAACTATGATCTAATGTTTTGGTGCTGAGGTTACAAAAGCAATAAAGACCTTGCCTTTTGGTAAGTACATTCTAGGAAATTTTCTTTTAATATTTAAGCAATTAAGTTTATTAAAATGTCATACGGTATACAAAGGAAAACAATAGAGGAAGTGATCTTTGAATAGCACCTTGGAATGTCTGTTTTCAAGAAAGCAAATGTTAGGTCTAATATATTTCAGACTATGAATAAATCATGATGAATGAAGGCACAGAAATCATGATGCAGCCTTGATATTCGGGTTATAGACCGATGAGCTGTTATTTCATTTTAATTCATGTATTTACTTTGATAAGAAGAGTGGAGAAGTGAAGAGAAACATAGTAGAAATAAAGGCATAAAAGCCTTTAGGAACTTGACCGTACATGATTTTAAAGATGATTTTAGACTTTACTCAGTAAGTATTTAAGAATGTCTGAAGCACTTAGAAACATACATCTGAATATATATTTCCTCTTTTCTTTGAAAAAAATTGGAATGATAAGTAATGTTTGCCTCACAAAAGGAATTAAGAGAGAAAAACTATTTTAATCTGTTAGATCTTTGTGACTCTCATTTACTATTACTGCATATTTGGTTTGAAAGATTTATATTGGCTTTGTAAATAATCTTATCATGGAATAGAAAACATCTTTGAGATAGCAGTGTGATAGTAACATATCTAATAGTTACCTTCCCTTCAAATAATAGTTTTTAAACTTATATCCTAAATGCTCAAAAGCCTGATTTGGACAAATGACCATTCACTCACTAAACATAATTTTAACTTTACAATTACATTAAAATAAGTTCCAAATGATTAAAATAAAAATTTCAATATTTTCTGGGCTGCTTGAAAATCACAAACCACTATGTATTTACAAGTTAAAAACTAATTCATTCAAAATTTCTATTGTTTTTCCTTTTTTCATTTGAGTGAAATTCATTTACAATTTTGTAGTAGGAAAGACTTGTCTGATCATAAATTAAGCCTAGAAGCCACAGAGATAAATATGTTAATTATTTTACATGTTTAAAATTTTTCATGGCAAAAAATTCACACTAAGCAAGCTAAAAAAGAAATTGAGAAAAATTTTGTCACATACTAATTTTCTTAATCAACAATTTATATACATACTTACTTCTGTAAGAATAAAAGAAGAAAAGGATTTTACCAAGCAATATGATACATAAATGGTAAACAAATAGGAGATAGCTGACATCGTTCATAACATAAAAAGATGCATTCAAACTCATACGCAAAGAGACAAAAGTAACTTTTGATAGCATTCAGAATTATCTTCTAAAAGTGAGGGTGTGATGACTATTTTGTAAGAATATGAATATGATAGAACTTAATAAATGTTTACACAGTTGAAAATAAGTTTTATCATCTATAAGAATTCATGAAACATGCATTATCTTTTATATACTGAGTTAGATCTGCATCTGATAACGCTGAAAAGATTAGTTTTTATCAAGCTAACAACTAACAAAACTGAATTTGCTACTACCGGTTAATATAATGTGAGGCAAATGATTTTGAGTAAGAACCACAAAATGAGGGTATCAGCAAGGACTGAAATAACCACCCCCTTGTCCAATTTATTCAATCCATTAGGTCTTGACAATATGAGACACTCAAGCCAGCAGCTAGCAGCATTTTGAGCACGTTCCAGGTTCACAGCCTCATCAGGTACGATTTAGAATCCTGTTGTTCTGGATCTAGGTGGGATAAGAGTGCAGTAGCTTTCAATGTTTGTGTAAAAAGAGGTATGAGGAATTGACTTCTTGTAAAACTCATTTTATGACTTTATCAAGGAAAGACTTTCTGTAGTTTATTGATCTTCTGTCACTCATTAGCAAGATTGCCTCTCAAGGTCAGTTTGACATGACTCAGTATTAGAGAGCATTGTTCATACAGAAGACGTCCTATGGTACATGAGATGGTAAACAGTGAAAAATTCACTGTCATTCAGAGATGCGTGCTATTGTTATTTTCCAAGAGTTCAGATCAAATAAGTACAGTAGCTCTTGTCCAAATGGAAGAAAAATTTCATTTGTGGTTTACAAGAGAAGAAGAATGCTGTAGAGTTATGTTTGCATATTATATTCTAAGAAATCTATGGATAAAATTTTGTCCTCAGATTTACATAAAAGGTTTATGGACTCTGTGCATATTAAAGCAGAAAATTACTTTTATTTAACAATACCTTTTCCTGAAAATGGTATTTCCATGTAAAATTTGTCATCATTTTTTAAAAGCTTGTGGGTCTTAATTATCTTAAAGTCAACCCAAGTGCATTTTAATCAAATAAATAAGTGATATTTCTCAATGTACATGCACTAGCTCTTCTTAAAAAGTGTCAGAATACAAAGGGGAAAACAATAATATTATTTAGGTAGCTAAATTATGAAAA
Source organism: Solenodon paradoxus (assembly GCA_004363575.1). Taxonomy (NCBI): domain Eukaryota; kingdom Metazoa; phylum Chordata; class Mammalia; order Eulipotyphla; family Solenodontidae; genus Solenodon; species Solenodon paradoxus. Next base: position 637,001 of record RJWH01000446.1, on the reverse strand, counting down.
TTTGTGCAAGTTTTGACTAAGAAAACCGTTGCAATTGTTATTAGAGAATAGCCCCAAACCTCAGTCTTCACATATGAAAAATGCAAATAAGAAGGAAACCTAACTCAGAGGGGCTCAGCATAGTGAGTAAACACTCACTAAATATTTGTATTATTATCTCAAAGAGTTGAATAGTCTCTTTCACGACTCTGCCCATGTGTGTTTATATTTGCCTCATTTGATTGCCCCAGACAATAAAAATAAGTAATAATTGCATTTGTTACTTAAGGAAATGAAAATATGTCTGCTACTTTGCCTACTTACTTGAAATATTTGATTTTCATAATGAGTTTTAAGTGAAGTAAAGCATGTAATACAGAACAAATACGAAGGACAGTTATAATTTAACATTTGCAATTTATACACTGTGCTAGCCTGATAGTTCAGTATTATCATGATTTCGAAAACATTTTTAAATATTCATTTAGAGTACATGTTAAATTTGTTCATTTTATTTCAACTTTCATTCTATGTATCTAGTCTAAGTCAACTGCTTATTCTAATGGTCTAATTTACCTCTCTGCATTCATATTGGATCCCTCTATTTCACTGCCCACACAGAAATCAGAAAAATGCTTTAAAACACAAACTGTTGTAGCACTTATTTGCATAACACCTTCTATGCTGATCCATTGTATTCACAAAAAAAATAAATAAATAAAAGACTTCAATTAGGATGGGGATGGCGTTTCCTGCAGGCCTTCCAACCTGATGTCTTGCCATTTTACTCCGTCTTGTATCAGCCCATCTTCCAGTTCCTCAGACTGATCAAATTCATAGCATTCAGAATTGTTTGCAAAGATATGTCTACCTGATTATTGGTTTCATTGTGTGCCTATCTTTACCACTAATCTATGCCCTCAGCCCCTTGCAAAGTCTCTGGCACGATTAAATGACATGCATATGTTCAAGAAATAAATGATTATTGGTTAAGCACAAAATAAGTGTGTTACTAGGTGTGGAGATATAAATGATATGAAAGAGTGCTCTCTTTAACGAACCTCCACTCTAGCTAAGGGGGTAAGAGGTGAGTAATCATTTGGAGCACTTATCAAACTTTTACCAGAACACAGCATAGGATACTATGAGAGTGGGAGCAGGTCAGGAAATTTTCTCAAGAGAAATGATCCCTGAGCTGAATCTTGTTAAGCAATGAGAGAAAAGTACTGTCAGTAAAGAAATCCATGGGAAAGGCATGGAGTCATGCCAATGCAAGGCAAAGGCAGGGTTATTTGAGAAGTTAATTAAGTAAGATAAAGTAAGACATATATCAATATAAATTTTGATTATAAAGAAAACATAATAAAGGTCTTATCATAATTCCAGTTTTGTTTTTATTATTTATAATTATTACAATTTAATGTTTGATTTAAGTAAATATAAATAAATGTACACACACATGAATGTTATAAATACACACAGAGATATATGTAAAGATTGCTCTTAAAGGGCATATAATATTGAAATTTTTGTATTTGTTTCCCTTTATCTAAATTATATTCCATTATTCCAGATACATAATCTATTAGCACATATATTAATGGATTAGGCACCCTCACAATTAAGATACTCTTTATTGTTTGATGGCTAGCAAGGTCAAGATCCATGATTTTCTATAGATCATTGGGCCTCCACCAAGAACATACATGACTCGGGAGTTAGAGCAAATTCGTTTATACACTACTTGAGTGAAGTTAAGAAACTGTCTTTCTAGTACCACAATGGGCTAAGAAAAACAAGATAATTCAGTCTAATCAATCAATTCATTCATTTGTAACATTGTTTATTTTTGTTAAAAATTTAGCTTGTCTGCATTGACTAGTAAATGAATACTTTGATAATTGTAGTGTATTATTTTAGACATAAAAGAAAAATGCTTAGAGAATACTCGGTGCTTATTTCTTTGTTTTTGACATTTTGCCATCATCTACTTATTGATCCTGAACTTGACAATAATGAGTGGGAACCTTTGGATATTAACTCTGACCTTTCTTACTAAGGAGACTGAGAGCATAACCATAATGGCATAAAAGATATAATTCTCAAAGTTTCTAATTCACCAAGTATCCAAATTATAAATTATAGTAAAATGCTAAGTCATAGATTCCTAGACCCTTTGAGAAATTTAGAAGTCACCTATTCAAACCTCCTACCAGATGAAACAAGTGGAAGCCGTGGTTTGTTCTCAGCATGATTAACTAGCTCATTAGTTCTCTAATTACTCCACATACCTCATCTCATTTTTATACTGTATTAATTCATCCTCTGTAACTATGTTCTTGTCACTTTCTTTAACAATAGAGTTTAAACATCTGAGTTTAAATGTCTATAATAGTTTTAGATAATAAAAACAAATAATAATATTAAGGTTGGAATCGCATAATTTTAATGTCAAAGAGCTTTTTGAAAGTTCATTTTTAAGTACTGAGTAGTAGCTGCTTAGTTGTTGATGTCTGAGTCTAATTGTAAAATGCTAGAAACACAAGTAGAAATAAATTGCAATTCTGACACATCTCTCTCAGGGGAAATGTACAATTATCATTTTGCATTATTATAAGACTAGTTTTGTTTTTCAATTTCCATCAATATTCATTTACTTTAACTTTTGGATCACGATAAATTAAATTACACTTAGCTATAGGTAATTTTTCCCTAGGAATTTCATTCAAGGTTTTATACTAAAGCAGGAAATTATGTAATGTGATTGTGAATTAATAGAATAAATAAAATTTATTTTCTAATAATTGCTATTTTAGAGCAATAATAACATTCACAGTAATGTATATAATAAATATATTTCATATTTTTAATTTTTAAATTAAATATAGTGATTTAAGAAATCACTCATTGCTATCCTTAATCACAGCAGTACCATTTTTATAGTAATATTTATCATTTCCTTAGTTCACAATGCTAAATTCCATTTAAGATATTGAAATTGCATCTAGGTCTACATTTCACACCACACCCAGCACCAGAGTGCCAGTAACCCTTATGGCTACATAGAGAGGCATCAAATTTTACTGAGTATATGTACCATAACTTCTTTATCCAGTCGTCTGTTTATGGCATTTAGTTTTCTTCCATGTCTTAGCTGTTATGAACTGTGTGCTTCTATGACCATAAGCATGCAGATGCTCTGAATCAGAGATTTTGTATCCTCTGGGTATATGCCTACTGAAGTTTGTATGGAATCACAAAAAAGCCTCGATTAGCCAAAGCCATCCTACAAGTAAAAAGGAATCATGGAATCTACTCAATAAATGGTGTTGGGAAAACTGGAAAGGCATCTGCAAAAAAAGAAACTAGGTTACTCATAATTGCCAAATACAAAGTCAACTCAAAATGGTTCAAAGACCTGGACATAAGATCCAAAACAATAAAATACCTCGAAAAAAATGTGGGAAACACTCCATAATCTCAACCTCAAAGAGGTTTAGGGGTTGCGGAGAGGGGGTGGAGCAGTGACAGCAAAGAAACAAAAGAAACTACCTCAAACTGAAAATCTTCTGCAGAGCAAAAGAAACCACCAATAAAACAAAAACAAAACCCACGGAACTGGAGAAGATATTCACACAACATACATCAAATAAAGGCTTAATTTCTAAAATACATGAACAGCTCATACTTCTCAACAATAAAATAAGCAAAATGACCCATTCAGAAAATGGGCAAAATCGCTGAATAGAGACCTTTCTAAGGAAGACACACAGTTGGCTTACAGACACCTGAAAAAATGCTCTACATCACTTATCATCAGATAAATTCAAATAAAAGCTACAGTAAGATACTATCTTACGTCAGTGAAAATAGCTTATATGGAAAAGACTGGAAATAGCAGTTATTGGAGAGGATGTGGAGAAAAGGGAACTCATCTACACTGTTGGTGGGAATATAAATCGTTGCACCCTCTTTGGAAAATAGTATGTAGATTCCTTAACTGAAGATGGATTTACCATTTAGTATTTGATACAGCAGCACCTTTACAAATAAAAGTAAAATTATAATTCATAATCATAAGATGTTTTATTGTCATAAGCTATATGGAATATGATTATTAACAAATAGTTCAATTATGCATTTGTTCTTGGAAAAAAGCAAAGACATTTATTAAATTGCAAATAAATGTATTCATATATATAATTTTATACACATGTAAGTAAAATGATATTACATAAATTAAATTGCTATGTAAATAGCATTTTGATAGATGTATAAGGTATGCATTTCATAATTGAGTAATGAAAAAATTACAAATAAACTGTGTGTTAAAATAAATGGCTTTATGCTCACTGATATAACCTCTCTGG